>JAPQWS010000159.1:4292500-4622500 GCA_028651295.1 Catharanthus roseus
AATGGAATATTCTCAATTGTCAAACACAATTAGTATCACCTGATAAATAAATACTCTAATTGTCGTATTCCTATATTGTGCATGTTGTTACTATCTTTTATAAAGTTTGTTTCTTCCTGTATAAGGTTTATTTCTACCTTTAATAGAATTATGCTTAATTTGATTAATATTGTTATAATTTCTACCACCAGGCTTGTATGGACTTATCTACTGTAGGATATTAAAATTAGTATTGTTCTTTTAAAAAATTTATGATTGTTCATAATAAATAATTGCGCTTTTAAGTCACTTTAATTTCTTTATATTTGATATTAGATAAAAAATCTTATTAGCCAATTTTCTAAACATCTTAATAAACTAATAGTATTTTGGGCATTAATATATTTATTGTTGCTATGGAGAAGTTTATTTCCTAAGAGACCAGGACACTAAGGATTGATTTTTTAGCCCTTTGGTAGTTAAGGAAGAAAATGAAATTTGACAAAAATTTCAAAGATATATATCCACAATTTGAACAAACAGACCTCATAGCTTAGGGGAGATAAACATAGTTCACATAAAATTATATGTCCTTAATTGACAAAGGACCTTAACAAACTATATAGTTGTTCCGACTATAAACAAGTGCAGATGCTCGCAATACATAGTTCTGTAAGTACACTCACAGATAAATGAATTAGCAAACCATGAACCAAATTTCCAAGCTACTGAGAAAGAAGAAATAAAGGTATATTAAAAAACCAAGTAATTACCTAATCATGGCAATAAATAAATATAGCAGTAGTATGCACAAATAGCTAATAACGTGTCTTGGAAAAGAAAAAGAAAACAAAGATGGTATCAAAATGCAAGAACAAATACCAGATGTCAAGCCAGTCAAAGAGCTAACCGTAATGTTGATTCCACAACTTTAGATAACTAACTATAGCAATACACAAAAATGCATATTGCATAATACTGATGGCAAAAAATTGATGTAGGTGGCCGCACAATTAATGTTTCTTGAAGACTTAACAAAATTGCCTTCTAATCACAAAGTTTATGTGATTGAATTGAGGAACAATTAAGAACATTCCCTATTAAAATAGGTGTAAGATTTTTTTTAAACATATTATTTTTTTTAAAGAAAAGAAAAAGATAATAGTGAGTATGAAAATCATTAAAGAAGAGGTTTTAGTAAAATCACAGAATACAATTCCCGTGCATTTGTGAGATTCACCAAGAGACTAACATAGGCGAAAAATGGTTTAATCGGTTGAGCCCAACCTAACAGGGCCATGAAAACATCACCAGGCCCAAAATATTAGAACTAAAGTTGTAGGGCTTTACCCCGAAGGGAGCCCTTCCAGAAATTCTCAATGGCCGAAGAACCAACAATAGACGCGCCTCGGTTAGAACCCCACTACATAAACATAATTAAAATACTTATGTATACCTGATTGATTTTTAGATTAGAGAAATTTATTTTTCTCTTTAGATTTTGTTAAAATAATTAATGGAGAAATGAAAGCTCAGGAACTTTTTTTTTTTTTTTTTTTAATAAATGGATATTTCATTTCAATCATTTAACTATCGATACAATACATTCGGTGTCTTAGCTACACGTTTCCTACCTATTCCATTGCTATCATCTTCACATATACTTTTTAGCCTCCTCGGAAACTCATTTACACCCTTGTAACGAAGGCATCTGGAATGGCATTGAGGACCTTTTTTGTTAACCTCTCCGGCTAGAAAATCAGCCGCCATATTCGCTTCACGCTCTACCCATACAAACCTATAAGACTTTAGCTTACATTTTGCTAAACTCTTAATCTGATTGATTAATTTCATCTCTTCCTCACCAAAGGTTTCTGGAAAATCTCCATACTGCTTTTGGTTTAGCATATTTATAACCCCTTTCGAATCGGATCTTATTTCAAGATGTTCAATGAAAGAAAAAGACCGGACTACTTCAATTATCCCATATAGAATTGCCTTTGCTTCATGAAAATAAACCGAGAGTCCTTCAATTGGACATTGAATAGCACCAGCAAATAAAGGGACACCTTGTGATGAACGAATAATATAACCAGATGATCCATATATTTTTTTCTTCAAAGAACCGTCACAATTCAAGACGTAAGTATTAATATTTGAAGGTTTTTGCCAAACAACCCACCACCAAGGAACACTTCTCGCTTGTATCCCGACAACTTTGTACGATTCTTGCAGCAGACAAATATCCATATTTGAGTAAACAAATTTATAATACCGGTATTACTCGAATAAACGCTGTTTTTGCCGCTTCTTCTTCTTCAGATGAGAACTGTCTACTAAAATGCCTTAAAACATTGAAAATTGGCTCACTGTTATATGAATTCCCTAAAACCATTTGTATCTCAATTTGAATCCCAAAAAGGATATTTATAGATAAATAAAATAGTGGTAATTAATACAATTCCTAATCAAGATAGGAAAAGGAATAGATAGGAAAGTAGAGTTTTTAAAATCTTATTCCTATCGGGACTAGACCTATATGTAAACATAATATTCAGAGGGCGGTAATTTGCGGCTGCAAAAGAATGATAAGCAAGAATGTCGTCTGACTCTCAAAAACAAACGGAAATTTCTTTCTCAAGTGCAAGATAATCCACAAATTTTTTTATCTCAGTAACAATACCCAGCCAGTTCTCAAGTCATCATAGAAGAACCACTGCATAGTCACTACAGGCCCAAATAGCAGAATCCTAATTGGAAGACTTCTTGTAAACAGATTAACAAGCCCAATTCTCCTGACAGCCTGGGATATTCAGTGGGCAGTAATGGGTGAAAAGAAAGAATCTGCATCTGTGGAAGAATGATAAGCAAGAATGTCGTTGATTGAAATTACCTGCTTAAGGCTATTAGCTTTCTTGTTGTTAAGAGAGGCAACAATGTTGTCAGCAGGATTGGAAATAATGCTACCAACAGATCCAGCTAAGCATGTCAATCCAAGCTGTTGAACTTTTGAGCAATCTTCCTTTCTTCTTTGCATTATCTTTCGATGCAACAAGTCCACTGAGTGCTCGAATGTAGAAAACATAACCATAGAGACTGCAGAAGAACAATATGCAAATTGAGTAATCAACACAGGCTTCTTTGGTGCCTAATAGTTATAGATAGAGTTACACTACCTAACCCTGGTTTTGGTTTTGAGAATAACACTCATGGCAGCCAGTTTTAACCAGCATCTCTTAGTTACTAAAATAAAACAAATCTTATTTTCTACAAGTCAAATATTTACGTGTATAGATCAACCTCCACAAAAGGTTATACTCATTGAAACGGAGAAGGAATATATACGTATAACCCACCCAACACAAATAATTACAGAACAAGGTTATGCAAGTGAGAGTTTACATGGTATATTACGACCCCAAAGTGGAATAAGCCCTCTGTATAAGCTGAAAATCGGATTAAGAAAAGAAAAAGATGTAATTACGTCACAGTAACTGAAGCGATATCAAGAAGAAGAGTAAGTTTGTGATTTGACAGTTCTATACCCTCTGTCATGTACAACTTTGGGAAGCCATCGGCTAGACCCTTTGCAAATTGAGGTTGGGCTTGAACACGAACTTGAATGGCCTCAAATGGGCAAAGTGCTACGTTGGCAATTACTTCAGCGGATACACTGCCTGACGAAAAAGATCAAGCTTTTGTTCTGATCCACTGACACATCAGAGTAGACCTTCTTGAAATATTCATAAAGGCCAAATCTGCAAGCACCCTGCATTCCATATCCAAAAAACTTCCCTGCCCATCCTCTCCAAAATGCTGAAGGGCCTTGTTCTCTCAATTGTGCGTTGAAGCATGTTCCAATACTTTGATACTTAATGGGGTGCACCTAATAAGTAAAGAACTGATTAACAACTCTGAACTTCTAAAGTAAAAAGGTTGCTCAATTTGGGAATACATAGATCAATTGAGGGGGCAGGTAAGGAATCTTTTCCTTATAAGGCAACAAGTCATTGGATGATAAATGTACATAGCTTTTTTTTAAGTATTACTCAGAATTAAAGAATGTAACTAAAATATGGACAAAATTTTGCAGAAAAGTAAACAATAATAAGAATCAACCAAGATGAAAAAGATAACGAGACTTCGCTAAATAAACTAATCCACATAAAGAGTACCTCATGATTTCTAACTTGATAGGTTATTCTGTTAACTGACTCCATCACATTTAAAAGAGTTTTCAAGATCATGAGCATGTCATATTGACCTCCAGGTATTTATTTCTTATGCATTTGAATGCAAAGCATTCAAAACTCAAAGTAACCTCAACAGATTATCATATTAATATGGCATAGAAGTTAAAGTTTTCAAGACTAATACAGATATAAAACCCTCTATAAGGGAGTTAGAAGTCTTGTTCTGAACGCCCTCAACTCCGTCAAACTCTAGAAGCATGCAAGATTTTTTCTTTCTTTCAAGTACAAAATAGTACTCATCACTTAACATTGGCTTACCTCAGACTCTTGACTTGCTCTCCAGCCATTCCATTTGGAGAAAAACAAACCTAATCTACTATCTTTTCCTTTTCCTGTTCTTAAATAAAATAACCTAATATACCATCTTGAAGGAGAAACTGGCACATAGGAAAATCAAAACAATCAGACCAATAAACAGAATTGTGCACCTTAAATATCAAATCAAAGATCAAAAACAGTCTGTGAACATAAACAAGCACTTGTTCTCAATTTTTTCAATACAAATACACGCTCGAAATGAAACAAACAGCCAGAAGAACAAGATAACATTATAATTAAAGAAGCCCAAATAACCAATGAACATATAAAATACTCACAAAATTCTCCAACTAGAAACAAGATTAACACACAAGAATACAATCATTTTCCCCTTCAAGCAATGATAAGATTACAAAATAAACCTGCAGAAAGTGTATGGAAAACTCAAGATACCTGCATATTTACTTCAAGTACATCAAGAGGAGTAATGGCAACATGACTTGCCCCTGCACTGAGCATTCCACCAATGGCACAGAACCCATAATAACCCAACGGCAATTCTTCAGAAGTTCCCCTATGCCCTTCATTTTCTTTCTTGTTTTTTCGATTTTTCAAGTCAGAATTTCTTCTTCTTCTTCTTCTTCTTTAGCTCATGGTAGAGAAGAGGAACAGTTGTTTCAGCTTCGCTACCAGACGATCTCTGCTTTAACCCCACGCCCCTAAAGTCTTGGAACGAACTCCTAAAAAAAGAAGGGTTTTTAACTTTTCTTTTTTTTGGGCTTTTTTTGAAACCTCAGTCCTTTACCCCTTCCCCCAAGACATTTTTTTAAAATTTTTTATCGTCCTATTTAATTCCTTAATTTCTTTATTTTAGTTCTTTAATTTTTATTTTAACTACTTTGATCATTAAATAATTTATTTTTATCATTTTCGATCTTTTTAAACGAATTTACTTTTGTCAAAATTTAAATTTTTTCTTCAAAAGATCACAGAAATAATTTTATAAGATCACATACTTAATAAAGAAAGGGGAAAAAATGGTAAATTTTTCTCTAATATTATATATTTGAAATTATAAAATTATTCTTAAAGAACGAAAGCAAATTATTTAAAGATTAAAACAGTTAAAATTAAAATTGAACGGCCAAAATAGAGAAATCTATAGGATAAATGACAAGAAAGAAAATTTAGATGCCTTTAATTAATTAATTAATTAATTTATACATTAATAACATCACAAAAATATAAATAATTTTGAACTGATAATCTTATGAGAAATATTCTAACAAATCAAAATCATTTTATTAAAACGTTGTACCGTTTTTATAGTAATATATATATATTACTAGATGTTTGCTTGTGTAGCGGTAAAGAAGACGTTCCCTCTATAATTAATATTTCATGGGCTTATTTTTTTTTTCTTTTGGTAATAAGTCATGAGCTAAATTTTTTTTGACATAGGTCACCGGCTAAATTAATTGCTTGTTTACATAATGTTTTAATACAAAAAAAAATATAAAATGAGCCTGAAAAACTCTAGCAACTCAACGCCATTATTCTTCAAAATGAAAATTATGTATAATTTTCACTAAGACATTTTATGTGATGGATTTTTTCTCGCATATAAACATATCATGTCAAACATTCTTTAATATAAGGCCCATTTGATAAAATTAAAATTAAAGTTTGAAGTGTAAATTGTTTAAATTTGAATTCTAAATTTTAAATCTAAACACGGAATATGAAAACTAAAGTTTGAATGTGAATATTGAATTAATTAATAAATGATAGTTATATATAAAAAAGTGTAATAAATTGACAAATAATATACATATTCAAATTTCAGACTTTAGAGTTAAACTAAAATTTTTTACTTAAAATTTATAATTACAATAAAGCAAACATCATAAGTACTGAAGTGATTTGCAAAAATTATTATCAAGTACACTTAAATATAAAACACTTAATCATGTCTGTGATTAAATACACTTAATTTAATAAACTCTTAACTAATTAATTTAAAAAGACAAATTAATTTAATAAATAATGGCTCAGTTTAAAGATGCTTTTCGTTCAAGATTATATATATGCATATACATATATATAATTTTTTACACAAATAAATATTGGGAAAGTAGATATTCAATATATTTTTAACTAATAGTAAAAATTTGAATTAAAATCTAGCATAAACTATCACATAAATATGTTCATTATGCATTGGTAAAAAATATATTCAGTATGCAACAAGTTTTTTTAAAGTTGAAAATTCTTTACAAATTTGTGCTTAATTTCCATGAACTATATATGCTTCTTACCTCTCAAACTAAAAGCAACAATCACTTTATGTTCTATACGACAAAATAGTATGTACTCTCTCTCTCTCTCTCTCTCTCTCTCTCTCTCTCTCTCTCTCTCTATATATATATATATATATATATGAGTGAAAAAATAAGTTACAATCTACGCAATATACCTCTATGAGAAGAAATGCCATCTTGATTCAATATTAGTTTTACTCTAGCAACAATAACAACAATATAATAAAAAAAATCTATTCAAGGCACAACTAAATAACTATATTTTGAAGCAAGTAATTGAAGAAAAAATAAATAAGAGAATGTAAAGAAGTAATAAATCTAACAACCACTGTATTTAGCCTTAACAACTAAGGTCTCATGAAAATTTATTCAGAGAAAAACATAGTAAATTAAACAAATTAAAATGTCTCAACCCCTTTTATGTTTTTTCTTTTTGGGACAGGTTGAGAATCAGACCCCTACCTCTTTTCTGGGGATACATGGATAAAAAAACTTGAAAAAAACACACAAACATTATTAATTCATATATCCTAAATATATGAAAAACTGATTTAAAAGTTTCCAAAACATTATAAATAGTTCTGCAGATGGATCACCTTGCCTTTAACTCATAGAATGAAAAACCCTATTGGTTTAGCCTGAGCTAGGGTTGTAGCTTGATGGGAAGAATGTTGTAGAGCCACAATTGTTGAAAAACTTCAAAAGCTCACCGTTGTTATAATCATAAGAGTTGAGGTTCTCATAAACAGATGAGCCATAATGAGGATATTGAGTCAATTGAGGAAAGAAAGTTCCTTCGACATTAATGTTTGGAAAACCATTTTGGGGAGAAAATAAAATTCCTTCCCCATTAATGTTTGGAAGACCATTTTGGGGAGGAAAAACCAAGTTTCCATCAATGAATTGAGGTGCAAAACTTGAAGATCCATTATTTTCGTTCAAGGGAAGATTTTGAAAGACCATTTCATTTCCAAGAAAACTGTTCTGAGGTGGAGGAGGAGGAGGAGGAGGAGGAGGTAGAATGAAGCTTGAAACAGGTTCAACAATATTGTAGATTGAGTCAAGGCTTTGAGTAAATCCATGATGAGGAAAATGAGTAAAACCATAACTAAGAGGATCAGACTGACCATCATCAAGAAGATGTGATGGAATCAAGATGGAATTAAAGTTATCAATGGAGCTTTGATCAGCAAAACCATCATCAAGAACAGGATCAGATTGACCAAGGAAAAACTCATTTTGGGGTGAGAAGATGAAGTTTGAAACCACCATAGATTGGGGTAAACTTAATGAAAACTCATCATGAATAGAGTTAAGATTTCGAACATGATTACTAAGATGAGTATCATAAGCAGCAGGAGGAGGCCCAAAGGTTGTTTCATTAGCAAAACTTGTGAAAGCATTTTGAGGGGATAAAATCAAGCTTGGCCTCACAAAATTGTAGCCCAAGTTTGGGTTTTGAGTTCCTACTAAAGGGGCCAAGCCTGTTTCATTTTCAACATATGTAAAAGCATTTTGAGGGGATGAAATGACCGAACTTGAATCCCCAAAACCAACAACATTATAGCTGGAGTTAAGATATTGAGTACCATTATTTGGGAAATCATATTGAATAGGTAAAACCAAGTTTAAAGCCTTCTCCAAAGAGTTGCCAAGATTATTGCTATTGAGGGAAAGGTCTTCTTGATAGCCAGCACCATTATTAATGTAAGAAGAAGAAGGAAGGCCAAAAGTACTCGTGGATATTGGAGGAGGAGGAGGAGGGTTGTTGGCACGATTACTCGGGCGACCCCTTGGCCTTGTTGGGGGATTGTTTAGTCGAGCAAAATATTTCTGAGCATGGCTCGCCACTTGAGCTGGATTTCTTGTCGTAACATAGTACTTGGATATATTCTTCCAGTGTCCTTTCCCAAATTTGTCCAGTCCCTCAAGAAACAATCTGTATATAAAAAATATTATAGTAATAAAGGTTAATATATTTGATTCTTAACTATAATGAAAACAAGTATGTCATCCTATTTTCTTTTGAAATATTTTTGAAGATTATATACTAAAATTGTGATGCTAATTAAAGAGGAAAATTAACTGCACTTGTAGTTAAATTTAAATTTAAAATAAGTTGTTTTTCTTTCTTTTTTTTTTATTTTTAAAATGAGAGACTTACTAGAGAAATTAAAAATATTAAATCATGAATAATTACTACCATATAGTGTTGCACAAAAGTTCATGAAGGCCGAGAAAATTAATTTATTTTCTTTTACGCTTGGGGTGACAAACAGGATGCATCAAACTTGTATTTTTTTCTAATAATTAAAGGATCTCCCTAGAAAACAATCATCACCTTGTCATGAAAAATTATATCATGAGGAATTCATATATATATATATACACGTGTGTGTGAGAGGAAGAGAGCAATAAAATGAAAGTTCTAATTAATTTTTAAATACAACCAAGTAATCCATTTCCGTAACGTACATTAGATTTTAATAATTGATTAGTTAAAAGAAGAGAGGAGATAGAAAACTAACAAATTAATGAGGGAAACAAAATCAAATCTAATGCATAGAGTAAAAAAGAATCAATTAGTAGAAGTGTAAAAAATTTACTTGTGTTCTTCATGAGTCCATGTCATTCGAAAGTTTTGTGCATTAATCTCAATGCTATGAGATGGAGAAGAAGAACTACCCCCTTGAAGTCCATGGTGATGATGCTCTTGCATAACTTTATTTGTTGGAATTTGATGAAAATCATCATGTGAATTAGCCATCTTACTGAGATCTCTATAACTTAAAATTGATTGTGAAACTTTTTTTACACCTCAAAATTCAATGATTGAAAAGTTTGCTTTAAAGAAGTTTGGAAAAGAAAATCCTTACAAATTTTGGCACCATTTGGATTTGAGATCAAAAAATAAAAGTTTTTGTGACTTGTACTTTGAATGTCATATTTCTCATCTCACAAATAATTAACCTGTTACAAAATCTAAAGACAAAAGATACATGTTTTTCAAAATGATTTATAAAAGGTCAACTCAAGAGGTAAAGAAAAAAGAAGTGAAAAATACTATTGAATTACTAGCTAGACATCACCCTCGATTAATATTTTGAAAATGCTTATTGAATTTGGGTTGATCCTTTTATAGGTTGGAGATTAACCAAGATGGCTTTCTCAATAATTTTATTTTTCTTTTTAGATTCAACTAATGAAAGGTTGGATTTCAAACCTTAAATTAGGAAAAAACGGACAAATAATTAATTGTTTGATTTTGTGATTCATCTTAAAAACTAAATACATGAATCAGTATATACCCACAAATGGAAAGTAAGAAATAGAAAATATAAGTTTGCATATGCTTAAAAGTTTTAGCCTCAAAATTGTTGACACTTGGAATTACAGCTATCCTCATGTATGACATCAGAAATTCCATAAAATGATCAAATTAAAATGAATCATTCTTTTGAATTTCTAGATAATGATAGTGTTAGATGGATTAACATTGGACGAATATATTGGATTTAAACATGTAAATATCATTGTAGAGTGCACAAAGTAATAATACTTTTTTTCTTGAAATGTAACTTGTATTATAAATAATAGAAAAAGAGTAAATAGATACTACAAAGAGATAATACTATCAAATGAACTAGTTCGAATCAGACTGCACTATTCTACATTAGTCCGTTCAAAACGGCTCAATAGGACTCGTATGCATTTATGTGAATTAAAAATTACAAGTCGATATGTGATCGCACTCACATCTGTAGATAACCTTCCTGAGTTACCAACTTGTGGACAGGACACTCTTCCTTTTTTTTTTCTTTCACTTCAAAACATCAAAAATAATTTTTTTCAAAAAATATTAACTAGTCGTAAATTAAACTAAATCTAAATAACAAAAAAATTATATAAAAATAACACCTAAAGTATAATCCTAAAATCCTCAAAGTGGACTTAATATATTTAAATTAAAATTATAATCATCCATTAAAATACAAAACTATAAAAATTATTTGAAATCAATCCAAAAAACAAACCAAAAGAAAGCACAAGTTATAATGTCTAAATTAAAATAAAAAAAATAAAAAAATATATATACGACCAGATTCACAAAAATCCATGGACCATGTTGAGCTGGTTAAGAAACTCACATCTAAACGATCTATTATTTTAAATAGAGATCTAAAAAATTGTTAGCTCGCATTTATGTGAATTGAAAAACACAAGTGAATATATGTTCGCACTATAATCGCAAATAAACTGATTAACTTGTAGGCAGACCACTCTTTCTTTTTCTTTTTTGTTACTTCAAAATATCAAAAATACTTTTTCTCTAAAAAAATATTTAACTACTCATAAAATTAAACTAAATCTAAATAACAAAAAGAAAATTACACAAAAATAACACTTAGAGCCTGTCCTAAATATTACAAACCTAAAACCATACATAACATTTTCATATTAAAATTAAGAATCATCTAATAAAATACAAAACCATACTAAATTATTTGAAATCAATCTAAAAAGCAAATCAAAATAAAGCACAAGCTATAATGTCTAAATTAAAATAAATAAACACATAAATATGAACTTGTCCAAAAAAATCCGTTAACCATGCCAAGCTGGTTATTTTGAATGCATATCTAAAAAATGTGGACGGTACAGACAGACCCACGTAGATTTTATCTCTCGTTTTTTACAATGCTATAAAGAAATACTATGAGGTAGTGACATTTAATTTTTTAAAAGGATTTGCAAATAACCTTAATAACTTTTAGATATCTTTGTTTTGAATTAATTAATTGGTCAAGAATATATATATATATATATTCCTTTAATAAATTGGAGATTATATCCTCAAAAGCATAATGCAATTGATCCATTACAATAAAAAGTTTATTAGTTATATATTCTAACCCCTTTTAACGTGAATTGTCTTGAGAAGTCGATCACTGTTAAGGATTGGAAAACTTTGCTAGTCGAATGAAATACTTTTGTGCATGACTTGCCACTTGAGTTGGTGTCTTTGTTAATACACAATTTCTTGAAATGTTCCTCCAATCTCCTATCCCGAATCTCTTTAAACCAATTAGAAACTTCCTGCATCAAATCAACATAAGAGGAATTAATTAACCTATGTTAATGTAAAGATTTTTTTTGTCTTTATTTCTTCTCTCTCTCTCTCTCTCTCTCTCTCTCTCTCTCTCTCTATATATATATATATATATATATAGAATTTCTTTCTTGTTTCTTTTAAGTATATACCCACAGATGGAAAGAAAGAAATAGAAAATATAAGTTTGCATATGCTTAAAAGTTTTAGCCTCAAAATTGCTGCCACTTGGAATTACAGATACCTCTGTATGACATCAGAAATTCCATAAAATGATCAATGACATTTCCCCCCCTTTTTTTTGTCTAAATATCTTTCTTTTTTCTTGAATATATTTTAGATGACATATGTCCATAATCGTTCTTTTGAATTTCTAGATAATGATAATGCTAGATGGATTAACATTGAACCAATTAATTAGACTTAAATATGTAAATATCATTGTAGAGTGCACAAAGTAATAACATTTAATTTTTCTTGAAATGGAACTTGTATTATTAATAATAGAAAAAGAGTAAATAAATATTACAAAGAGATAACACTATCAAATGACTTGTTCGAATCAGATGGCACCGTTCACAATAGTCCATTCAAAACGATTCAATAAGATTGGTCTGCATCTATGAGAATTGAAAATTACTAGTCGATAAGTGATCGCATACATATCTATAAACAACCTTATTGACTTGTGGGTAGGACACTCTTTCTTTTGTTTACATTTTTTTTTAACTTCAAAACATCAAAAATAAATTTTTTCAAAACTATTAACGACTCATAAAATTAAACTAAATCCAAAGAACAAAAAGGAAATTATGTATAAATAACACCTAAACTATAATCCTAAATATTATAAACCTAAAAGTGTACATAATATTTTAAAATTAAAATTATAATCATCCATTGAAATGCAAAACCATGCAAATTATTTGAAATATAATCCAAAAAACAAACCAAAAGAATGCACAAGTTATAATGTCTAAATTAAAATAAATAAATAAATAAAAAAATATGTACGGCCCGATTCACAAAAATCCATGGGCCATGTCGAGATGGTTAAGAAACTCACATCTAAATGATCTATTATTTTAAATAGAGATCTAAAAATTGTTAGCTCGCATTTATGTGAATTTAAAAACACAAGTGAATATATGTTCGCAGTATAATTGCAAATAAACTGATTAATTTGTGGGTAGGACACTCTTTCTTTTTCTTTCCTTTTTTTTTTTTTTTACTTCAAAATATCAAAAATACTTTTTCTCTAAAAAAATATTTAACTAGCATAAAATTAAACTAAATCTAAATAATAAAAAGAAAATTACACATAAATAACACTTAAAGCATTTCCTAAATATTACAAACCTAAAACCGTACATAACATTTTCAAATTAAAATTATTAATCGTCTATTAAAATACAAAACCATACTAAATTATTTGAAATCAATCTAAAAAACAAATCAAAATAAAGCACAAGCTATAATGTCTAAATTAAAATAAATAAATAAATAAACAAATAAATATGAGCTTGTCCGAAAAAATCCGTTAACCACGCCAAGCTGGTTACTCGCATCTAAACGATACATTATTTTGAGTGCATATCTAAGAAATGTAGACGGTGTAGACCGACCCACGTAGACTTTATTTCCCGTTTTTTACAATGCTGTAAAGAAACACTGTGAGGCAGTGACACATGATTTCTTAAGAAGGAACTTTAATAACTTTTAAATATTTTATTTTGAATCAATTAATTGGTCCAAGAATATATATATTCCTTTAATAAATTGGACATTATATCCTCGAAAGCATTATGCAATTGATCCATAATGATAAAATGCTTATTAGTTATATATTCAAACCCCTTTAACATGAATTGTCTTGAGAAGTCGATCACTCTTAAGGATTGGAAGACTTTGCTAGTCGAATGAAATACTTGAGTGCATGACTTGCCACTTGGGTTGGTGTCTTTGTTAATACACAATTTTTTGAAATGTTCCTCCAATCTCCTTTCTCTAATCTCTCAAAACCAATTAGAAACTTCTTGCATCAAATCAACATAAGAGGAATTAATTAACCTATGTTAATGTAATGATTTTCTCTCTCTCTCTCTCTCTCTCTCTCTCTCTCTCTCTCTCTCTCTCTGTTTTTCTTCTAATTTTCTTTCTTTTCTAGTTTCTTTAATCATTTTTTTTCACTCCATAAATATAAACTTTCTTTACATATCTCCATCTTCATCATCGTCTTCCATATTTACTTATTATATTTTTCATTTTCTCTTTTAATTTTAACAACATTCCAAAATCTTTCCTCTTTATATATATATATATATATATATTGCTAAGTCTTTCCTTTTTATAAGAGTAGCAAATATTTTGCTTTTAAAAAAAAATTAACAACTATTTTTTATGCATGTTCTTATAAAAAAAAGTACTAGAAAATTAATAAAATAAGGGTGCATTTGGATTGAATTTAAGAAAGAAAAAAAAAAAGCAAAGATTTTTTGCTCGACTTTTACAAAAGATAATTTTATTGTGAGAAAAGCTATGGAGAGTAAAAAAAATCAAAGAATTTTCATTTCTAAATACAATATAAATGGAATATTCTCAATTGTCGAACACAATTAATATCACTTGATAAATAAATACTCTAACTTTCGTATTCCTATATTGTGCATGTTGTTACTATCTTTTATAAAGTTTGTTTCTTCCTGTATAAGGTTTATTTCTACCTTTAATAGAATTATGCTTAATTTGATTAATATTGTTATAATTTCTACCACTAGTCTTGTATGATCAGAGAAATACACTATATGAAGAACTTGTTTACTGTAGGATATTAAAATTAGTATTGTTTTTTAAAAAAAATTTATGATTGTTCTTAATAAATAATAGTGCTTTTAAGTCTCTTTAATTTCTTTATATTTGATATTAGATAAAAAATTTTATTAGTCAATTCTCTAAACATCTTAAAAACTAACATATTTTGGGCATTAATATATTTATCGTTGCTAAGGAGAAGTTTATTTCCTAAGAGTCCATGACACTAAGGATTGATTTTTTAGCCCTTTGGTAGTTATGGAAGAAATGAAATTTGAAAAAATTTCAAAGATATATATCTACAATTTGAACAAACAGACCTCATAGCTCAGGGGAGATAAACGTAATTTACACAAAATTATATGCCCTTAATTGACAAAGGACCTTAACAAACTATATAGTTGTTCCGAATATAAACAAGTGCAGATGCTCCCAATATATAGTTCTGTAAGTACAATTACAGATAAATGAATTACCAAAACATGAACCGAATTTCCAAACCATTGAGAAAGAAGAAATAAAGGTATATTATAAAACCAAGTAATTACCTAATCATGGCAATAAATAAATATAGCAGTAGTATGCACAAATAGCTAGTAATGTGTCTTGGAAAAGAAAAAGAAAACAAAGATGGTATCAAAATGCAAGAACAAATACCAGATGTCAAACCAGTCAGAGCGCTAACTCTAATGGTGATTCCATAACTTTAGATAACTAACTATAGAAATACACAACAATGCATATTGCAGATCCTTCTGCAAACAAATTGGGACTAGCATAATACTAATGGCAAAAAAATTGATGCAGGCGACCACACAATTAATGTTTCTTGAAGACTTAACAAAATAGCCTTTTAGTCACAAAGTTTATCTCATTGAATTGAGCAACAATCAAGAAAATTCCCTATTAAGCAGAAACATGAATGGAGCAACAATCAAGAAAGTTCCCTATTAAATAGAAATATAAATCAAATACTTATGTACACTTGATTGATTTTTAGATTAAAGAAATTTATTTTTCTCTTTAGATTTTGTTATAATAATTAATGGAGAAATGAAAACTCAACAACTTTTTTTTAATAAATGAATATTTCATTTCAATCATGTAACTATCAGTACAACGCATTCGGTGTCTTAGCTACACGTTTCCTACCTATTCCATTACTATCATCTTTACATATATTTTTTAGCTTGTTCGGAAACTCATTTACACCCTTGTAGCGGAGGCATTTGGAATGGTATTGGGAACCTTTTTTGTTAACCTCTCAAGCTAGAAAATCAGCCGCCATATTCGCTTCACGCTCTACCCATACAAACCTATAAGACTTTAGCTTACATTTTGCTAAATTCTTAATTTGATTGATTACTTTCATCTCTTCCTTATCAAAGGTTGCTAGAAAATCTTCATACTCCTTTTGGTTTAGCACATTTATAACCCTTTTCGAATCGGATATTATTTCAAGATGTTCAATGAAAGGAAAAGAACTGACTGCTTCAATTATTCCATATAGAATCGCCTTTGCTTCATGAAAATAAACCGAGAGTCCTTCAATTGGACATTGAATAGCACCAGCAAATAAAGGGAAACCTTGTGATGAACGAATAATATAACCAGATGATCCATATATTTTTTTCTTCAAAGAACCGTCACAATTCAAGACGTAAGTATTAATATTTGAAGGTTTTTGCCAAACAACCCACCACCAAGGAACACTTCTCGCTTGTATCCCGAAAACTTTGTACGATTCTTGCAGCAGACAAATATCCATATTTGAGTAAACAAATTTATAATACCGGTATTACTAGAATAAACGCTGTTTTTGCTGCTGCTGCTTCTTTAGATGAGAACTATCTCCTGAAATGCCTTAAAACATTGAAAATTGACTCATTGGCATCTGAATCCCAAAAATCATTTGTATCGAAATTTGAATCCCAAAAGCGATATTTGTCGATAAATAAAATAGTGGTAATTAATACAATTTCTAATCAAAATAGGAAAAGAAATAGATAGGAAAGTAGAGTTTTTAAAATTTCTATTCCTATCATGACTAGACCGCCACAATGACCATAAAACAAGATTTCCGCACTTTATGTAAGCATACAATATGAAAAACATGCTTTTTTTTTCTTGATTCAAAAAATCTTGTTTTGGTGCATACATAATTTTTTTGGTAAGGAACACATATACACTTATTAACCACTCATGATGCATACCATTTAGTGTAACATTATGTTATAAACAATTTGAACCCTTTATTTAAAAGGATAAAATAAAAAAAAACCTACATTTGAGACTGTGTTGATTGAGGATATAAACCTTCTTTTGAGGAAAAAAAATCCTTTTCATGAATGTGCAGGTACCATGCATATTGGGGTCTAATTGGCAGACATAATTCCTGAATATTTAGGACAAGTAAAATAAGTCGGTAAAAGATTTGGATATGAAATGAAGTGAAACAAAGAATTAGATTTTCTTCACAAGTAGCAGCATAAAACTAGCAAAGAGAAAGTAAAGATAAAAAGCATCAGTAAGAGCCTCCCCCACAACCAATTTTTGTGACAAAACCCTTACCTTAAAAAACCACCATAAGTTATTCTTCTCCGCGTATAGTAAGGACCAGACTCCAGTAACAAGTAACTGGGTATACACACACATCTATTTATGACTGGCTTCAAAATCTTGCTAATGGGGACAAAACACCGAATGGTCCTCCCACTGTCAGAAGGAGTGCTTTGTGGGAAGCATTGGGGATCATGGATTTAAAAGCATATTCATTAATAGTAGAACACAATATATAGACTTCCAGTATTCTCCTCTAGTAGTCCAATCTTACCATAGCATCATCGTGCATACCTATTTATTCTTATTGCTCACTTATTTACAGTAGTATACCATTTTGAAGAAATTTCTATCTTAATAATTGATTAAAAATACAATTAAGAGTCTCCAAAGAGTTTTCTTTCTTCAGCACATTTCTCATTGTTTTCAACATATGGGACCTCACACTACTAATAGAGTGAAAAGCCATACATGAAGATATTCACGAAAAGTGATTTCTTATTTTTTGCTCTTAGAAAACCAAGATCAATTAATGAAGTTTTAGGTGCATCTATTTCCTGAGAACCCAAGCAAGCAGTGAAAACATATTTCCACAAAGACATTAGAAGGAAGAACAAAATACGAGCATGCTAAGACCTGTTTAGTACCTTCCATAGTGAGTCTCAAGCTAAACTCCGAATGCTGGCAGAATAATAACAGACTCTGCCAGATAAAAATCAGTGGATAAGAGATGGCTGCTAATACCTTTTTTCATGTCATTTGAAGATCTTGATTTTCTTATTTATTATCTCGGTTCTATTCCCTTTTGGTTTTTTGTAATAGATGGTTAATCTTTATTTTGTCTTCAATATTGGTTGTAATAGTAATTAGTGTTCGCGGTTTTATCGCCTATAGTGGTATCAGAGCAAGGTTCGTGTTCTCTTCATCAATCTCTGAGTTCTGATCTTGAACTCCAGCGAGAACCGTGAGTTTCGCATTAGGGAAGTCTTCTAAAGATCTCATCTTTATTCTTTAATTTCTATTTAAAAAAACTTTTTTTTTTTGATTTTGTGAATTTTGCCACTTGAATTCGAAAACCAAAACCCGAGCCCCGTAAGAATCTTATGGAGATTCTCTGTATCTGTGACTCGGTGATTTTCTCTTTGAAAAATGATTTTTTTGTAGTATAATTTTTTTTCGTCTTTATTTTTTCTACATTTTTCATTCCTTTTTTTTGCCTTTCTTGTTCGGTTCATTTTCTACATTCTCGTGCGCTTTTTTTCGCTTTCTGTTTCTGCCCGATTTTTATTCAGCTTTTTTTATATTTTGCTCAGTTTTTATTTTTCCCGATGTTTGTTTTTTTCTTGTTGTTTTAATTCTGTCTGAATTTTCACTGTCTCTGTGCTGATCTGTTCTACAATTCGTTATATATATTGTTGTGCTGTGTTTTGTTTTAGTTAGTCGACTTGCCACCATATTTCTATTTTGAAATTTTTGTTATTACTCTATTGGTCAGCTTGTCGCCACTTGCTTGAAATTTCTGATTTATATTTAGCTGGTTAGCTCGCCGCCACGTATCTGTAATTTTTATGCTATTATATTGTTAGCATTATTTTACTGTTTTATTTTTGCTTGCTGCCATATTTGCATTTTTTTTGCTATTTTGGCTTCCCGTCAATTATTGCTTATTTTCTGTTATCTTTTATTTTTCATATTTTCATTTCTGTCTACTTTTTGAGATATCAATGGCCACCTCTAGATTAGAAACCGATAAATATGATGGTAAAAGTGATCTCAGTATTTGGTGAATAAAAATGGAATTTTTTTTGTTCAAAACAAACTTTTACCGTTAATTTTAAAAACTGAGGATTATCTGAATCATGGAATGATGAATTTTTAAAAGAAAAACTTGACTCTGCGAAAAGTTCAATTATTTTACATCTATAGGACAGTGTCATAACATAAATTAGAGGTTTGAACACTGCTAGAGAAATTTGGCTGAAACTTAAAAATATGTTTTTAAAACAATCTATTTCAAACAAGATTTATTTAAAAGAACACTTGTTCAGTTTTAAAATGTCATATTCAAAATCTCTTGAAGATAATTTAGATGATTTAAACAAAATTGTGCAAGATTTGCAAGATGGGGATGATGATATTTTTAAAGAAAATATTGCCATTGTTCTTTTAAACTCACTACCTGAGTCTTTTGCTGATGTCAAAACTACAATTAAATATGGTCATCAAAAGCTTGTTCTTTTTGATGTGAAATCTGCTTTAAGGACTAAAAATTTAGACTTTAAGAAAGAAAATAAAAGTAATGGTGAAAGCCTCTATGTTAGGGGAAGACCTGAGAAAAAGGAACCTTTTCATCATAAAGATAGACCTAAAAGTAGGGGAAGGTCTAAGTCTAGAGAACCTAAAGGAAAGATTAGAAACAAAGTAAAATGCTTTTACTGTAGCAAAGAGGGACATGTTAAAAGTAAACGTTTTAAAAGAATTCGTGATGAGAAAAATGTGAAAAGGGGAAATTCAAAAGATACCGTGATTGAAAACAAACTTCTTGAGGCTGATAACAATGGCCGCTCGATGTATTCAAAAGTTTTGTGTGTTTCTTACTCCTCTTCTTTATTTGATGAATGGATCCTTGATTCCGCTTGTTCTTATCATATGTGTCCTAACAAAAACTGATTTTTAGATTTAAAACCGGTAGAAATTGGTAAAGTTTTCATTGGAAACACTGAGTTTGCCTAATTAAAGGAATATGATCCGTTTCTATAAAGATGTTTGATGGTGTTATTAGAATATTTTCTGATCTTAGGTATGTTCTAGGTCTGATGAGAAACTTTATTTCTCTTGGCTTTCTTGATGATGCTGGTTATACATACAAATCTAGAAGCAGTCGTATTTCTGTTTGCAAAGGTTCCTTAGTTGTCATTAAAGGAGTTAAGAAATATGGTCTTTACTCTTTAATTAATTAAACTATTTTTGAACCCGCTGCTTTAGTGTCTAATCATGATGATAGTATGTTTTGGCATAGACGGATTGATCACATAAGTGAAAGGGTTTACAATACCTTAGCAAACAAGATCTTCTTGATGGATGTAAAATTCATACACTTGATTTTTGTGATCACTGTGTTTTGAAAAAACAACATAAATTAAGTTTCTCTGTTGGCATACACAAATATACTACTATTTTATATTATGTGAATTGTGATTTATGGGGTCCTGAAAAGGTACCAACATATTGTGAAAATGTTTATTTTCTGTCTATTGTGGATGATTTTTCAAGGCATGTTTGGGTTTTCTTATTAAAAACCAAAGGTAAAACTTTTGAAAACTTTAATAATGGAAAACCTTGGTTGAAAACAAAATTGATAAGAAATTAAAATTTTTAAGAACCAACAATGGTCTTGAATTTGCGATAAAAAATTTGATAATTTATGTGCTAAAAATGGTATAACAAGACATAAATAATAGAGTCCATTTTTGGTACAAATAAACACCTTAAATTTTAATTATTAGCTTTTAAGAAATATTTTATTTATTTAATAAACATAATTATTTTATTAAATTTATATTTTTTTGGTGATAAAGGAAAAGAAGCCCATTAAAGAAAGTAGGCATAAACCAAGAAAAAGAAAGGAAAATAAAAGGAGAAAGAAAAAAAAGAGAAAAGGCGGCGGCCCAAAGAAATAAAAACAAGAGGCGGCCGCAGAACAAAGAAAGCAGGAGCAACTGCAATTTGGGGGCTGAGAGAGCTGCTTGCAGTAGCCGAAAAACAGAGAGCTGCTGCGGCATAGGAGGAAAAGAAAAGAGAAGCAGCTGCAATTACAGAAATAGTAGAATCAAAGCAACTGAATCAAGAGCAGAAACACACAGCAGCTGCAGCATGACAAAATCGGTAGCTGCTGAGCAGAAATTGGACGCAAGAAGGAGAAAATGGATGCTGAGCTGCAGAAGGAAATCAGAAGCAACTGCAGCAGAAAATTCCAAAGCTTCCGCAGAAAAAAAACTGAAGCAGTAGCAGCGATTATCAAGTTAGCATAAACTAAATCAAGGCCACTGAACTTGCAAAAGGCTTATATAAAGGTAAAACTCAAAACCATCCACCATATATACAAGTACAACCCAGAATTAGAAGTATTAAAAGCAATAATTTGCTAAAGTAACAAAGAAAAATATTCATCAATTTAAACTTTCAAGTATAAATTGCAGAAATTTAGCTACATTTCCTTAGCTGCAGGTAACCATATTTCTTGGAATTTGAATAAAGATAATAAAAAAATGGAAAAACTAATCCAGATGTTAGGATACAGCTAATCCAGATGACTAATAACACTAATGTTCGTTCCACAACTTTAGATAACTAACTATATGTAGCAACACAAAATGGATATTGTAGATCATTCTGTAAACAAATTTGAACTACCATAACGTTTCCCTAATGGCAAAAAAAATTGATGCAAGACGGAAACATGACAACATTTTTTTAATATACTGATATTTCATTTCAATTACAATCCGTCATACAAATGTTACAATTACAAAGTATCATACAAACCTAACTATTATAATGCATTTGGTGTTTTAGAAACACTTTTCCTACTTATTCCATTACTAACATCGTTACATATACTTTTCAGCGTGTTCGGAAGCTCATGTATATTCTTGTAATGCAGGCATTTGGAATGACATTGCGGAACATTTTTGTTAACCTCTCCAGCTAGAAAATCAACTGCTAGATTTTCTTCTCGCTCTACCATAAAAACTTATAAGACCTCAACTTCTCTTTTCCTAAAATCTTAATCTGATTGATTACTTTTATCTCTTTCTCACCAAGGGTTGCTGGAAAATCTCCATGCTCCTTTTGGTTTAGCACATTTGTAACCCCTCTCGAATATGATCTTATTTCAAGATCTTCAATGTAAGGGAAAGACCGGACTGCCTCAATTATTCCATATAGTATCGTCTTTGCTTTATGAAAATAAACCTAGAGTCTTTCAATTGGACATTGAATAGCACCAGCAAATAAAGGAATACCTTGTGATGATCGAATAATGTAATCAAATGATCCGTATATTTTCTTCTTCAATGATGAGTCACAATTCAAGACATACATATTAATATTTGAAGGCCTTTGCCAAACAACCCACCACCATGTAACACTTCCTGCTTGTATCCCGGCAACTTTGGACGATTCTTGCATTAGATAAATATCCATAATCTTAAGAAATTAGGACAGTTATATGGGAGCTTGGTTTAAAACATTTACTTGGGGGCTCACTGGTGAAAAGAAAACACAAATTTGAGTCTTCCATATGAATACGAATCCCTAAAACGATATTTATAAACAAATGAAATAGAGCGGGAATCCAATTCCTAATGAAGATAGGAAATAAAGTTTTTAATCAGAATGTAATCCAATTCCTAATCAAGATAAAAGATAGAGTTTTTAAAACTCCTATTCCTATCGGGACTTGTCTAGCAAAGTGAGGTTTTTTACTATATTTGGCCAGTTTTTTAAGAAAAGCAACTAAAGTGGCCATAAGTTTTTTTCTTTACCTTATTTTGGCCACGACGCATACACTATGTACGTTATCACTTAATCAGAAATCTCCACCATAATTATCCGATGTGGTAGATAATGCACATCCTATGTGTATTATTATAATTGATAACGTATCTATTGTATATGTCATCTGCAACATCACTTTTTTATTTTTTATTTTATTTTTTTGCAAAACCTATATTTTTTTTTTTGCAAAACTTATAATTATTATTTTAAAAAATACATTATTCTGTTATTTATGTTATTTAATGTATACTTTATGATAATAATTATTACCATTTTAAAAGGAAAATTTTATTAAAAAAATACAAAGAAGTAATTTAAAGCATTTCATATTTTTGTTACTTGTTGTAAATTTCACTATAATAATCTATAATCGATTTAAGTAAAAGTTTCATAAAAAAGTACTTAGAAGAAATATCATTAATAGAAACCCTAAAATATTACAACACTTTGAAAAAAAAAAGATACTTATACATTGCTTGAACTGGGGTTATTACAATTTTTTCTATTATACACAGGCATTCGTCATTTGCTACATCTTGGGAGAGAATCCAGATTTCAATGATCTATTTCCCTTCGAAATCTTGTACCATGTTTTCTACCCCGTTGATTGTTCATATTTGGATGATAGAATGTTAAATTGTAAGGAGCATCTCTCTAAAAGTCCTCGTGCCTAACCAGATAAAAATTTGATTGGTATGTTGATCTGTAAGTTTCTTGCGAATATATGCCCGACACAAAAGCATCTGGTCTTGTACTATTATCTTTACATACTGCAAGAGCATGAGAACTAAGCAATGTATATTCTTGGCATTTGCCATAACTGCACGATTTTTTATTCATTTTTAAAGTGTAAACGTTGTTGCCGCTACCATCAAGCCATGTCGAAGATTTAACCATTTAAATACCTTCTCGTGAGTTATACGTTGTAACTATGTGGTCTTTTGATTTCAATTCAATCCGAAGAAACTTGTCAAAAGTTCTTGTTGGAAATGAAAGCACACAGTTTTTGGCCTCTTGACAGTGTTGATTGAAGTACTTATCAAGTTTGTTGAATATTAATTCAACTAGGGATTTTAAAGGTAAGATTCCCTAGCTTTTTTCAAGACACTGTTAAGCCCTTCTGAAATGTTGGTTGTCATCACTTCGTGTCTATGCCCGCCATCATGCAGGAGTGTCCATTTCTCCAGGTTTATCTTGGCTAAATAAATATAATCTTCTATATTTCTTTTCTGAATTTCACTCATCACATGTTCAAATTTCCATATCTTAACTTTGGTTCCAGCTTACCATATTAAACTTTTTAATTCGCTGCTATTAAAAGTCTTGGTGAAATTTGCCTGAATGTGGCATAGACAAAACCTATGAACTGCAAATGGAGGTTGCCATAAGGCTTTGTTTTACGTAGTAGATAAAATTCCACTATGGTGATCGGACATTAAACAGAAATACCGATCTTTGACAACATGTTGCGTAGAAGTTTGAGGAACCAATCCAACTTTCAAACGACTCTTTATCAATGATTGCAAATGCAAAGGGGAACAAATGGATATTCACATCCTATGTGCTTGCAATTAATAGTACGCCCTTATATGGTCCCCGAAGAATAGTGCCATCCATAAAAATCACCCGCCAATAATTTTGACATCAATTTATACAAGGCTCAAAACACCAAAAAAGAAATTTGAAAACATAGTCTAAGGGAATGTTCGTTTTGTGATGCAAGAACTCGTACACAGTTCCCGGGTTTGAATATTAAATGGCTTGGAGATATTTGGGTAGAATTGAAAAAGTTGTCTCCTAGCAGTCGAACACCCTTTCTATTACAAATTTCTGAGCATACGATGTGCTCTTTTACGTACAACCCATCTGAAGTAATACTTGCACTTCTTGGATGACGTTAGAGACAGGGATCTCGGGATCGTTGGCAACAAGATGCGATATTAGTTTTGAAATAAATTTTGTAGTCATATTTCGATGCTTGTTTTGATGAAATTGAATAAAGCATGTGTGTTCCATGGTGAATCTGGTTATTTCCCAACGATCTTGAGTTCCTTTCTTCTTTATTCGAATATACCATGAACAATAATTTGAGTCACTGTGATGATAATATTTCAATGTCTATTGATCGCTCTTGTCCTCTCCAAATAGACCACTTCTGAACTACACTAATTGCTTGGATTTTGTCAACAACCTCAATCCTAATTGAAGATTAGTCATTACATCGTTCAAATCCAGCGATCTAATAGTGCCTGATTCAATAAGGTCATCTATCTACTCTCCTAAGTCCATATATAAAAATGTTCCAGATGATGTATAATCATATGGAGCATTAGTGAACTATTGACTACTCTGCCATTGGTTCAATGTAGTTGAAGATAGAGGGTTTACGGGAGTGATAATGTCATCTTCCTCATCATTAAAGTTATTGTCGTCGTCAGATTCACTTGATACGTCATAATCTGCATCAACGTCGTCATCATCCACTACGTCTGGGTACAACATTGACTGTTCATCGGAAAACATCTGTGTCATTGTCATGACACATTAATGAATGTTTGAATGATCCTCATTAGTTGATACATGAGTATGATGGACTTCTGAAAATGTTTGTGCTTGGATTGGTTCAAATTCAACTAGTACGTGAATCTCTTCCTTAGATATATCATGTCTAATAGTCCAAAGGTAATGCATCTTATCATTATTGCTCATGTTGTACAAAGTAAAACCAAACATTTGATACTCTTCATGGAATGAAGGCACCCTTATTGTCATTTGAAGTGTCGATGGCAATAAATTGATGGACCGAACGTGAAACAAGTTGTCTGAAAATTCAAGGAGCATATGATCTCCAAGAAGTAAGAAAATAAATCTGCAAGAATGCATGATAAGGTCATCATCAGTCTTTGATCTTGTGAACTCTCAAGATCCAAGCCTCTAAAGGTTCCTTCTTAACCTTATATCTGAAAAAGTGATTAAGAGATAACCGAATACCAATAAGTCTATCAATCATATCAATACAATACTGCTTATGATGTACACTCCAACTAGGACTTGTAACCAGCAATTCCTCTATCCCTAAATCCCTTAAGACATGCACATCCTGTAAAGTAGCTGTCACCTCAACACAAATCATGTGGAATGTGTGGGTCTCAGGCCTCCATCGCTCAACTAAAATAGTAATACGTACGTGATCAAGACCTATGTAGCCATATCTAAAAACTCCCCTTAAACCTCATCCTATCAATAATATCAATCAATCTATAGGGAGTCGTACTATAAACCTGAAACAGATTAAGACCGAAAAACGACTACATCGAAGATCGATAATACATGTCTCATAATCCCACTCCATATAAAAACGAGACCTATGCTCATGCTGCCTGTCAATACATCAGGGAGTAGGGACCCGAATGCAAATGCAATTGGACTTCCTCCATCTAGATTACATCACAAGGTTTAGGGTTTTAGGTATGGTATTATACACTTTCTAAATTTAAATACTTACGGGTTTATAATTTAATGTAAAATATTTTTTATCATGACAAGTTTATAAATTTTAGGGTTTAGGATTTTAGGATTAAGATGTAGTATTACATATTTTCTAAGGTTTATGGTTTTAGGGTTTCAATGTTAGGGTTTTAGGGTTTCAAGATTAGGGTTTTTATGGTTTAGGGTTTCAATGTTAGGGTTTCAGAATTTATGGTTTCAAAGTTTAGGGGTTTAGGGATTTTAGGGTTTAGGGTTTTAGAGAAGATTATATTCTTTTTTTATTTCTAACAAAAAATCAAAACAAAATAGTTTTCTTGAGATATACATTTATATAAAATTAATAGAACATTATAAATGCTTTAGAGAAGATTATATTTTCTTTTATTTCTTACAAAGAATCAAAACAAAACAGTTTTCTTGAGATATATAAATATATATAATTAATAGAATATTATAAATGCTTTAGAGACGATCCTAACAAAAAAAATCGAAACAAAACAGCTTTCTTGAGATATGCATTTATATAAAATTGTTTATTAGGATTTATGAGAAAAAAATAATTTATATAACTAATATCATCTTAATAGCAAAATTGTGAGCAAAATTATTAAAAACTCATTTAATCAAATCACATTTCCAATAGAAAAACACAACTAGTTTAACATAATGGTCAAATATGCACAAATCTATCAATATAAACAAGTAGTAAAATTAATAACCCCAAACCCACATCTAGAAAATAAGACCACAAGAAATTGAGAAATAACCCAAATAAAATTCATTAAAAATATTCACAAACCACAATAAACAACAATTTTCATATACACAATAAAAATCAAAACAAAATGCAAAAATATTAAAAATAATTAAATAATATAAAGAAATTTATCGAATGTTAAAATATATTGAAATCAAGCTTTATTATTCGCGTAGCTTCCTATGTCGTTCTTCGTACTCCACGGTTCACTTTTAACACGGCAGTAGCGGAATAAATGATACAATGGCAAAAGGAAGAAGAAGAAGAAGGAAGGAGAAGAAGAGGAGGAAGGAAGGAGAACAGGAAGAGAAAGAGAGAAGGAAGGAAGGAGAAGAGGAAGAGAAGGAGAGAAAGAAGGAAAGTTGTAGCGGAAAGGAGCAAAGAAAGGAGCGGCGGGAAGAGAAGAAGGCATCGAAAATTTACAGAAACGGATTGAAGAAGACGATAGCAAGGGTTTTTTTTTTTTTTTTTTCACTGGAGCTTAATAATCCAGATAGTGTGTGCATTATCCTTAATAAGAACGAATACAGTGCGTGCGTTATTCTTACTGATAATGCATACACTGAATACGTTATCAGCCAGCTCACTTGCCGACCTGCCACATCAGCAACTACATCAGTAATCTCGCATAATCACAAAATAGCCAAGATTTTAGACTTTCGCGTTAACGCTCAGCTACCGAGAAACTCTTTCCAAGCATGAACTCCTGAGAGAAAGCTCGTCGAGCAAGATCCCTAGAAGGAAAATCAATGAGGAATAAGTTGCCAAGCAACATTATCATCTACCAGTCCCAATTGGCATCCAAGTACAAACGGAGAGCATCCAAAACTTCTATATATTTATATTCGACCATGTCACATAAGGGTTCCACTATCAGGCAGGACCCCAAACATAAGAGAAGAGTGCACTAAATAAAAGAGAGAAGCAGAAACAGACGTACTAAAGGGATAAGGTAGGGCCAACTGGGAATCCAGTTTACTGGTAAATTGGTGATTAGAGATGTGCGTCATCTTTCTGGATAACACACACAATGTGTGTTATGGCCAAACTTAGGTTAAAAAAATAGTTGTGGCCTCTTTATTGGCTATTTTTCAGAAAATGGCCAAATATAGCAAAAAAACCGCATAATGACCAAGAAACAAGATTTCCGTGCTTATAAACATAATTATATGAAAATCTTGCTATTTTTTTCTTCATTCAAAATATGTTGTTTTGTGGTGCGTACACGATTTTTTCTTTTATACCTTAGAATTCGTATCATTTCTTGTAACATCATGTCATAAACGATTCCAAACTTAATAAATAGGCTTTCTATCTCTGAAATCAATTAATTTATTTAAAATGTTCAAAATGTCCTTCGTGTAAGTTATAATTTATTACAAAATAAATCATAAAGTTTGATATAAAAATATTATAATCGATACCTTAATTTATAATTATAGCTTATTACAAAAACACTTTCATAAACATTTTAATAACATTGCTTCAGTCTATATTATTAAATAAATTTATTAGTTAACTTAAAAAATATTTTTTATTTTTTTAAAAAAAATTAAACTGTTAGGATTTTTCATTAATTTATTCTAATAACTATTAATAATAGTTGTTTTTAAAAGAAAAATTTTAGGTTTTTATCTATTATTTTAATATTTTGCTTAAAACTATTATTTACTTGTTTTTACAATAAATTACTACAAATCTTAACATGTTAAACTTCTTAATAAAATTTTCAAGATAAAAATTTGAAGTTGAAAAATATTCGATTTATAAACAAATAATTTATTTTTTATTGAATTAAATTAAAAATACACATGCTATTTTTCCTTAAATAATCAAGTATCTAAAAGTTAAATAATCAATCTTGAAAGAATATAGATAAAAAGGATATTGTTACAAATTTGATGAAAATGTTTTATAATAATATATTTTTATTCTATATTAATTAGAAATGATTATTTAACTAATAAAAAAATTTTATTTTATAAATATAAATAAATTGTAGAATTTGTCATTAATTTTATTATAATAATTTAATAGTATTTATTGTAAAGAAAGAAAATATATTTTCATCTAATATTTTAGTACTTTACTTAAAAAATTTATTTAATCATTGTTACAAGAAATTATTACAAATGCTAATAAGTTAAAATTTTTACAAAGTCTAGATAAAGATTTAAAGTTATCAAAATCTTATATTCTATGTATAGTCGAATATTTTATCTTTTCATTGAATTAAATTTAAAGTCACCATTCTATTTTTCCTTAGATAATCAATTTTTTAAAGTTAAATAATCAATGTTAAAATGAAATAAACTAAAAAATTTTATTATAAAGTTTGTGGAAGTATTTATAAACAACTATACTATAAATTTGTTTTATGAACTGAAACGTTTTTATACCAAACTTTAGGGGTTATTTTGTCACAATCATAACTTATATTAAGAGTATTTTGCGCATTTTAAATAAATTGATAGTTTTGGAGGATAAAGAGTCTATTTATTACATTTGGGGGTAAAGTGCATTTAACCCCACTTTAGGTGCATTTTGCAATTACCCCAAAAAAATTCTAAAGTTGAAGTAGTTTTTTTTTTTTGGTAAGAAAAGAGTAAAAGTTGAGGTAGTTCCTTATCTAAAGACAAAACAATTTTTTTTTAATTTAAGAAAAACACTCTCAACCGAGTTCGGATTTTCTGTACACTCTCTATACTACTTTTTAATTGGATATATTTTATTAATAAAACCTAACAAATAAAAGATACACTCTAAGAAAAAAAGATAAATTATAAAAAAAAGTTATAAAAAAAGTAATATATAAAATAATACAGAATATCTTGAGCCCTCTCAACCTCTCTTTATGTTTTTCTTCAATTTTTATTTCTTCTCTACCTTTTTTCTTATCATTTCTTTTTCACTTGACAAAATTTTTCCCTACATATTTCTTTCTTAAGAGGCCTCTAAACTTAAGTTATTGCTTTGTGCCAGTTAAGACAGCAAAACTTTTAGTTGTATTGCAGAGGGTTATGTTCTAGACACCAATGCAGAGCATCATCCAGCTTCAACTTTTTTAAAACCCTTCTTTTTCAAAAAAAAATTCTTTTTCTCTAACACAATGTTCAAACATCAAAAAACAAAAATACGCGCGAAGCTAAACCAAATCAGAAGAAAAAAATGTAATTTCGTCATTCCGTAAATATTTATTTAGGATTTCATTAATTTAATTTTTTTTTAAAAAAAAGAATCGAATCAAAGTGAATATGCTTCAAATAATTCTATAAGTACACTTCAAAGAACTACTATAGAACAGGTTTCGGTGAGTTTTGCAAGTTGCGACCCTAATCCAGTGCTTTGGCTCCAAGGAAGAAACATACGATTTTATAGAAAAATGAATTAGCAAAACATGAACCAAATTCCAAACCACCGAGAAAGAAGAAATAAAGGTATATTATAAAACCAAGTAATTACCTGATCATGGCAATAAATAAATATAGCAGTAGTATGCACAAATAGCTAATAATGTGTATTGGAAAAGAAAAAGAAAACAAAGATGGTATCAAAATGCAAGAACAAATACCATATGTGAAGCCAGTTAGAAGGCTAACCCTAATATTGATTTCACAACTTTAGATAACTAACTATAGAAATACACAAAAATGCATATTGCAGATCCTTCCGCAAACAAATTGGGACTACAAAGAAACACTGTGAGGCAGTGACACATGATTTCTTAAGAAGACACTTAAATAACTTTTAAACATTTTATTTTGAATCATTTAATTGGTTCAAGAATATATATATATATTCCTTTAATAAATTGGACATTATATCCTCAAAAGCATTATGCAATTGATCCATAATGATAAAAAGCTTATTAGTTATATATTCAAATCCTTTTAACATGAATTATCTTGAGAAGTCGATCACTCTTAAGGATTAAAAGACTTTGCTTGTCGAATGAAATACTTTCGTGCATGACTTGCCACTTGGGTTGATGTCTTTGTTAATGCACAATTTCTTGAAATGTTCCTCCAATCTCCTTTCTCGAATCTCTTTAAACCAATTAGAAACTTCCTCCATCAAATCAACATAAGAGGAATTAATTAACCTATGTTAATATAATGATTTTTTGTCTCTCTCTCTCTCTCTCTCTCTCTCTCTCTCTCTCTCTCTCTCTCTCTCTCTCTCTCTCTCTCTAATTTTCTTTCTTTTCTAGTTTCTTTAATCATTTTTTTCACTCTATAACAATAAACTTTATCTACATATCTCCATCTCCATCATCGTCTTCCATATTTACTTATTATATTTTTCATTTTCTCTTTTAATTTCAACATCGTCCCAAATTCCTTCCTCTTTATATATATATATTGCTAAGTTTTTTCGTTTTATAAAAGTAGCAAACATTTTTCTTTTTTAAAAAAAAATTAACAACTATTCTATACGCATGTTCTTATAAAAAAAAGTAATAGAAAATTAATAAAATAAGGGTTCATTTGGATTAAATTTAAGAAATAAAAAAAGCAAAGATTTTTTGCTCGATTTTTACAAAAGATAATTTTATTGTGAGATAAGCTATGGAGAGTAAAAACTAACCGTATTTTGGGCATTAATATATTTATCGTTGCTAATGAGAAGTTTATTTCCTAAGAGACCAAGACACTAAGGATTAATTTTTTAGCCCTTGGGTAGTTATGGAAGAAAATGAAATTTGACAAAATTTCAAAGATATATATCTACAACTTGAACAAACAGACCTCATAGCTCAAGGGAGATAAACGTAATTTACAAAAAATTATATGCCCTGAATTGTCAAAGGACCTTAACTAATTATATAGTTGTTCCGAATATAAACAAGTGCAGATGCTCTCAATATATAGTTCTGTAAGTACAATTACTGATAAATGAATTAGCAAAACATGAACCAAATTTCCAAACCACTGAGAAAGAAGAAATAAAGGTATATTATAAAACCAAGTAATTACCTAATCATGTCAATAAATAAATATAGCAGTAGTATGCACAAATAGCTAGTAATATGTCTTGGAAAAGAAAAAGAAAACAAAGATGGTATCAAAATGCAAGAACAAATACCAAATGTCAAGCCAGTCAAAGGGCTAAGCCTAATGTTGATGATTCCACAACTTTAGATAACTAACCATAGCAATACACAAAAATGCATAATGCAGATCCTTCTGCAAACAAATTGGGACTAGCAAAATACTAATGGCAAAAAATTGATGTAGGCGGCCACACAATTAATGTTTCTTGAAGACTTAACAAAATTGCCTTTTAGTCACAAAGGTTATCTGATTGAATTGAGCAACAATCAAGAACATTCCCTATTAAAACAGAAAAATAATTAAAATACTTATGTATACTTGATTGATTTTTAGATGAAAGAAATTTACTTTTCTCTTTAGATTTTGTTAAAATAATTAATGGAGAAATGAAAGCTCAAGAAAGAAAGAAAATGGTGAGTTTTCTCTAATATTATTTATTTGAAATTATAAAATTATCATTATGATTTCTTGAGGAAAAAATTTTGAATTTTCACAAGTATAAATTTGAACAAAAAAATTTTAAAAAAAAATGAAACTAAATTATTTGGAGATTAAAACTGTTGAAATGAAGGAACAAAATGGAAAAATCTACAGGTCAATCTTCCTTTGATGACAAGAAAAAAAAAAAGCTTAGATGCCTTTAATTAATTAATTTATACATTAATAATATCGTAAAAATATAAATAATTTGAACTAATAGTATTAAGAGAAATATTCTAACAAATAAAAATCATCTTATTAAAACATTGTGCTGTTTTTATAGTAAAAAATATAATATATTAATAGATGTTTGCTTGTGTAACGGTAAAGAAGACGTTTCCTCCATAATTGTTATTTCATGGGCTTAGTTTTTTTCTTTTTTCTTTTGGTGACAAGTCATGAGCTAAATTTTTTTTAACATAGGTCATGAGCTAAATTAATTGCTTGTTTACATAATATTTTACTAAAAAAAATGTTAAATGAGCCTGAAAAACTCTAGTAAGACAATGCCATTATTTATCAAAATGAAAATTATACATAATTTTCAGTGAGACATTTTTCTCTTTGTTTTTTATGTGAGGGATTTTTTTTGCTACATATAAACATATTATGTCAAACATTCTTTAATATAAGCCCTCGTTTGATGAAATTGAAACCAAAGTTTGAAGTGTGAATTATTTAAGTTTTGACTTATAAATCTTAAGTCTAAATACAAAATTTGAAAACTGAAGTTTGAATCTGAATGCTGAATTAATTAATAAATGATAATTATATGAAAAAATGTAATAATTTGATAAATAATATGCATATTCAAATTCAGACTTTAAAGTTAAACTAAAAATTCTCATTTATAATTTATAATTATAATTAAGCACATCATAAGTAATTAAGTGATATGCAAGAATTATTATCAAACACACTTAAATATTAAACACTTAATAATGTTTGTGATTAACAAGCTTAATTCAATAAACTCTTAACTAATTAATTTTAAGAGATAAATTAATTTAACAAATAAGGGCTCAGTTTAAAGATGCTTTTCATTCAAAATTATATATATGCATATATATAATTTTTCTATACAAATAAATATTGAGAACGTAGATATTCATTATAGTTTTAACTAATAGTAAAAATTTGAATTAAAATCTAGCATAAACTATCACATAAATATGTTCGTTATGCATTGGGAAAAAATATATTCAGTATGCAACAAGTTTTTTTAAAGTTAAAAATTCTTTACAAGTTTGTGCTTAATTTCCATGAACTATACATGCTTCTTACCTCTCAAACTAAAAACAACAATCACTTTATGTTCTGTATGACAAAATAGTATGTACTCTCTCTCTCTCTCTCTCTCTCTCTCTCTCTCTCTCTATATATATATATATATATATATGAGTAAAAAAATAAGTTACAATCTACGTAATATACCTCTATGAGAAGAAATACCATCTTGATTCAATATCAGTTTTCCTCTAGCTACAATAGTAACAATGTAACAAAAAAAATCTATTGAAGGCACAACTAAATAACTATATTTTGAGGCAAGTAATTGAAGAAAAAATAAAGTAGAGCATGCAAAGAAGTAATAAATCTAAGAACCACTATATTTATCCTTAACAACTAAGGTCTCATGAAAATTTATTCAGAGAAAAACATTGTAAATTAAACAAACTAACAGGTCTCAACCCCTTTTTCGTTTTTTCTTTTTGGGACAAGTTGAGAATCAAACCCCTGCCTCTTTTCTGGGGATACATGGCTAAAAATACTTGAAAAAAACACACAGGCATTATTATTTCATCCATTCTAAAGATATGAACAACTGATTTAAAAGTTTCTAAAACATTATAAATAGTTCTGCATATGGATCACCTTGCCTTTAACTCATAGAATAAAAAACCCTATTGGTTTAGCTTGAACTAGGGTTGTAGCTTGACGGGAAGAATGTTGTAGAGCCACAATTGTTGGAAAACTTCAAAAGCTCACTGATGTTATAATCATAAGAGTTGAGGTTCTCATAAACTGATGAGCCATAATGAGGATATTGAGTCAATTGAGGAAAGAAAATTTCTTCGCCATTAATGTTTGGAAAACCATTTTGGGGAGGAAAGAAAATTCCTTCATTAATGTTTGGAAAGTCATCTTGGAGAGGAAAAACCAAGTTTCCATCTATGAATTGAGGTGCAAAACTGGAAGATCCATCATTTTCGTTGAAGGAAAGATTTTGAAAGAACATTTCATTTCCAAGAAAACTGTTCTGAGGAGGAGGCGGTGGAGGAGGAGGAGGTAGATGAAGCTTAAAACAGGTTCAACAATATTGTAGCTTGAGTCAAGGCTTTGAGTAAATCCATGATGAGAAAAATGAGTAAAACCATCACCAAGAGGATTAGATTGACCATCATCAAGAAGAGGAGGTGGAATCAAGATGGAATTAATAAAGTTATCAATGGAGGTTTGATCAGTAAAACCATCATCAAGAACAGGATCAAATTGACTAAGAAAAAACTCATTTTGGGGTGGAAAGATCAAGTTTGAACCCACCATGGATCGGGATAAACTTGATGAAAACTCATGAGTATCATAAGCCAAGCCTATTTCATTTTCAAAACTTGTGAAAGCATTTTGAGGGGATGAAATGACCGAACTTGAATCCCCAAAACCAACAACATTATAGCTGGAGTTAAGATATTGAGTACCATTGTTTGGGAAACCATATTGAATAGGTGAAACCAAGTTTAAAGCCTCCTCCAAAGAGTTTCCATGATTATTGCTGTAGAGGTAAAGGTCTTCTTGATAGCCAGCAGCATTATTAATGTAAGAAGAAGGAAGGCTAAAAGAACCGGTGGATATTGGAGGAGGAGGAGGAGGAGGAGGAGGAGGGTTGTCGGCACGATTACTCAGGCGACCCCTTGGACTTGTCGGAGGATTGTTTAGGCGAGCAAAATATTTCTAAGCATGGCTCACCACTTGAGCTGGATTTCTTGTCGTAACATAATACTTGGATATATTTTTCCAGTGTCCTTTCCCAAATGTGTCTAGTCCCTCAAGAAACAATCTGCATATAAAACACATTATAGTAATAAAGGTTAATATATTTGATTCTTAACTATAATGAGAACAAGTATGTCAACCTATTTTCTTTGGAAATATTTTTGAAGATTACGTACTAAAAGTGTGATGCTAATTAAAGAGGAAAATTAACTGCATTTGTAGATAAATGCAAATATACAAAAAGTTGTTTTCTTCTTTTTTTATTTTTTATTTTTAAATTAGAGACTTACTAGAGAAATTAAAAGTATTAAATCATGAATAATTACTACCTTATAGTGTTGCATAAAAGTTCATGAAGGCCAAGAAAATTAATTTATTTTGTTTGACGCATGAGGGGACAAACAAGACGTATCATACTTGTACTTTTTTTTCCTAATAATTAAAGGATCTCCCTAGAAAACAATCATCACCTTGTCATGAAAAATTATATCACAAGGAATTCATATATATTTATATGTGTGTGAGAGAGAGCAATAAAATAAAAGTTCTAATTAATTTTTAAATACAATCTAGTAATCCATTTCCATAACGTACATTAGATTTTAATAATTTATTAGTTAAGAGAAGAGAGGGGATAGCAAAACTAACAAATTAATGAGAAAAAAATCGAATCTAATACATAGAGTGAAAAGAATTAATTACCAAAAGTGTAAAAAATTTACTTGTGTTCTTCATCGGTCCATGTCATTCGAAAGTTTTGTGCATTAATCTCAGTGCTATGAGATGGAGAAGAAGAACTACCCCCTTGAAGCCCATGGTGATTGTGCTCTTGCATAGCTTTATTTGTTGGAATTTGATGAAAATCATCACGTGAATTAGCCATCTTACTGAGATCTCTATAACTTAAAATTCATTGTGAAACTTTTTTTACACCTCAAAATTCATCAATTTCCATGGAATGATTGAAAAGATTGCTTTAAAGAAGTTTGAAAAAGAAAATCCTTATAAATTTTGGCACCGTTTGGATTTGAGATGAAAATAAAAGTTTTTGTGACTTTTACTTTGAATGTCATATTTCTTATCTCACAAATAATTAACCTGTCACAAAATCTAAAGACAAAAAATACATGTTTTTCGAAGTGATTTATAAAAGGTCAACTCAAGAGGTGAAGAAAAAAGAAGTGAAAAATACTATTGAATTACTAGCTAGACATCACCCTTGATTAATATTTTGAAAATGCTTATTGAATTTGGGTTGATCCTTTTATAGGTTGGAGATTAACCAAGATGGCCTTCTCAATAATTTTATTTTTCTTTTTAGATTCAACTAAATGAAAGGTTGGATTTCAAACCTTAAATTAGGAAAAAAGGGACAAATAATTAATTGTTTGGTTTTGTGATTCATCTTAAAAACAAAATACATGAATCAATATATACCCACAAATGGAAAGAAAGAAATAGAAAATATAAGTTTGCATATGCTTAAAAGTTTTAGCCTCAAAATTTCTACCACTTGGAATTACAGCTACCTCTGTATGACATCAGAAATTCCATAAATGATCAATGACATTTCCCCCTTTTTTTTAACTAAATATCTTTCTTTTTTCTTGAGTATATTTTAGATGACATATGTCCATAATCATTCTTTTGAATTTCTAGATAATGATAATGCTAGATGGATTAACATTAAACCAATTAATTAGACTTAAATATGTAAATATAATTGTACAGTGCACAAAGTAATAATATTTTTTTCTTGAAATGTAACTTGTATTATTAATAATAGAAAAAGAGTAATAAATATTAAAAGAGATAACACTATCAAACGGCCAGTTTGAATCAGACGGCACCGTTCTACAACAGTCCATTCAAAACGGTTCAATAAGATTGATCTGCATCTATGTGAATTGAAAATTACAAGTCGATATGTGATCGCACTCATATCTATAAACAACCTTACTGACTTGTAGGTAGGACACTCTTTCTTTTATTTACATTTTTTTTAACTTCAAAACATCAAAAATAATTTTTTTCAAAACTATTAACTAGTCATAAAATTAAACTAAATCTAGATAACAAAAAGAAAATTATATATAAATAACCCCCAAAGTATAATCCTAAATATTATAAACCTAAAAGTGTACATAATATTTTTAAATTAAAATTATAATAATCCATTAAAATAAAAAACCATACAAATTATTTGAAACATAATCCAAAAAAAAAAAAAAAACCAAAAGAAAGCACAAGTTATAATGTCTAAATTAAAATAAATAAATTAATTAAAACAAATATGCGGCTCGGTCCAGAAAAATCCATGGACTATGCCGAGTTGGTTAAGAAACTCACATCTAAACGATCTATTATTTTAAATACAGATTTAAAAATTACTAGCTCGTATTTATGTGAATTGAAAATCACAAGTGGATATGTATTCGCACTATAACCGCAAATAAACTTATTAACTTGTAGGCAGGCCATTCTTTCTTTTTCTTTCTTTTTTTTTACTTCAAAATATCAAAAATACTTTTTCTCTAAAAGAATATTTAACTACTCTAAAATTAAACTAAATCTAAATAACAAAAAGAAAATTACACATAAATAACACTTAAAGCATGTCCTAAATATTACAAACCTAAAACTGTACATAACATTTTCGAATTAAAATTAATAATCATCTATTAAAATACAAAACCACAGTAAATTATTTGAAATCAATCTAAAAAACAAATCAAAATAAAGCACAAGCTATAATGTCTAAATTAAAATACATACATAAATAAACAAATAAATATAAGCTTGTCCAAAAAAATCCGTTAACCATGCCAAGTTGGTTACTCGCATCTAAACGATACATTATTTTGAATGCATATCTAAAAAATGTAGACGGTGTAGACCGACCCACGTAGACTTTATCTCTCATTTTTTTATAATGCTATAAAGAAACACTGTGAGGTAGTGACACATGATTTCTTTTAAATATTTTTATTTTGAATCAATTAATTGGTTTAAGAATATATATATTCCTTTAATAAATTGGACATTATATTCTCAAAAGCGTTATGCAATTGATCCATAATGATGAAAAGCTTATTAGTTACATATTCAAACCCCTTTAACATGAATTGTCTTGAGGAGTCAATCACTCTTAAGGATTAGAAGACTTTGCTAGGCGAATGAATACTTTTATGCATGACTTGCCACTTGGGTTGGTGTCTTTGTTAATACAAAATTTCTTGAAATGTTCCTCCAATCTCCTTTCCCGTATCTGTTTAAACCAATCAGAAACGTCCTGGATCAAATCAACATAAGCGGAATTAATTAACCTATGTTAATGTAATGATTTTTTTGTCTTTATTTCTTCTCTCTCTCTCTCTCTCTCTCTCTCTCTCTCTCTCTCTCTCTCTGTGTGTTTTTCTTCTAATTTTCTTTCTTTTCTAGTTTCCTTAATAATTTTTTTCACTCTATAAAAATGAACTTTCTCTACATGTCTCTATCTCCATCATCGTCTTCCATATTTACTTATTATATTTTTCATTTTCTCTTTTAATTTTAACATCGTCCCAAATTCTTTCCTCTTTATATATATATATATATAAATTGCTAAGTCAATTGCAATTTTGACATCAGCAAAAGACTCAGGTAGCGAGTTTAAAAGAACAATGCCAATATTTTCTTTAGAAATATCATCATTCCCGTCTTGCAAATCTTGCACAATTTTGTTTAAATCATCTAAATTTTCTTCAAGAGATTTTGAATATGATATTTTATAACCGAACAACTGTTCTTTTAAATAAATCTTATTTGAAATAGATTGTTTTAAAAACATATTTTTATGTTTGAGCCAAATTTCTCTAGTTGTGTTCAAACCTTTAATTTATGTTATGACACTGTCTTCTAGATGTAAAATAATTGAACTTTTCGCAGAGTCAAGTTTTTTTGGTGAAAATGAAAATTTTTGAATTTTTTCGAGTTATCCTTATAGATTCTCGAGTTACCTTTATTAACCCCCTTCCTAAGAACCCAAGTAAGCAGCGAAAACATACTTCTACAAAGACATCATAAGGAAGAACAAAATACGAGCACGCTAAGACCTATTTAGTACCTTCCATCGTGAGTCTCAAGCTGAACTCCAAATGCTGGCTGAATAATAACGGACTCTGCCAGATAAACCAGATTAGTGGATAAGAAATGGTTGCTAATACCTTTTTGCATGTAAAAGGGAAAGCAGTTATTTCTAGCAACATATATCAATACCAACAAACTTTAAAAATAACTCGTAAATCGTAACTCTAGGCTGAAGATGGTCAAGAACTGTGTATGTATTTTAAGTTTCTATAGAGAGAAATGTATATGAAGAAGTCTTATTATTGTTAATGGTTGACATGAATATCTATTTTCCTAGCTTTCACTATCAATAGTTAAAGATTTCAAATTATAGATAAAGAATGCGGCAGAATGAGTAAGGCATTCTATTCCACCAAGGACGTAATTTGAAGGGCTGACACATGGGCAGAACTTACAAATACTAGCATAAGGTGAGTCCTGTGCATTGAATTTTTAGACCAGGAGTATATGGAATGGCATACAGATATAGACATCATATGGCTAATGTTTGAAGCTGCAAAAATATTTCTTTTCATAAGATTTTCTATCCCTAATGATGAACTTGGACTGGACCTCACACTCTTGGGCTGTGCTATATTTGGGATACCGAGATGGGTAAATTTTGGTCCAACCCTTGGTAACCCATTTGCCTCCCAACCTCCTCTTTTTAATTACTCTCTTGGTCTTCTACCTCCTTTGACCACATCTCTTTGGTTTCCTCCCTTCTTTTACTTCAGCCGTTTCTTTTCCCGTCTCTCTTTCTTACTTGACCCACTATAAATACTCTTTTTACCTAAACTCTATTTTAACCTCACCTCTCCTCTCTACTCTCAAGTGTTGTCCGCCTCTCTTCTTCTTCTCTCTTGAGAGCTTTTGCCTCCATTACTGTAACTTCTCTAGAGTTCTCTTTTTACTGAATCTAGTCGGCTAATACTTGCTTGACTAATTCCTGAGAACTATTGAACTTAATAGTAATTTCTTTGAGAGAATTTTTTAGAGGGTCTTTTGGATTGTGGGTCCGATTCTCTAAGGGACTTTGTGTTCCTCATATTCTATTCTTTCCATCTTCTAATTATTTACTGTCATTTGAAGATCATGATTTTCTTATTTATTATCTCGGATCTATTCCTTCTAATAGATGGTTAATCTTTATTTTGTCTTCAACATTGAGTTCTAATCTTGAACTCCAGCGTAAACCATGAGTTTCGCATCAGGGAAGTCTTCTAAAGATCTCATCTTTATTCTTTAATTTCTATTAATTTTTTTTTGATTTTGTGATTTTTGCCACTTGAATTCGAAAACCAAAAACCCGAGCATGGTAAGAACCCTTTGGAGATTCTCTGTATCTGTGACTTGGTGATTTTCTGTTTGAAAAAATATTTTTTTTGTAGTATAATTTTTTTTGGTCTATATCTTTCTGCATTTTTCGTTCTTTTTTCTGCCTTTCTTGTTCAGTTCATATTCTGCATTCTTGTGCGGTTTTTTTGCTTTCTGTTTCTGCCCGATTTCTATTCAGCTTTTTTATATTTTGCTCAGTTTTTATTTTTCCCAATTTTTTTTTTGTTTTAATTTTGTCCGAATTTTCACTGTCTCTGTGTTGATCTATTCTACAATTTTTTAATATAAATATTTTTGTGTTTTATTTTAGTTAGTCGGCTTGCCGCCATATTTCTATTTTGAAATTTCTGTTATTACTCTATTGGTCGGCTTGCCGCCACTTGCTTGAAATTTCTGATTTATATTTAGTTCGTTGGTTCACCGCCACATATCTGTAATTTTTATGCTATTATATTGTTAGCATTATTTTACTGTTTTATTTTGGCTTGCCGCCATATTTGCACTTTTTTTTGTATTTTGGCTTGCCGTCAATTATTGTTTATTTTCTGTTAGCTTTTATTTTTCATATTTTCGTTTCCATCTAGTTTTTGCGATTCCAATGGCCACCATTTGATTAGAAACCGATAAATATGATGGTAAAAGTGATCTCAGTATTTGGAAAATAAAAATGAAAGTTGTTTTGGTTCAAAACAAACTTTTTTACCATCAGTTTTAAAAACTGAGGATTATTTTGAATCATGGAATGATGAATTTTTAAAAGAAAAACTTGACTCTGCGAAAAGTTCAATTATTTTACATCTACAAGACAGTGTCATAACATAAATTAGGGGTTTGGATACTGCTAGAGAAATTTGGCTCAAACTTAAAAATATGTTTTAAAACAATCTATTTCAAATAAGATTTATTTAAAAGAACATTTGTTCAGTTATAAAATGTCATATTCAAAATCTCGTGAAGATAATTTAGATGATTTAAACAAAATTGTGCAAGATTTGCAAGATGGGGATGCTGATATTTCTAAAGAAAATATTGGCATTGTTCTTTTAAACTTGCTACCTGAGTCTTTTTTTAACGTCCTACCCCATAAGCACCTAGCATGACTTTAAAAGTACAGACATTATGAAAATAGAGTTTGGATTTATATCGTGGGATATAATGTTTTTTACACTTAGTGGCATTTTAGGATACTTAGGGTAAGAATAAAATTTTATTATATTGAGCTTTTATTATTAAGGTTTATAAGTGCCTTTAAGTGGGTTTGATTTTTAATACCTAGTGTGTGTATTATATAAACTTAAATACTTGACATTTTTCATATAAGGATTTCCAAAAACAAAAACTTAACTTACCACTTAAGGAAAATGGCTGCCTCCTCAGGTATTCATAGGCCACCCGTCGTCACACCACTATTTTCTGTTTTTTTTTTTCTTTCTTCTCTTTCCCCCCTTAACCGCCTTGTTTTCTCTCTCTCTCTCTCTATATATATATATATATATATATATGTGTGTGTGTGTGTGTGTCATCTTTTTTTTAATGATCTTTGTTGGCAGCCATATTAGCTACTTAGAGGTTAGTAATTTAGGTATTTATTTCTTTATTTTCCTTGCAGGTTCTTTTCCTTTTAATCTTGTTAGAATATATATAGTTTAGGTGTATTGTTTGTTTGTTTGTTTTCTTTTGTATATAGTGAGATTTATTTCTAGTTAGATTATATATATAAATATATATATTTAGTTATTTATTTTAGGATTAAATATTTTAAAAGGATTTTTAATATATAGTATATAGTTAATTATGGTTTCTTGGGAGAGTATATATTATTTTACGAGTATAGGATTTTTTATCCTTTAAAGAATTATTATAATAAGTATATATATATATATCATTATATAGGTATATATATACATCCTAAAGTTCATTTCGTAGGATTTCGATATTATTTAGAGAATAGGACTATTTGATCGGTACCCATGTATTAAGTATTTTCGTATTATTATTTTGTAGGATCTTAGCACCAGATCTACATCCAGGTGAGTCCACAAACTCCATTTTATTATGTTATTTCATAGCTTACGAGACGTATAAAAATTTTCTTTTCCGAACCATCACAAAATATTGCCATTTGTGGAATGATATCTCTCAGCGTGTTTTTGGAGATGTTCTCCACAATGTGTTATGTGTTTCCTAGAAAAATGCATAGGAGCGGTGCTCCATATAAGTGTTTCTTTTAAAATAGACTATTATGGTGGTGAATAAGATGTTTGTTGTATGCAGGTTTTTTCGAAAATATGTATATGTTGGAAAATGTTCTAGCTTGAAAAGTTACGTATTTTGACATGCATGAATATAGATCTAGCATTGACATAGTTATGAAATTTTTATGAGCATGTGGTGACTGGTAGATGGAGATTTTTGCTAAAACTATTTATGACCTGATTCTGTTCTAACGGCCGGACAAATGGCCTTTCTGTTTACAAATACATATGAAAAAACCCCATTCCGACCAGGGTGTCAATTCTGGTTTATGATCTTGTATTCGGAAGCATCAGAGGATTGCGTTGTACGTGGCTAGTCTCCCATACGAGGGCCTCTTCCAATGGCGTGGACAATTCAGACTCGGGAGAGTGGATCCACTTGAAGAGGGGCGTAGACCGCGGAGGGTGTGGCCCAATTGGTCTACGTGGACACTACATCATACTCTGCGGTGGGGTTCGGCCGCCTAGTGGAGAGTAAGGAAGGGCTTGAAACTGAGGCTGGTCCCAGGGCAGACCTGGTAGGTGCCCCGGAGTCTGTAGCCTGTTTTGACCAGTGATATGGGAGTGAGGTTGTTTTGTAATCAAGCACTCGTATGGTGTTTGGCTGGTATTGATTACGAGATGCCGAAACTTGGTTGCGATGGCCTTGTTTTGGGGATCCATACTTTGTCCGTGGAGCCCCACTGTTGTATTACATGTTCTTTTAAATTTGGGGCGTAGAAGCTGCACTGATGTGTCTTGATTCCCTCAAACTTTCCAGCTGCGCTCGAAACCCTCATGTAGGTTCAAGCATCAGTTTTGTTAAAATAATAAAAGAAAATATTTTCTTATAACATTGCATGAATTGCTTTGTGAAACTGCATCATCATTGTTTTAAAGAAATCACTACAGCACACACACACACACACGTGGACTCACTGAGCGTTCGCGCTCACATTTTTCCATATCATGTTTTCTTCTCAGATTAACTCGGGACAGTCAGGGGCTTAACAAGCCACTGAAGTTTTAGGCCAGGAGTTTTTTTATCAAATCTCCCAGCGGGGCATATGTCTATATCTTTCTTAGACTCGAACCGTTTCTTAAGTTTTTTTTATGTTGTCGTGTAAAGTTGTTGATGTAAGATACTTTTGTTTTTATAATGAAATGATCATAAGAAGTTCTTTTTAAGATCCTGTGTTCTGAGCGTACTAGTAGTATCTAGTTTACTTAAGTTTTCTGTGTACTTTGTGTGTATACCTATTAGTGTTGTTCTAGGGTTGTGTTTCATTGTGGAGCTTATAAATTAGTGCCGAGAGGTACACAGATGCCCTACTCAACCGCAGTTGACCTAGTGGCAGGGTTGGGGCGTCACAGGTGGTATCAAAGCGTCTAGGTTCGATAATAGGTTTGCAACGTTGGATTTTAGACAAGCTATAAGAGTCAACTGTTTAAACTTTAAAGTCAACCATATGATTTGTTTTTTAGTACTGACCCTGAGATTCTATTTTGTAGGGACTAGATGGTACACCACCCCGACAGATGGATATATCAGGAGGGCACACTCTTAGATGAGCCTAGTAGGACTATGTCGTCGTCATCATCATCATCATCATCATAATCCCTTAGGGAGATCGTCCCAGAGTGGGAAGCAATTTCGGTGATTGACCTTTCCGATAATGTGTCAGTAAAAAGACCAGAGATTGCACCAGTAGCACCGGGAATAGGGCTTAGAACATCGATAGAGGAGGACCCTAGTGAGCCCACGTCAGACTTAGAGATTACGCCCGAGCCAGAGAGAGTGGACCAGTGGCCGTTGGGGATATGGGTACCTTTGGAGCAGATAGTTTACCGGTAGCGGAATCCCCCCTATTCTACCCATAGAGTCTGTATCTTCTTTTCTAGCACTACCATCATTACTTCGGGGTAGGTTCAGGGAGCATGACATCTGTGGCTATTGTTTGTGGCTTGAGCAGCGGGTTGAGGCTGCTGGACAGCAGATTATGCAGCTGAGAGAGGAGATTATACAGGTAGATGCCCTGTTCTATACGGCTCGCCAGGCACATTGACAGGCAACGGCGAGGCCGTTATGCTAAAGGCGGAGCTAAATCAGGCGTGGAAGGCACACGCGGCTCAGAGAGAGAGATTATGGAGCTAATCCACGAGCGGGACTGGCTTAGACGATTCCTCGCCCAGTTCCTTAGTACTACCAGAGATTCAGTGGATAGAGCACGTGATGAGCTGGAGTCCCGGCTAGGATGTTCTAGTAGCCAGTGTCCTCAGGAGGAGTAGGTGTTGGATAGAGTACATGTAGATTTGTATATTTGGTCACTTGGATATGTTCGAGTAGTGTTTTTGTAGGTACTTGATGCAGTGGTCGTAGGTATGAGGTCCTCGGGTTTTGGATATATATAGCAACCCGGCCATATATTTTTTTGGGTGGTAGGACTAGGATGATCTGATTGTATCTTGACACTACTTGCACTAAAAATCCTCATTTTGAATTATATATATGTTTATATGTACGTATTGATGTTGGTGCCTGGGATAAATTCATGTTTACTTGTTGTAGAGTATTTGTAACCTTAGAGGTTTATAATTTTTGGAACTTTTTGATTTTTAGAAACATGTCAGGTTCACAATCTCCCAACCATGGAGACAAGGCTGTGTCAGAAAGTTCTCAAAATAGACAGTCTGAACCTATGAGGGAGGCCACACCTCATCCAGAACAAGCCACACACAAGGTAATTGAGAATTTCATGATCAAGATTATAGAATTGTTAGAAACCTCAATGACCATAAGGAGGAACGAACGAGTGCCAGCCACTGGAGCAGATGAAGCACTAGAACGTTTTCTCAAGTTTCTACCCCTGGAGTTCTATGGAGAAGTTGAACAAGAAATTAGAGCTGAACTGTTCCTCGAGTAGCTGAATGATATTTATGATACCGTTAAGTACTAGGATGCCCTGAGGGTAACGTTCGCAGCTTGTAGACTCCGTGGAATGGCAAAGGATTGGTGGCTTAGAGCTTCTGAAGTTCGGACACTTAAGAACCAACCATGGACTTGGGACGATTTTCAAGAAAAATTCAAAAAGGAATACATACCTCGTTGTGTTCATGAGCAACGAGAGGATGAGTTTCAGCAATTGAAACAGGGTAACCTGACAGTTTCCCAGTATACGACAAAGTTCAATAGGTTGGCTAAGTATTGCTTAAGCTTGATAGATACTGACGAAAACAAGATGCGACAATTTGTGAAAGGATTAAGGTAAACTACAACGAGCATTGGCTCCCTTGCCACCAATGGGATTCACGGCCGTAGTTGAAGCCGCCACGCGAACAGAGATGGCTGATCAAGCGGTTATACAGAAGAAAATAGCCATTGGTTCAGCGACGACTCCATATAAACGTCCGGGACAAGGACCATGGAAACCTAGAGATTTCAAGAGATCCCATGGTGAGCAAAGGACTAGAAATGAAGGCCGACCAACCCTAACCCCTGGAGGAGCCTATATGTACGTACTGTGGATGAAGTGGGCATGTGGCTGAAATGTGTTATCGGAAGTTAAGGTTGTGTTTTAAGGGTGGAAAACCAGGACATATCAAGGACCAATGCCTTGAGATGCAACAAGTACCTCCGGAGACGTCTAGTAGAGCAGGCTGACCCTCGGTTATGAGAGGAGCAACAGAAGGAAAGAATAATGAGCCACAAGTAAAGGCTAAAGTTTATGCATTGGATGGATTGCCCGTAGATACTAAAGAAGAAGTAGTTGAAGGTATGATACAAATCTTTTCTTAACCAGTAAGAGTACTCATTGACCCTGGAGCTACGTATTCTTTTGTGAGTTTGCATTTCATAAAGCATATTCCTATACCTTCTGTTAACATGCATTACCAGTTGATAGTTAGCACCCTATGGGCGTGAATAAGATACCTGAGGTAAAGTACCCTGATTGTGACATCTGTGTCGAGAGTGTGGTTTTATCTGGAGATTTAATTGCCTTACCATTGGAGGCCTTACCATTGGAGGGATATGGCGTGATACTTGAGATGGACTGGTTGTCTAAATATTACACCCAAGTAGATTATCGACGGAAGTTGGTTAAGTTTAGCCGACCGACTATGCCAATCCTGGTATTCCAAGAGAAGCGAACAAAATGGGAGAATCTCTTTTTGTTTGGCATGAAAGCCAGAAAGTTACTATGGAAAGGATGTCAAGGGTACCTAGCATATTTACTTAACAAGCCTAAGGGGGAGGTAAAATTAGAAACAGTACCCGTAGTAAGAGAGTTTGTTGATGTTTTTCCTGAGGAGTTGATAACGCTACCCCTAGATCGAGAAGTGGAGTTCGGTATAGAATTGGTACCTGATGCTAAACCAATATCTCGAACTATATTTGATGGCACAGGAGGAACTAAAAGAGTTGAAAAGCAACTATAGGAACTGTTGCAGCAAGGATACATTCGTCCAAGTACATCTCCTTGGGGTGCTTCAGTTTTGTTCGTAAAGAAGAAGGATGGAACCCTGATGTGTATAGATTACAGAGGATTGAATAGTGTGACAGTCAAGAACAAGTACCCACTGCCCCTGATTGATGAGTTATTTGGCCAACTCCGAGGAGCGGGATATTTTTTCAAATTGGACCTAAGGCAGGGGTATTATCAATTCATGATAAGAAAAAAGGATATTCAGATGACGGCTTTCAACATACGATATGGGCATTACGAGTTTGTGGTTATGCTGTTTGGATTAACTAATGCACCTGCAACATTTATCTACTTGATGCATAGAGTTTTCAGTCCTTACCTGGATAAGTTTGTGGTGATTTTTATTGATGATATTCTTGTTTATTCACCCAACCCTGAAGCTCATGAACAACATCTTCGAAAAGTGTTGCAAACTCTGAGCAAAAGTTGTATGCTAAGTTTAGTAAATGTGAATTCTGGATGAGTCAAGTCACTTTCTTAGGACATGTTATCAGCCAGGAAGGAATCTCGGCAGATCCGGCGAAAGTAGAAGCAGTGACCCATTGGACGCAACCCAAAACTCCAATCGAAGTACGTAGTTTCTTGGGTGTGGCGGGTACTATCGGAGATTCATAAAAGATTTTTCAAGGATTGCTGGACCTCTAACACAATTAACCAGAAAAGCAACCAAGTTTGAGTAGATGGAGAAGTGTGAGAGGAGTTTTCCAGAATTAAAGAACCGACTGACGTCGACACCAGTGTTAACATTACCTGATTCGAACAAGGAGTTTTCATTGTATACGGATGCTTCAGGGGAAGGTCTAGGAGCTGTATTGATGCAAGATAGGAAGGTTATCGCATATATTTCAAGAAAGTTGAAGGATCATGAACGGAATTATCCGACACACGATTTAGAGTTAGTAGCCATCGTGTTTGCACTTAAGAAGTGGCGACACTACCTGTATAGGGCTAAGTATGAGAGAGTCACTGATCGAGCTTAAAGTATCTGTTTTCTTAGAAGGACTTGAACATGAGACAACGTCGATGGATGGAACTGTTGGAAGAATATCGATGCCCGATTAACTATCATCCAGGAAAGGCGAATGTGGTGGCAGATGCATTGAGTAAAAAAGTAAAGATATCAAGTCTTAGCTTAACATCCACCCTACAACAGGGTATTAGAAGCGCCCAAAGAATAATAAGGAGTTGCAGGAGTTCAAAAACCGTGTGGAAGCTAAGAAATTGGAAGATTTTTTAGCATTAGAAGCTGATGGGAGCATGTACTTTCGGAATCGATACCCAATGATACTGAACTTAAGCGCAAGATTCTAGAGGAAGCCCACAGAAGTAAGTATTCAATGCATCCTGGAGAGAATAAGATGTACAAAGACTTAAAGCAAAAGTTTTGGTGGAACGGAATGAAGAGAGAAATTGTGGAGTATGTTGTAGCCTGTCTTACATGTCAAACGGTTAAGGCGGAACATCAAAAGTCAGCAGGACTACTACAACCGCTACCTGTTCCCGAATGGAAATGGGATCACGTGACAATGGACTTTGTCACAGGAATGCTCCAGACCAAGGGACATAAGGATGCAATCTGGGTAATCGTTGGTCGTTTAACAAAAGTGGCTCATTTTATTGCCATTAATATGACATACCCTTTGGAAAAATTGGCACAGATTTGTGTAGATGAGATTGTCCAACTTTATGGGGTGCCCGTTGATATAGTATCCGATAGAGACCCAAGGTTTACCTCAAGGTTTTGGGCTAAGTTCCAGGTAGCTATGGGGACCAATCTAAGTTACAAGAGCACAACACATCCCCAAACCGATGGACAGTTTGAAAGGAAAATTCAAACCCTAGAGGATATGTTAAAAGCTTGCGCCTTAGACTTTAGAAACAAGTGGGTTGACAATCTTGCTTGTGCCGAGTTTGCTTATAATAATAGCTACCACTCTTCGATAGGAATGGTACTATTTGAAGCATTATATGGTAGGAGATGCAGAACACCTTTGTACTGGGATGAAGTCAGAGTTTGATCCCATTGGAGACAAAGAAACTTTATGCCAAAATTGGAGGAGATGCAGAAACAAGTTAGGATAATTCAAGATTGGCTTCAGACAGCTAAAAGTAGATAGAAGAGCTCTGCCGGCAATCGAAGAAGGGATCTGGAGTTTATTGTAGGGAGAACTAGTTTTCTTAAAACTTACACCACATCGTGGAAAGCTGAGATATCCGAGGGGAGGAAAGTTAAGCCCCCGATATATCGGACCGTTTGAAATTATTGACAGGGTTGGTAAAGTGGCATATCGGCTTGCCTTGCCAAATGAACTGATGGGTATACATGACGTGTTCCATGTATCACAATTAAAGAAGTATCATCCTGCACCTGATCATGTTCTCAATGATGACCAATTGGAATTACAAGCCGATCTGTCATATGAGGAAAAACCAACTGAGATTATAGAAAGAAGCATAAAAGAGTTACGTGAGAGACAGATTACAATGTGTAAAGTGGTATGGAGACATCATGGATCGAAGAGGCAACCTGGGAAACTGAGGAGTACTTGAAGAAAAAGTATCCAGAGCTTATAGGTACGTAACTATTCAATTTCGAGGACGAAATTTCTTTTAAGGGGGTAGAATGTAACACTCTACCCCATAAGCACCTTGAATTACTTTAAAAGTACGGACGTTATGAAAATAGAGTTTGGATTTATATTATGGGATATAGTGTTTTTGACAATAATGGTATTTTAGGATAGTTAGGATAAGAATAAAATTTTATTATATTGAGGTTTTATTATTAAAGTTTATAAGTGCCTTTAAGTGGATGTTATTTTTAATACCTAGTGTGTGTATTTTAGAAATTTAAATACTTGACATTTTCATATAAGGATTTCCAAGGAAAAAAAACCATACCACTTAAGGAAAATGGCTACCACCTCATGGTATTCATAGGCCATCCATCGTCACGCCACCATTTTCTGTTTTTTTTTTCTTTCTTCTTTTTCCCCCTTATTGTTTTCTCTCTCTCTCTCTCTCTCTCTCTCTCTCTCTCTCTCTCTCTCGCTCTCTCTCTCTCTTTTAATGATCTTTGTTGGCAGCCATATTAGCTACTTAGAGGTTAGTAAGTTAGGTACTTATTTCTTTATTTTCCTTGCAGGTTCTTTTCCTTTTAATCTTGTTAGAATATATATATATATATAGTTTAGGTTATTGTTTGTTCGTTTTCTTTAGTATATAGTGAGATTTATTTCTAGTTATATTATATATATAAATATATATATATATATTAAGTTAGTTATTTATTTTAGGATTAAATATTTTAAATGGATTTTTAGTATATTGTATATAGTTAATTATGGTTTCTTGGGAGAGTATATTTTTTTTAAGAGTGTAGAATTTTCGGTCCTCTAAAGAATTATTATAAGTATATATATCATTACATAGGTATATATATACATCCTAAAGTTCATTTCGTAGGATTTCGATATTATTTAGGGAATAGGACTATTTGATCGGTACCCAGGTATTAAGTATTTTCATATTATTATTTTGTAGGATCTTCGCACCAGATCTACATCCAGGTGAGTCCACAAACTCCATTTTATTATGTTATTTCATAGCTTACGAGACGTATAAAAATGTTTTTTTTTTCCGAACCATCACAAAATGTTGCTATTTTTGGAATGATATCTCTCAACGTGTTTTTGGAGATGTTCTCCACAATGTGTTACGTGTTTCCTAGAAAATTGAATAGGAACGGTACTCCATATAGGTGTTTCTTTTAAAACAGACTATTACGGTGGTGAATAAGAAGTTTGTTGTACGCAGGTTTTTTCAGAAATATTTATATGTTGGAAAATGTTATAGCTTGAAAAGTTACGTATTTTGACATGCATGAATATAGATCTGGCATTGACATAGTTATGAAATTTGTATGAGCATGTGGGACTGGCGAATGGAGATTTTTGCTAAATATATTTATGACCTGATTCTATTCTGACGGCCGGACAAATAGCCTTTCTGTTTACAAATACATATGAAAAAACCCCATTCCGACCAGGGTGTCAATTCTGGTTATGATCTTGTATTCGGAAGCGTCAGAGGATTGCGCTGTACGTGGCTAGTCTCCCATATGAGGGCCTCTTCCAATGGCGTGGACGATTCAGACTCGGGAGAGTGGATCCACTTGAAGAGGGGCGTAGACCGCGGAGGGTGTGGCCAAATCGGTCTACATGGATACCGTATCATGCTCTGCGATAGGGTTCGGCCACTTAGTAGAGAGTCGGGAAGGGCTCGAAACTGAGGTTGGTCCCAGGACAGACCTGGTAGGTGCCTCAAGAGTCTGTAGCCTGTTTTGACCAGTGATATGGGGTGCGGTTGTTTTGTATCGAGCACTCGTATGGTATTTGGATGGTATTGACTACGAGATGCCGAAACTTGGTTCTGATGGCCTCGTTTTGGGGATCCGGACTTTGTCTGTGAAACCCTACTGTTGCATTACATATTCTTTTAAATTTAGGGCGTAGAAGCTGCGCTGATGTGTCTTGATTCGCTCAAACTTTTCAGCTGCGCTCGAAACCCTCATGTAGGTTCAAGCATCAATTTTGTTAAAATAATAAAAGAAAATGTTTTCTTATAACATTGCATGAACTGCTTTGTGAAACTGCATCATCATTGTTTTAAAGAAATCACTACAGCACACACACACGTGGACTCACTGAGCGTTCGCGCTCACGTTTTTCCATATCATTTTCTTCTTCTTAGATCAGCTCGGGACAGTCAGGGGCCTAGCAAGCCACTGAAGTTTTAGGCTAGGAGTTTTTTGATCAAATCTCCCAGAGGGGCATATGTCTATATCTTTCTTAGACTCGAACCGTTTGTAAAGTTTTTTTTATGTTGTCGTGTAAAGTTGTGGATGTAAGATACTTTTGTTTTTATAATGAAACGATCATGAGAAGTTTTTTTTAAGATCCTGTGTTCTGAGCGCACTAGTAGTATCTAGTTTACTTAATTTTTCTGTGTACTTTGTGTGTATACCTGTTAGTGTTGTTCTAGGGTTGTGTTTCATCGTGGAGCTTATAAATTAGTGCCGAGAGGCACGCAGATGCCCTACTCAGTAGAAGTTGACCTAGTGGCAAGGTTGAGGGCATCACACTTTTGCTGATATCAAAACTGAAATTAAATATGGTAATCAAAAGCTTGTTCTTTCTATGTGAAATCTGCTTTAAGGACTAAAAATTTAGACCTTAAGAAAGAAAATAAAAGTAATGGTGAAAACCTCTATGTTAGGGGAAGACCTGAGAAAAAGGAACATTTTCATCATTAAGATAGACCTAAAAGTAGGTGAAGGTCTAAGTCTAGAGAACCTAAAGGAAAGATTACAAGCAAAGTAAAATGATTTTACTATAACAAAGAGGGAGATGTTAAATTAAATGTTTTAAAATAATTAGCGATGAGAAAAAATGTGAAAAGGGGAAATTCAAAAGATATCGTGATTGAAAACAAACTTTTTGAGGCTGATAATAATGGCAGCTCGATGTATTCAAAAGTTTTGTGTGTTTCTCACTCCTCTTCTATATAGGATGAATGGATCCTTGATTTAGGTTGTTCTTATCATATGTGTCCTAACAAAAACTGGTTTTCAGATTTAAAACCGGTAGAAATTGGTAAAGTTTTCATGGGAAACAATGAATTTTTCCTAATTAAAGGAATATGATCCGTTTCTATAAAGATGTTTGATGGTATTATTAGAACATTTTCTAATCTTAGGTATGTTCTAGGTCTTATGAGAAACCTTATTTCTCTTGGCTCCCTTGATGATGTTGGTTATACATACAAATCTAGAAACGGTCGTATTTCTGTTTGCAAAGGTTCCTTAGTTGTCATTAAAGGAGTTAAGAAATATGGTCTTTACTCTTTAATTAGTTAAACTATTTTTGAACCTGCTGCTTTAGTGTCTAATCATGATGATAGTACGTTATGGCATAGACGGATTGGTCACGTAAGTTAAAAGGGTTTACAATACTTTAGCGAACAAGATCTTCTTGATGGATGTAAAATTCATACACTTGATTTTTGTGATCACTGTGTTTTGGGAAAACAACACAAATTAAGTTTCTCTGTTGGCACACACAAATATACTACTATTTTTTATTATGTGCATTGTGATTTATGGGGTCCTAAAAAGGTACCCGCATATGGTGAAAATGTTTATTTTCTGTCTATTGTGGATTATTTTTCAAGGCATGCTTGGATTTTCTTATTAAAAACCAAATATCAAACTTTTGAAAACTTTAATGAATGGAAAACCTTGGTTGGAAACCAAACTGACTAGAAATTAAAATTTTTAAGAACCAACAATGGTCTTGAATTTTGCGATAAAAACTTTGATGATTTATGTGCTAAAAATGGTATAACAAGACATAAATGATAGAGTCCACTTTTTGTACAAATAAATACCTTAAGTTTTAATTATTATCTTTTAGGAAATATTTTATTATTTATTAAACATAATTATTATATTTAATTTTTTTTTATTTTGGTGATAAAAAAAAAAAAAAAAAAAAGCTCATTAAAGGAAGCAGGCCTACCGTAAGAAAAAGAAAGAAAAAATAAAAGGAGAAAGAAAAAAAAGAGAAAAGGCGGCGGCCAATAGATATAAAACCAAGAGGCGGCCGTAGAACAAAGAAAGCAGGAGCAACTGCAATATGGGGGCCGAGAGAGCTGCTTGCAGTAGCCGAAAAAAAGAGAGAGCTGATGCGGTGCAGGAGGAAAAGAAAACAGAAGCAGCTGCAATTATATAAACAACAGAACAAGCTGCTGAATCAAGAGTAGAAACACGCAGCTGCTGCAGCAGGATAAAATCGGCAGCTGCTGAGCAGAAATCGGATGCAAGAAGGAGAAAACAGACGCTGAGCTGCTGAAAGAAACCAGAAGCAGCAGAAGCAGAAAATTCCGAAGCAGCAGCAGAAAAAAACTGAAGCAGTAGCAGCGATTATCAAGTGAAGGAGAAATTGGTTACTTCTTTCCCTTTGATCATGAACTAATTATTTTATGAATCTTTATAAACCCTAGCTATGTGGCTTTGGTTTATTTTAAATTGGGAGATTTATTATGATATTTTTATGTGATTATATATCTTGAGATGTTTTTCTTGGTTTGATATAATTAATTCTTTATTTGATTGTTCTTGTAGAATAATTATTTGGGTTAATTGAAATTTTATTCATGCTTAGTTCTTATAGTCTTGAGCATGAGAGATATGTGATTTTTGCAAGTATATTGTGGGTTTTAGAATTGAATAGTTAATGCTAATTTTAGATGATTTTTATCACAAAATTGAATAAATCATGCTAATGGTTTGATGGGTTATGCCATGCATTTAAGCACAATATATTTCTTTAGTGAATCGAGGTTTGTAGCCTAGATCACTACATAAAGGTCTAATTTTTATCCTAAACAAAATTAAATCATTGTTATATAGGTTAATGGTGGATTCAAGGTTCTAAATCATCCATTTGGTTAAGCTCTTGTTATTTTTAATTTAATTATTTTACTTATTAATTTTACTTGATTTAGGAATAATTTTTAGACAATATAAATTGATTCGTCTCTTGCAAAACTAATTTAAGAAAAATAATAATTTAAGTAGTTAAGCCTTTTGATAGAATTGATTTTTGGTACAAATAAACACCTTAAGTTTTAATTACTAGTATTTAAAAATATTTTATTTATTAAATATAATTATTATATTTAACTTGGTGATAAGGGAAGGAGCTCATAAAAAAGGGAAGCCCACAAGAGAAAAAAAAAAGAAAGAAAGAAAGCAGCCCGCAAATAGAGAAGCCCACGACAAGAAAAGAAAAAAAAAAAAAAGACAAGAAAGGGCGGCCCACGAGAGAAGCAGCCGGAAAACCGAAAAAAATGAGGAAAGAAAGGAAGCTGCTTAGAGGGAAGCAGCTTAAAAACCGTGATCAATAAAACTGTTAGGTATAATCTTCAGCAAAATGGTGTTGCTGAAAAGATGAATAGGACAATAATGGATAAAGTGAGATATCTCATGTTGTCTTCTGGTATACCTAACCCATTTTGGGGTGAAGCTGTTAGTACAACTATCTACTTAATTAATCAGTCCCCTTCAACTGCTACAAATTTTAAAACCCCGAATGAGATATGGTATGGTTCACCAACAAACTTGTCTCATCTTAGAGTCTTTGGTTGTATCTTTTTTTCTCACCAACGGGAGGGTAAACTTGACCTTAGGTCTAAAAATAGTGTTTTTCTTTGTTATCCTAATGGTGTTAAAGGGTACAAAGTGTGGCTTAAAAGCGAACCAAGGGTGAGGATAGTAATTAGTAGGGATGTAGTCTTTAATGAATCTAACATACCTTGTTTTAAAAGGATACTATTCCCACTATAACTACTGATCAACGCCTTAGTTAGGGAAATCCCAAACAAGGTGGAGGACACCCCTAGGATTATTTCAAATCCAGAACCTGAGACTGAACATGTAAGTTCAGTTCATATATATGAAAATAGCATTGGGCCTAAGTCAAAAAATGCTGACGATGATGATAATACTGTTGATGCTCAATCTTAGACCTTAAGTGACTATTAGTTAGCTAGAGATAGAGATAAAAGAGTTTCTAAGAAAACCGTTAGATATGGCTATTCTTATTGCGTATCTTATGCTTTAGCTGCTAGATCTTTTATTGGAAAAAAGAACCTATGTGTTTTTATAAGGCTCTTAGGAGTCCTAATTCTAAATTTTTTATGCATGCTATGAATGATGAAATCTCATCTTTGCATAAAAACAAAACTTGGATTTTAGTTACTAAACCAAAGCATAAATTAATTGACTGCAAATGGATTTCCGAAATCAAAGAATCAGATTCTGAAAATGAACCACCTAGATTTAAAGCTAGATTAGTTACAAAAGGTTTTTCTTAAAAAGAAGGCATTGACTTTAATGAAATATTTTCTCCAGTTGTCAAGTATAAGACAATTATCGTTGCTTTCTTTGATCTTGAGTTATAACAACTTGATGTTAAAACTGCTTTTTTGCATGGTGATCTTGATGAAACAACCTCCTTGTTTTTAGGTTAAAGACAAAGAAAATTATGCCTGCTTGCTCAGAAAGTCTCTTTCACGAGAGTTGGGAGAGATTTAAAGAACTTCTTGGTAGTTTCCCTCATCATGAAGTCCCTAAATGGCAGCAAATACAAAGTTTTTATTTAGGAGAAGATGTGAGAAATCGCCAAATGGTTGATTCCTTTTTTGGTGGTACCTTTCTTCATAAAACTGCAGATGAGGCATAGGATCTATTTGAAAATTTGAGTGATAATTCACAACAACACGCCACATCCTCATGTGTAGGCACATCTAGACAAATAGGAGATAGAGTTGGAATGTATGAAGTTTCTCAAAATGTTGATCTTTCTTTTAAAGTTGATGCTTTATCGAAAAAGTTTGATCAATTGTTATCTTTGAATACATTGCCTACTAATTCTCTTAATGTACAAGGTGTTTGGCAATTTGATCTAGTCCTTCCCATGCTTCTATGACTGTCCTAGTACTTCAATATTTCTAGAATTTGTGCAGGAACAAGTCAATGCAGTCGAAAGATTTCATAGACAGAACAACCCATATTCAAAACACACAATCCAGGCTAGAGAAATCATCCTAATTTCTCCTGGAGGCAACAAGAAAGGGATGGTCAATTAGGCTAGCAACAATATCAATAGAACAAATAATCTGGTATGACTGCTCTCCTTGGTTTTCAATCTCAAAGGTATGTACCTCCTCACCCTTCTCCAAGTGGAAATTCTATTTTTGAAGAGAATGTATTTTTTGCTTTGAAAGGTTTAGAATCTATGACACAAATTCTAGACTCACACACTCAATCTATTGCTAAGTTAGAAACTCAAATAGGGCAACTAGCTAATGCAATAAGGAGAAGAGATGATGGCAAGCTTCCTAATCATCCAATAGATAACCCTAGAGCTAATTATCATCAACAAGCTAAAGCTATAATTACTTTTAGAAATGGGAAGTTGGTAGATAATAAAGTAGGGGAACCTGTTAAAGATGGTAAGTTAAATAAAAACAAAACCAAGGGAATTGATATGGGGACTAAAATTGAAAGAAAGATAGAGAAGGAACTAGTTTCTTCCTCCAATTCTAAGACTCTAGAATCATCGCATACGGCTTCATACAGGCCAAAGTTTCCTTATCTGCAAGTTTTATTGCCACCCCCACATCTTAGAAAAGATAATAAAAGGGAAGATATTTTAGAAACTCTCAAACAAGTTAAAATTAATCTTCCACTTTTAGAGGATATTAAGCAAGTCCCATCCTACGCAAAATTTCTTAAAGACGTGTATTTTTAAAAGAAAATCTAAAAGCAATGTTTCTAAGAAAATCTTCCTAACTGAATAGGTGTGCTCCACTTTGCAATATAACACTATAAAGATCATGGTGTCCGTACTATCTCATGTCTTATTGGTAATCATAAAATAGATAGGACGCTCCTAGATTTAGGTTCTAGTGTTAATTTGATTCCATACTCTGTTTATGTTTATGAAGAGTTAGGATTAGGGGAATTGCAACCAAATGATGTGACCTTATAGTTAGCTAATAGATCAACCAAGGCACCTAGGGGGAGGATAGATGATGTTCTTGTTCAGATTGATATAGGTGTCTTCCCTGTAGATTTTGTAGTCCTAGATATAGAACCTTGTAGATCTTCTCAGAATCATATCCCCATTATTCTAGGTCGTCCTTTCTTTGCTACTGCTGATGCCACTATTAATTGTATAACTGGGGTTATGGATGTCTCTGTGATGAATATGAGGATTAGATTAAATATCTTTAAAACTTCTCCATAACCTTCTATAGGAGATGATTCTGATTGTTATTTGGTAGATGTAATCGATGAATTAATTGAAGAAACTCTACCTGTAATGTGTACAAAAAAAATATACTTCTATTGAAAAATAAAACCTAATGTGCACTGAGGATGTTAATTCTATTCGTGCTTGCACTACTCCATTAGAAAAATCTTCTTGTTTTGTGAAGCATGAGCCTAATATGAGAGATATAGATCCTAGCTAAATGCAAAAGAATTAGGGAGTCTTGCTGAAGACTTTAAATTTAGCACTTTTGGGAGGCAACCCAAAATTTTAATCTATTATTTTAATTTATTTCTTTATATATATATATATTTATTATTTATTTTTATCTCACTTGATTGGTAGAAAGATATGAAGTGTTTGTTTTGTAGGGTAATCAGACAACATATCATTATCATGGAGATTAAGAGATTGTCTACTACTCTGCTGAACATGCATCAATATTGCTTCTTCTACCAAGTTATGTTATTATTTTCTTTGTCTCTTCTCCACTCTTGGTATTCTTTTAGCACATTGTGGATAATGTATGGTCTAGTTGTGGGGGAGAAGATATTTTTGTTCTGGTGTCTATTATTTTCTTTTTTTAATTAGATTTTTGCAGAATTTTTTTATTATTTTGAGAAAAAAACCCCAAAAATATTATTTCACTTAAAGAATGATTATTTTTTAGTTCCTTTTAAAATGTCTTGAATAAGTTGAGAAAAGTACTACTTTCTTGTTTTTAATTAGGGTGATGGACTTATGTTCTATATCTGTTATAACTCTTGCGTGACTTACACTTGAGCACATGTGTTATTGTTAGCATTTAATAAATACTTTACATTATTTTTTGAGTTGCATAAAGTTGATGAATCTTTTCCCTACATTCTAGAACTTACTTGAGTACCTCTTGAGGCGAAATAGAAAGGTTTTCTTTATTTGACTCAGAGACGATGCTCATAGGCCTTTTTCGAATCGTTTGTGCCGTTCAAGCTTACAAAATTTCATGATTTTTACCTTAGTACCCTTTTGAGCCTTAAATGTTATTTTATTTCTTTAAACCACTTAAATGTTAATCCTTAATCTTGTAGAGAGCTTACTGCAAACTTCTAACTTGTGCTTTAATGATGGGTTGTTGTTTGTGTGTTATGGAAAGAGAATAAGTTATTTTGACAAAGGAGAGAAGAATATACATATATACATATATATGAATTTTTCAAAGAGGCCCGAATTGGTGAATGTAAGAAAAAAAGAATGACCTTAAAGGAGGAATTTTTTTTTGGAAGAAGATGGAAGTTGGTGAATGTATTAATTGAGGAAAAAAGGAGCAAAAACGAAGTTAGAAAGTTTGTCAAAATTTTAAAATATCCATATTTTTTGCAAGCTCTCTTTTCTTTGAATTTGAATTCCTTACCTTCGTTTGATAACCAACACCATAACCTTACATTACAAGCTTTAAAGTCCTACCTGATCTGACTTGAGTTTGAGAATCCTTGATTAGTGGAGAGAAGGTACAAAGAGCAAGCCTATGGAATGAACTCTTGTCAAGATTTGTTTTCTATATGTAGTTTGGAAATTTTGTTTAGTATTTATTTTACACTCTCTTATTACCACGATTACACCTTACACAAGTCTTGCTTTAGTTATGGGAGATAATTTAATGTTTGTTTGTTAACGTGAGTTTGAATATAAGAGGAAAGAGTGATTGTCTTGATAAGTTTGAGATATTGATGAAGGGTACTTAATTAGAGATTATCCTTTATCTTTTCTGAAGTTTGTTGTTTATTTGACTTTGTCGGTACGTCGTCTGTAAACCCTCACGAGACCATACTCGTCAACTAGGGGTGACTTAGGGGTTTAAAGGGCTTGTTGCACATGCTAAGTGCAATCGTGAGTCCTACGAAAGTGGCTATTTAGTTTTTTATTTTGTTCTTTAATTTTTGCTTGAGGACTAGCGAAACTTAGGTGTGAGGGAGTTGATAGAGTCCATTTTTGGTACAAATAAATACCTTAAGTTTTAATTATTAGCTTTTAAGAAATATTTTATTTATTTATTAAACATAATTATTATATTTAATTTATTTTATTTTGGTAATAAAGGAAAAGAAACCCATTAAAGAAAGCAGGCCTACGGCAAGAAAAAGAAAGGAAAATAAAAGGAGAAAGAAAAAAAAAAAGAGAAAAGGCGGCGGCCCAAAGAAATAAAAACAAGAGGGGTCTGCAGAACAAAGAAAGCAGGAGCAACTAAAATTTAGGGATTGAAAGAGCTGCTTGCAGCAGCTGAAAAAAGGAGAGAGCTGTTGCAGCGCAGGAGGAAAAGAAAACATAAGCAACTGCAATTACAGAAACAGCAGAACCAAAGCAGTTGAATCAAGAGCAGAAACACGCAGCAGCTGCAGTAGGACAAAACGACAACTGCTGAGCAGAAACGGACGCAAGAAGGAGAAAACAGACACTGAGCTACTGAAGGAAACCGGAAGCATCTGTGATAGAAAATTCTAGAGCAGCAGTAGAAAAAAAACCGAAGTAATAGCAGCGATTATCAAGTGAAGGAAAAACCATGATCTACTCCAAGAAATTGGTTCCTTCTTTCTCTTTAATCATGAACTAATTTTCTTTTTAGAATCTTGATGAACCCTAGCTATGTGACTTTTGTTTATTTTATTTTGGGAGATTTATTATGATATTTATGTGATTACAAATCTTGGGATGTTTCTTGGTTTGATGCAATTAATTCTTTGTGATTGTTCTTCTAGAATAATTATTTGGGTTAATTGATATTTTTATCTATGCTTAATTCTTGTAGTCTTGAGTATGAGAGATATGTGATTCTTGCAAGGATATTGTGGGTTTTAGAATTGAATAGTTAATGCTAATTTTAGATGATTTATGTCACAAAATTGAATAAGCCATGCTAATGGCTGGATGAGTTATGTCATGCATTTAAGCACAATATATTTCTTTAGTGAATCGAAGCTTGTAGCCTAGATTACCACATGAAGATCTATTCTTTTCTACTACATAAAATTAAATCATTGTTATACAGGTTAGTGGTGGATTCAAGGTTCTAAATCTTCCATTTGGTTAAGCTCTTGTTATTTTTAATTTAGTTATTTTACTTATTAATCTTACTTGATTTAGGAATAATTTTTAGACAATATAAATTGATTCTTGTTTTTACAAAATTAATTTAGGAAAATAATAATTTAAGTATTTAAGCCTTTCTCAGTGCTTCAATACCCTGATACTTCCATATTACATTGATCTAGTGCACTTTCAAGTATTGGGTTAAAACTTTATTAAAAACCCCGATCAATAAAACCATTAGATATAATCCTGAGCAAAATGGTGTTGCTGAAAGGATGAAAAGGACAATAATGGATAAAGTAAGATGTCTCATGTGGTCTTCTGGTATACCTAAACCATTTTGGGATGAAGCTGTTAGTATAACTGTCTACTTAATTAATCTGTCCCCTTCAACTGCTACAAATTTTAAAACCCGATAGAGGTATGGTCTGGTTCACCACCAATCTTGTCTCATCTTAGAGTCTTTGGTTGTGTCGTGTTTTCTGACCAACGGGAGGGTAAACTTGACCTTAGGTCTAAAAATAGTGTTTTTCTTCGTTATCCAAATGGTTTTAAAGGGTAAAAGTCTGGCTTAAAAATGAACCAGGGGTGAGGGTAGTAATTAGTAGGGATGTAGTCTTTAATTAATCTAACATAACTTATTTTAAGAAAGATACTATTCCCACTATAACTACTGATCAACGGATAGTTAGGGAAGTCCCAAACGAGCTGGAGGACACCCCTAGGATTGTTTCTAATCCAGAACCTAAGATTGAACAGGTAAGTTCACAAAATAGCATTGGGCCTAAGTCAGAAAATGCTGACGATGATGATAATACTGTTGATGCTCAATCTCAGGCTTTAAGTGACTATCAGTTAGTAGAGATAGAGATAAAAAATTCTCTAAGAAAACTATTAGATATGACTATTCTTATTGTGTTTCTTATGCTTTAGCTGCTGCATCTTTTATTGGAAAAAAAAACCTTTGTATTCTCATGAGGCTCTTAGGAGTCCTAATTCTAAATTTTTTATGCATGCTATGAATGATGAAATCTCATCTTTACATAAAAACAAAACATCAATTTTAGTTCCTAAACCAGGGCGGAAATTAATTGTCTGCAAATGTATTTTTAAAATCAAAGAATCAGATTCTGAAAATGAACCACGTAGATTTAAAGCAAGATTAGTTACAAAAGGTTTTTCTCAGAAAGAAGGCATTGACTTTAATGAAATATTTTCTCCAATTGTCAAGTATAAGACAATTAGGATCTTGCTTTCTATAGTTGCTTTCTTTAATCTTGACTTATAACAACTTGATGTTAAAACTTTCTTTTTGCATGGTATCTTGATGAAACAACATCCTGGTTTTCAGGTTAAAGACAAAGAAAATTATGCCTGCTTGATCAAAAAGTCTCTTTATGGACTTAAATAGTCCCCGAGACAGTGGTATATAATGTTTGGTACCTTTTTACAAAAATCTGGTTTTAAAAGAAGTTATGATAATTGGTTATACTATTGTGGTAATTTTATTGATGTTGTTGTGTATCTTCGTCTATATGTTGATGATATGTTGATTGCTTGCAAACATAAAGATAAACTAATCAAACTAAAACTCTTTAAAAAACATAATTTGATATGAAATATTTTGGTGCTGCATCCAAAATTTTGGGAATAAATATTTTGAGAAGTAGAGAAAATCATTTTTTAACTATTTCTCAAAAACCTTTCTTAAAGAAAATTGTTTCAAAGTTCTCTATGGACTCTTGTAAACCTCTTTTCACTCCTTTAGCTAGTCATTTTCAATTACCTTCTAAAAACTATCCTGAAACTGATTTTGAAAAGAATGAAATGGCTAATATCCCTTATAGAATAGCTATAGGGTCAGTCACATACTCAATGAGTTTTACACAACCTGACATTGCCTTCTCTATAAGTCTTCTTAGTTGTTTCATATCTAATCCTGGAAAGGAGCAATTGACTGCTTTGAAATGGCCTTTGAGGTATCCCAATGGTACTATTGATAGAGGTTTAAATTTTTAGAAATGGTCAAAATTCTTTGAACTGATAGGGTATGTAGATTCTGATTTTGCCGGCGATAAAGTTTTTTGAAAATCCACAACTGCTTATTTCTTTACAACTGCCGAAAACTTTTTCTTGAAAATCTCAATTGCAGCCTATAGTTGCTTTATCAACCCCTGAAGCAGAGTATATTGCTGCAATTGAAGCCCTTAAAGAAGGAATTTGGATTCAGGGAATTTTGTCCGAGTTAAATCTTTTAAAATCAAAAGTCAATATTTTTACCGACAGTCAAAGCTGTCTACATTTGTGCAAAAATCTTATTTATCTTGATCGCACTAAACACATGGATGATAAATATCACTTTTTTAGAGAGAAAGTCACAAATGACATAATTGACATAAAGAAGATAAATACAAAAGAAAATCATGCTGATTTTGGACAAATACTATTACTGCTGACAAATTCGCTCTTTTGCAAAGATTTACTTCATATTGATTTTGGTTAAGTTATCAATATTATGTTCAAGGTGGAGTTTGTTTGATTATGCCCACAATATTAGACTATTATTAATTTTGTACCCAATGATGAATTTGGACTGGACCTTACACTCTTTTGGGCTAGGCTATTTTTGGGATACCGGGCCGGGTCAATTTTGGCCCAACCCTTGGTGATCCACTTGTAAACCAACCTCTTAATTTACTCTCTTATTCTTCCACCTCCTTTGACCCCATCCCTTTGGTTTCCTCTCCACTTTTACTTCAGCCGTTTCTTTTCCCTACTCTTCCTCTCTTACTTGACCCCCACCATAAATACTTTTTTACCAAAACCCTACTTTAACCTAACCTCTCCTCTCTTCTCTCAAGTGTTGGCCACCTCTCTTCTTCTTCTCTTTCTTGAGAGCTTTTGCCTCTATTACTATAACTTCTCTACAGTTCTCTTTTTACTGAATCTAGTCAGCTAATACTCGCTTGACTGATTCCTGAGAACTATCGGAGCTAATAGTAACTTCTTTGAGAGATTTTATTAGAGGCTTCTTCAAATTGTGAAGTTTGGTTCTCTAAGGGACTTTGTGTTCCTAATATTATGTTCTTCCCATCTTCTAATTATTTAGTGTCATTTGAAGATCTTGATTTTCTTATTTATTATATCAGATCTATTCTATTTTTTGTAATAGATAGGTTAATCTTTATTTTGTTCTTCAATATTGGTTGTAATAGTAATTAGTGTTCACAGTTTCATCGCCTAAAAATCTTGAATCAGCAAACAAAAGGAACAAAGGTAGAAGATTGGCTAAAACTGGTTTCTCTATATAGTTACGGTGATGTCTAGCAGGCTAATGACTGACCAAATAATAGTGTTCATTTTTTAAATTGGGAGAAAGGGGAGAAACTGCAATAATAGAAAACTCCATAAAACAACACCCATCAATTTTCCCTACATTTGAGCATGTATTGTATATCCTCATCGAATTGAGCCGGGAATTTAGGAGGGGTAAGAGAATACCATGGAATCTATTAGCTACAAGATAACATCAACTATTCTTTCCACTCTTATCATCTTTTTTTTTCACTTGTTTACCTAATTTATTAATGTGAGAATTGTTTTGACACTCTCTCACTATTGATGATGATGTGACTAGAAAAAGCAAGAATCTTGACCTACTTCAAAACTTTTCTCTTCTTTGTAACATGATCCCAAACTTCAAGAAAATAGATTGGAAACAGATTTAACATAAACTAAATCAAGGCCACTGTACTTCCAAAAGGCTTATATAAAGGTAAAACTCAACACCATCCTCCACATGTATAAGTAAAACCCAAAATTAGAAGTATTAAAACCAATAATTTTGCTAAAGTAACAAAGAAAAATATGCATCAATTTAAACTTTCAAGTATAAATTGCATAAATTTAGCTACATTAACGTAGCTGCAGATACCCATATTTCTTGAAATTTAAACAAAGACAATAAAAAAAAATGGAAAAACTAATTCAGAACTCAAAATTAAGAGTTTATGTTCTCCATTCATGTCCATACTTGAATTTTTCAGCTCCAAAGATGGTAACATAAACTACTTCACTAATGCTAGTATCAAAATGAAAGAACAAATACCTATTCTACATGTTAGAATATAGCCAGTCCAGATGACTAATAACACTGATGTTCATTCCACAACTTTAGATTACTAACTATATATAGCAAAACAAAATGGATATTGCAGATCATTCTGCAAACAAATTTGAACTACCATAACATTTCCCTGATGGCAAAAAAAATTGATGCAAGGCAGCATCAGGACTACGATTTTTTAATAATTTGATATTTCATTTCAATTACAATCCGTCATACAAATGTAACAATTACAACATATCATACAAACCTAACTATTACAATGCATTCGGTGTTTTAGCCACACTTTTCCTACTTATTCCATTACTATCATTGTTACATATACTTTTTAGCGTGTTCAGAAACTCATGTATATTCTTGTAATGCAGGCATTTGGAATGACATTGGGAAACATTTTGTTAACCTCTCAAGCTAGAAAATTAGCTGCTAGATTCGCTTCTTGCTCTACCCATAAAAACTTATAAGACCTCAACTTATTTTTTGCTAAACTCTTAATCTGATTGATTACTTTTATCTCTTTCTCACCAAAAGTTGCTAGAAAATCTCCATACTCCTTTTGGTTTAGCACATTTGTAAGTCCTCTCGAATATGATCTTATTTCAAGATCTTCAATATAAGGGAAAGACCAGACTGCCTCAATTATTCCATATAGTATCGTGTTTCCTTCATGAAAATAAACTTAGAGTCTTTCAATTGGACATTACCAGCAAATAAAGGAATACCTTGTGATGATCAAATAACGTAATCAGATGATCTGTATATTTCTTCTTCAATGATCCGTCACAATTCAAGACATAAATATTAATATTTGAAGGCCTTTGCCAAACAACCCACCACCAGGGAACACTTCCTGCTTGTATCCCGGCAACTTTGGCTAATTCTTGCATCAGATAAATATCCATAATCTTGAGAAATTAGGACAGCTATATCGGAGCTTGGTTTAAATCATTCACTTGGGGGCTCGCTTGTTAAAAGAAAAACACACTTTGAGTCTTCTATCTGAATCCTTAAAACGATATTTATAGACAAATGAAATAGAGCGGGAATCCAATTCCTAATGATGATAGGAAATAAAGTTTTTAATTAGAATGTAATTCAATTCCTGATCAAGATAGAAAATAGAGATTTTTTAAAACTCTTATTCCTATCGGGACTTATCTAGCACAACGAGGTTTTTTGCTATATTTGGCCAGTTTTTTAAGAAAAGCAACTAAAGTGGCCATAAAATTTTTTCTTTACCTTATTTTGGCATAACGCACATACTATGTGCGTTATCATTAATGAGAACGCACAGTGTGCGTTATCACTTAATTAGAAATCTCCACCATAATTATCCAATGTAATAGATAATGCACATCCTATGTGTATTATTCTAATTGATAACTATCTATTGTATGCGTCATCTGCCACATCACTTTTTTATTTTTTTTTATTTTTTTTACAAAACTTATAATTATTATTATTTTTAAAAAAGACAGTATTCTTTTATCTATGTTATTTAATGTATACTTTTGAAAATCACTATAACCATTTTAAAAGGAAAATTTTATAAAAAAAAAAGTACGAAGAAGTAATTTAAAGTATTTTATATTTTTGTTACTTGTTGTAAATTTCACTATAATAATCTATAGGCGATTTAAGTAGGAGATTCATAAAACAGTACTTAGAAGAAATTCAAAGAAGAAATATCATTTATAGAAATCCTAAAATATTACAACACTTTGAAAAAAAGAAACTTATACATTGCTTCAATCTGAGGGTTATTACATTTTTTTCTATTATGCACGGACATTTGTCATCTGCTACATATTGAGGAGAGAATTTGGATTTCGATAATCCATTTCTCCCCGAAATCTTGTACCCTGTTTCCTACTCCATTGATTGTTCATATTTGGATGATAGAATGTTAAACTGTAAGGAACATCTCTCCAAAAGTCCTCGTGCCCAACTCGATAAAAATTGGATTGGTATGTTCTTCTGTAAGTTTCCTGCAAATATATGTCCGGCACATAAGCATCTTATCTTGTACCATTATCTTTACAGATTGCAAAAGCATGAGAACAAGGCAATGTATATTCTTGGCATTTGCCACAACTGCACGATTTTCATTCATTTTTAAAGTATAAACGTTGTTGCCGCTACCATCAAGCCATATCGAAGATTTAACCATGTAAATACCTTCTCGTGGGTTATACGTTGTAATTGTATGGTCTCTTGATTTCAATTCAATCCAAAGAAACTTGACAAAAACTCTTGTTGGAAATGGATGCAAACAGTATTGGGCCTCTTGATAGTATTGGTTGAAGTACTTAACAAGTTTGTTGAATATTAATTCAACTAGGGCTTTTAAAGGTAAGACCCTAGCTTTTTTCAAGAAACTGTTAAGTGCTTCTGAAATGTTGGTTGTCATCACTTCGTGTCTATGCCCACCATCATGCAGGAGTGTCCATTTTTCTAGGTCTATCTTGGCTAAATAAATGTAATCTTCTATATTTCTTTTTTGAATTTCATTCATCACACGTTCCAATTTCAATTGCTTAACTTCGGTTCCAGCCTGCCACATTAAACTTTTTAATTCGCTGCTCTTAAAGGTCTTGGTGAAATTTTCTTGAATATGGCGTAGACAAAACCTATGAACTGCAAATGGACGTTGCCACAAGGCTTGATTTTACGTAGTGGATAAAATTCCTTTCTGGTGATCGGATATTAAACAGAAATACCAATCCTTGAGAACATGTTGTAGTAGAAGTTTGAGGAACCAATTCCAACTTTCGAACGACTCTTTATCAACGATTGCAAATGCAAGGGGGAACAAATGGTTATTCGCATCCTATGTGCTTCTAATTAATAGTACGCCCTTATATGGTCCCCGAAGATGAGTGCCATCCATAAAAATCACCAGCCAATAATTTTGACATCCATTTATACAAGGCTCGAAACACCAAAAAAGAAATTTGAAAACATAGTCCGAGAGAATGCTTGTTTTGTGATGCAAGAACTCGTACACAGTTCCTGGGTTTGAATATTTCATTGCTTGGAGATATTTGGGCAGAATTGAAAAAGTTGTCTCCCGACTATCGAACACCCTTTCTACCGCAAATTTTTCGAGCGTACGATGCCCTCTTGGATGACGTTAGAGACAGGGATCTCGGGATCATTGGCAACAAGATGCGATATTAGTTTTGAAATAAATTTGAAGTCATATTTCGATGCTTGTTTTAATGAACCTGAACAAGGCATGTGTGTTCCATGGTGAATCTGGTTATTTCTGAACGACCATGAGTTGCTTTCTTCTTTATTCAGATATACCATGAACAATAATTAGAGTCGCTGTGATAATAACATTTCAATGTCTATTGATCGTTCTCGTCCTATCCAAATAGACCACTTCTGAACTACATTAATTGCTTGGATTTTGTCAACAAACCTCATTCCTAATTGAAGATCAGTCATTGCATCGTTCCAATCTAGCAATCTAATAGTGTCTGATTCGATGAGGTCATCTATCTGCTCTCCCAAGTCCATATCTAAAAATGTTCCAGATGATGTATAATCATATGGAGCATTACTGAACCATTGACTACTCTGCCATTGGTTCACTGTAGTTGAAGATAAAAGGTTTACGGGAGTGCTAATGTCATCTTCCTCATCATTAGGGTTATTGTCGTGGTCATATTCACTTGATACGTCATAATCTTCATCAGCGTCATCATCATCGTCATCATCTTCCTCTACGGTTGGGTACAACATTGACAGTTCATCAGAAACCATCTGTGTTATTGTCATGACGTGGAGACAAATGTTTGAATGATCCTCATCAATTGAGACATGAGTGTGCTAGACTTCTGAAAATGTCTGTGCTTAGATTGGTTCAAATTCAACTAGCACGTGAATCCCTTCCTTTGATATATCAAGTCTAATAGTCCAAAGGTAACACATCTTATCATCGTTGTTCATATTTCCACTAGAAAAGTACAACTAGTTTAACATAATAGTCGAATATGCACAAATCTATCAATATATACAAATAGTAAAAACTAATAACCCTAAACCCACATCTACAAAAAATAGACTATAAGAAATTGAGAACTAACCCAAATAAAATTCATTAAAAATATTCACAAAACGCAATAAACAACAATTTTCATACACACAATAAAAATCAACACAAAATGCAAAAATATTAAAGACAATTAATAATATAAAGAAATTTACCGAATGTCAAAATAAATTGAAATCAAGCTTTATTATTCGGTGTAGCTTCTTATGTCGTTCTTCTTACTCCACGGTTCACTTTTAACACGGCAGTAGCGGAACAAATGATCCAGCGGCTGAAGGAAGAAGAGGAAGAGAGGAAGAGAAAGAAGGAAGGAGAAGAGGAAGAGAAGAAGAGAAGGAAGGAAAGTTGCGGCGGAAAGGAGCAAACAAAGGAGCGACGCGAAGAGAAGGCAATGGAAATTTACGGAAATGGATTGAAGAACACGAAAGCAAGGGTTTTTTTTAGTCACTGGAGCTTAATAATCGAGACAGTATGTGCATTATCCTTAACAATAATGCATACCGCCGTGCGTTACTCTTTCTGATAATGCATACACTGAATACGTTATCAGCCAGCTCACTCACCGACCTGCCACGTCAACAGCCACATCAGTAATCTCACATAATTACGAAATTAAAATTGTGATTAGAGATAATGTACACGGGATGTGCGTCATCTTTCTGGATAACGCACACTGCGTGTGGGTTATGGCCAAACATAGATTAAAAAAATAGTTGCGGCCTCTTTAGTGGCTATTTTTTGAAAAAAAGGCAAGTATAGCAAAAAGTGGCACAATGACCACGAAACAAGATTTTCGTGCTTATAAACATAAATATATGAAAATCGTGCTATTTTTTCTTCATTCAAAATATCTTGTTTTGTGGTGTGTACACAATTTTTTCTTTTATACCTTAGAATTCGTATCATTTCTTGTAACATCATGTTATAAACAATTCCAAACTCAATAAATAGGCTTTCTATCTCTAAAATTAATCAATTTATTTAAAATGTCCAAAATATCCTTTGTGTAAGTTATAATTTATTGCAAGATAAACCATAAATTTTGATATAAAAATATTATAATCGATACCTTAATTTATAATTATAGCTTATCACAAAAACACTTTCATATACTTTTTAATAACATTGCTTTAGTCTATATTATTAAAAAAATTTATTAGTTAACTTAAAAAATATTTTTATTTTTTAAAAATATTTAAACTGTTAGGATTTTTCATTAATTTATTGTAATAACTATTAAAAATTAATAGTATGTTTCTAAAAGAAAAAAAAATTAGGTTTTTATCTATTATTTTAACATTTTTCTTAAACTATTATTTAATCGTTTTTACAAGAAATTACTACAAATCTTAACATGTTAAATTTTTTAATAAAAATTTTTTTCAAGATGAAGATTTGAAGTTGAAAAATATTAAATTTATAAACAAATAATTTATCTTTCATTGAATTAAATTAAAAATACACATGCTATTTTTTCTTAAATAATCAAGTTTTTAAAAGTTAAATAATCAATCTTGAAAGAATATAGATAAAAAGGATATTGTTACAAACTTTATGAAAATGTTTTATAATAATATTTTTATTCTCTATCAATTAGAAATGATTATTTAACTAATAAAAATATTTTATTTTTATAAATATAAATAAATTGAAGAACTTATCACTAATTTATTATAATAATTTGATAGTATTTATTGTAAAGAAAGAAATATATTTTCATCTAATATTTTAGTACTTTACTTAAAAATTTTATTTAATCATTGTTACAAGAAATTATTACAAATCCTAAAAAGTTAAAATTTTACGAAGTCTAGATAAAGATTTAAAGTTGTCAAAATCTTACATTCCATTTATAATCGAATATTTTATTTTTTCATTAAATTAAATTTAAAGGCATCATACTATTTTTCCTTAAATAATCAATTTTTTTTAAGTTAAATAATCAATGTTAAAATGAAATAAACTAAAAAATTATTATTGTAAAGTTTGTGGAAGTATTTATAAAAAACTATACTATAAATTTGTTTTATGAACTAAAACCTTTTTATACCAAACTTTAGGGGTTATTTTATAACAATCATAACTTATATGAAGAGTATTTTAGGTATTTTAAATAAATTGATAGTTTTGGAGGATAAAGAGTCTATTTATTAAGTTTGGGGGTAAGTGCATTTAACCCCACTTTAGGAGCATTTTGCAATTAACCCAAAAAAATTCTAAAGTTGAGGTAGTTTTTTTTTTTTTTTTTGGGTAAGAAAAGAGTAAAAGTTGAGGTAGTTCGTTAGCTAAAGGCATAACAATTTTATTTTTTTTTAAGAAAAACACTATTAATAGATTCAGGAAAAATAAAGAAGGAATATGTAAAATATCCACAATCCTAAGTATTCCCTCTCAACCGAGTTCGTATTTTCTGTACCACTCTCTATGCTACTTTTTAATTGGATATATTTTATTAATGAAGCCTAACAAATAAAAAATACACTCTAAGAGAAAAAGATAAATTCTAAGAAAAACATATTATAAAAAAAGTAATATATAAAATAATACAGAATATCTTGAGCCCTCTCAACCTCTCTTTATGCTTTTCTTCAAATTTTATTTTCTCTACCTTCTTTTTATCATTTTTTTTTCACTAGACAAAATTTTCCCCTACATAAGACGTAATATACATATCCACCGTCATCTCCCATATTTCTTCATTTTATATTTTCCATTTTCTCTTTAATTTTTCTTAACTTTCCATCAGTTATTCCATTTCAAACATCATCCCAAATTCCTTGCTTTTCATAAAAGTAGAAAATAGTTTGTTTTTAAAGAAAAAAAAAAAAAGTAACTGTTCCATATGCAATGTTCTTATAAAATGTAATAGAAAAATAATAAAATAGTTTTGTAGAAATAGGACTTACATCCTCAAATAACAAATTTGTTACTCCTTAACTTAACTGACAAACTATCTAAACTTTACAAGGTTCATTCTTTGTATATAAAAAGAACTATATCGGTTTTTGGAGTAAAAAGCTAAAGTTTTATTATACAATCAAATAAAAACTTTTGAAAATCATATATCAATTTTAAAATTTTGAACAGTTTCTCTTGATTTTGAATATTAGAGTCAAAATTCTTCATTGATTTTGTAAAAATAAGTAACTCAATTTGAACGAAAATTTGATTTAAGTATTCTATTCTTAAAATTAAAAGGTATCCTATCCAATTGAGACTGACTTCAGACTCTTTGGTATGTTTTTTAATTAAATATATTTCTTTTTAACAAGAAGCCTCTAAACTTAAGTCATGGCTCTGTTCAAGTTAAGACAGCAAAATTTTTAGTTGAGGGAGGCGTAAGCATATGATGTTGCATTGCAGAGGCTTACGTTCAAGGCACCAATGCAAATTATCATCCATCTTCAGCTTTTTCAAAACCCTTCATTTTTGTCTCCAAGGAAGAAACAGAAGATTTTATTAGAAAAATGATTTAGCAAAACATAAACACAATTTCCAAAAAACTGAGAAAGAGGAAAGAAAGGTATTATAAAACTAAGTAATTTCCTAATCATGGCAATAAATAAAATATAGCAGTAGTATGCCAAATTGCTAATAATGTGTCTTGGAAAAGAAAAAGAAGACAAATATGGTATCAAAATACAAGAACAAATACCAGAGGTCAAGTCAGTCAGAGGGCTAACCCTAATGTTCATTCCACAACATTAGATAACTAACTATAGCAATAAACAAAATGTAAATATTGCAGATCCTTCTGCAAACAAATTTGGACTAGCGTAATACTAATGGCAAAAAATTGATGCAGGCGGCCACACAATTAATGTTTCTTGAAGACTTAACAATCCTAACAAAATTGCCTTTTAGTCACAAAGTTTATCTGATTGAATTGAGCAACAATCAAGAACATTCCCTATTAAAACAGAAACATAATTCAAATACTTATGTATACTTGATTGATTTTTAGATTAAAGAAATTTATTTTTCTCTTTAGATTTTGTTAAAATAATTGATGGAGAAATGAAAACTCAAGAACTTTCTTTTTTTAGTAAATGGATATTTTATTTCAATCATAAACTATCGGTACAAATATAACTATTTCAAGGGATCATACAAACATAATTATTAACAATACATTCGGTATCTTAGCTACACGTTTCCTACCTATTCCATTATTATCATCTTTACACACACTTTTTAACGTGTTCGGAAACTCATTTACACCCTCGTAATGGAGGCATTTGGAATGGTATTGGGGACCTTTTTTGTTAACCTCTCTAGTTAGAAAATCAGCCGCCATATTCGCTTCACGCTCTACCCATACAAACCTATAAGATGTTAGCTTACCTTTTGCTAAACTCTTAATCTGATTGATTACTTTCATCTCTTCCTCACCAAAGGTTGCTAGAAAATATTCATACTCCTTTTGATTTAGCACATTTATAACCCCTCTAGAATCGGATCTTATTTCAAATCTTCAATGAAAGGAAAAGACCGGACTGCTTCAATTATTCCATATTGAATCATCTTTGCTTCATGCAAATAAACGAGAGTCCTTCAATTGGACATTGAATAGCACTACCAAATAAAGGAACACCTTGTGATGAACGAATAATATAACTAGATGATCCATATATTTTTTTCTTCAAAGAACCGTCACAATTCAAGACATATGTGTATTAATATTTGAAGGTTTTTGCCAAACAACCCACCACCAAGGAACACTTCCGGCTTGTATCCGAGCAACTTGTACGATTCTTGCAGCAGACAAATATCCATACTTGAGTAAACAAATTTGTAATACCGGTATTACTCGAATAAACACTATTTTTGTTGCTTTTTCTTCTTCTGATGAGAACTATCTACTGAAATGCCTTAAAACATTGAAAATTGGCTCACTGGTATCTAAATACCAAAAACCATTTATATCTGAATTTGAATCCCAAAAAGAATATTTATAGATAAATAAAATAGTGGTAATTAATACAATTCCTAAAGATAGGAAAAGAAATAGATAGGAAAATAGAGTTTTTAAAACTCCTATTCCTATCGGGACTAGACCGCCAGAATTGGCATGTAAACATAATATGAAAAATCATGCTTTTTTTTCTTGATTCATAAAATCTTGTTTTGGCATGTACATAATTTTTTTGGGTAGGAAACGCGTATATTAACCACTCAGGATTTTTTGCATTTCTTGTAAAATTATGTTATACACACTCCGAACCCTTTATTTAATAGGATAAATTATAAAAAAAAAATCCTAAATTTGAGACTTTGTGTTAATTGAAGATATAAACCTTTTTGGGGAAAAATAATTCCTTTTGCTGAATCTGCAGGTACCATGCATACTGGGGGTTAATTTTTTATCTACCTTTCATCTCTTAAATATCTCCTTCTGACTCTAGCATTCTAACTGATGGGCATAATTCCTGAATATTTAGGACAAGTAGAATAAGTCGATAAAAGATTTGGATATGAAATGAAGTGAAACAAAGAACTAGATTTTCTTCACAAGTAGCAACATAAAACTAGCAGAGATAAAGCAAAGATAAAAAGCATGAGTAATAGCCTCGCCCACAACAAATTTTTGTGACAAAACCCTTACCTTTAAAACTAGAATAAGTTATTCTTCTCCACGTATAATGAGGACCAGACTCTAGTAACAAGTTACTAGGTATACACACACATCCATTTATGACTGGCTTCAAAATCTTGCTAATGGGGACAAAGCACCGAATGGTTCTCCCACTATTAGAAGGAGTGCTTTGTGAGAAGTATTTGGGATCATGGATTTAAAAGCATATTCATTAATAATAGAACATAATATATAGACTTTCTAGTATTCTCCTGCAGCAGTCCCATCTTACCATAGCATCATCGTGCATACCTACTTATTCTTATTGTTCACTCATTTACACTAGTATACCATTTTGAAGAAATTTTTGTCTTAATGATTGATTAAAAATACGAATTAAGAATATCCAAAGAGTTTTCTTTCTTCATCACATTTCTCATTGTTTTCAATATATGGGAACTCACACTACTAATAGAGTGAAAAGTCACACATGAAGATATTCACGAAAAGTGATTTCTTATTTTTTGCTCTTAGAAAACCAAGATCAATTAACGAAGTTTTAGGTGCATCTATTTCCTAAGAACCCAAGCAAGCAGTGAAAACATACTTCTACAAAGACATCAGAAGGAAGAACAAAATACGAGCATGCTAAGATCTGTTTAGTACCTTCCATAGTGAGTCTCAAGCTAAACTCCAAATGCTGTCAGAATAATAACGGACTCTGCCAGATAAAACAGATCAATAGATAAGAGATGGCTGCTAATACCTTTTTGCATGAAAAAGGGAAAGCAATTATTTCTAGCAGCATACATCTGTACCAACAAACTTTAGAAATAACTTATGAATCATAACTCTAGGCTGAAGATGGTAAAGAATTGTGTATGTATTTTAAGTTTCTGTAGAAGAGAGATGTATATGAAGAAGTCTTATTATTGTTAATGGTTCACATAGATATCTGTTTTCCTAGCTTTCACTTTCAATAGTTAAGGATTTCAAATTATAAATAAAAAAATCCATCTTGATGAGTGAAAAAATAAGTTACAATATATGAGCCTACAATATATGAGTGGAAAAATAAGTTACAATCTACGCAATATACCTCTATGAGAAGAAATGCCATCTTGATTCAATATCAGTTTTACTCTAGCCACAATAACAACAATATAATTAAAAAAAATCTATTGAAAACACAACTAAATAACCATATTTTGAAGCAAGTAATCGAAGAAAAAATAAAGTAGAGCATGTAAAGAAGTAAGAAATCTAAGAACCACTGTATTTAGCCTTAACAACTAAGGTCTCATGAAAATTTATTCAGAGAAAAATATAGTAAATTAAACAAATTAAAAGGTCTCAACGCCTTTTAGGTTTTTTCTTTTTAGGACAGGTTGAGAATCAAATCCTTGTCTCTTTTTTGGGAATACATGGCTGAAAATACTTGAAAAAAACACCCAGACATTATTATTTCATCCATCCTAAAGAGACGAACAACTGATTTAAAAGTTTCAATGGGAGGTGATGGAATCAAGATGGAATTAATAAATTTATCAATGGAGCTTTGATAAGTAAAACCATCATCAAGAACAAGATCAGATTGACCAAGGAAAAACTCATTTTGGGGTGGGAAGATCAAGTTTGAACTCACCATAGATTGGGGTAAGCTTGATGAAAACTCATCATTAATACAGTTAAGATGTTGAACATGATTACTAAGATGAGTATCATAAGCAGTAGCAGAAGGGCCAAAGGTTATTACATTGGCAAAACTTGTGAAAGCATTTTGAGGGGATAAAATCAAGCTTGGCCACACAAAATTGTAGCCCAAGTTTGGGTTTAAGTTCCTACTAAAGGGACCAAGATTGTTTCATTTTCAACATATGTAAAAGCATTTTGAGGGGATGAAATGACCGAACTTGAATCCGAAAAATCGACAACATTATAGTGGAGTTAAGATATTGAGTATCATTGTTTGGGAAACCATATTGAATAGGTAAAACCAAGTTTAAAGCCTCCTCCAAAGAGTTGCAAAGATTATTGCTATTGAGGTAAAGGTCTTCGTGATAGCCAGCACTATTATTAATGCAAGAAGAAAAAGGGAGGCCAAAAGTACTGGTGGATATTGAAGGAGGAGGAGGAGGGCTGTTGGCACGATTACTCGGGCGACTCCTTGTCCTAGTTGGGGGATTGTTTAGGCGAGCAAAATAGTTCTGAGCATGGCTCGCCACTTGAGCTGGATTTCTTGTCGTAACATAGTACTTTTCTTATCTCAAAATCGATATTTTCTTACAAAAAATCTTCATAATGATTCATATCTACTTCCAATACAAGTTCCATGCTAAATATTATAATTTTATATTAGAGAGAAATTGATAAGAGAGAGAAAGAGTAAAGCTAAAAATAAATTTTTTTGCGCTATACATATAAATTTTTGAGTTGAGTTTATTGACCTCCTTATTAAAAGACATTTAATCTTTTTCAATGCAGGATGCTTTTTTTCTTTTTTTTTTTTTTTTTAAGAACGTTCCTCAAGAATGGATAAACATGAATCAGGTTAATCAAGTTAGTTTTTAAGTTTTTTTCCTTCTCAAAGTTAGGTTACTAGAGACCAGAGGAGCGGTGCTTGATGCTTCAGAAATTGAAGCTCAATATATTAATGGAGCTATGAACCTGAAAATTTTGATAATTTAACCAGGTTAACATTTCTTTTATTTTTTTTTAAATATTCATATTTCTTGAAATAAAATTTCAATATTTTTTAAATATTCATAATTCTTAAAATAAAACAAATCTTATTTTCTACAAGTCAAATATTTACGTGTATAGATCAACCTCCACAAAAGGTTATACTCATTGAAACGGAGAAGGAATATATACGTATAACCCACCCAACACAAATAATTACAGAACAAGGTTATGCAAGTGAGAGTTTACATGGTATATTACGACCCCAAAGTGGAATAAGCCCTCTATATCAGCTGAAAATCGGATTAAGAAAAGAAAAAGATGTAATTACGTCACAGTAACTGAAGCGATATCAAGAAGAAGAGTAAGTTTGTGATTTGACAGTTCTATACCCTCGAACGCCCTCTGTCATGTACAACTTTGGGAAGCCATCGGCTAGACCCTTTGCAAATTGAGGTTGGGCTTGAACACGAACTTGAATGGCCTCAAATGGGCAAAGTGCTACGTTGGCAATTACTTCAGCGGATACACTGCCTGACGAAAAAGATCAAGCTTTTGTTCTGATCCACTGACACATCAGAGTAGACCTTCTTGAAATATTCATAAAGGCCAAATCTGCAAGAACCCTGCATTCCATATCCAAAAAACTTCCCTGCCCATCCTCTCCAAAATGCTGAAGGGCCTTGTTCTCTCAATTGTGCGTTGAAGCATGTTCCAATACTTTGATACTTAATGGGGTGCACCTAATAAGTAAAGAACTGATTAACAACTCTGAACTTCTAAAGTAAAAAGGTTGCTCAATTTGGGAATACATAGATCAATTGAGGGGCAGGTAAGGAATCTTTTCCTTATAAGGCAACAAGTCATTGGATGATAAATGTACATAGCTTTTTTTTTAAGTATTACTCAGAATTAAAGAATGTAACTAAAATATGGACAAAATTTTGCAGAAAAGTAAACAATAATAAGAATCAACCAAGATGAAAAAGATAACAAGACTTCGCTAAATAAACTAATCCACATAAAGAGTACCTCATGATTTCTAACTTGATAGGTTATTCTGTTAATTGACTCCATCACATTTAAAAGAGTTTTCAAGATCATGAGCATGTCATATTGACCTCCAGGTATTTATTTCTTATGCATTTGAATGCAAAGCATTCAAAACTCAAAGTAACCTCAACAGATTATCATATTAATATGGCATAGAAGTTAAAGTTTTCAAGACTAATACAGATTTAAAACCCTCTATAAGGGAGTTAGAAGCCTTGTTCTGAACGCCCTCAACTCCGTCAAACTCTAGAAGCATGCAAGATTTTTTCTTTCATTCAAGTACAAAATAGTACTCATCACTTAACATTGGCTTACCTCAGACTCTTGACTTGCTCTCCAGCCCTTCCATTTGGAGAAAAACAAACCTAATCTACTATCTTTTCCTTTTCCTGTTCTTAAATAAAATAACCTAATATACCATCTTGAAGGAGAAACTGGCAAATAGGAAAATCAAAACAATCAGACCAATAAACAGAATTGTGCACCTTAAATATCAAATCAAAGATCAAAAACAGCCTGTAAACATAAACAAGCACTTGTTCTCAATTTTTCAATACAAATACACGCTCGAAATGAAACAAACAGCCAGAAGAACAAGAGAACATTCTAATTAAAGAAGCCCAAATAACCAATGAACATATAAAATACTCACAAAATTCTCCAACTAGAAACAAGATTAACCCACAAGAATACAATCATTTTCCCCTTCAAGCAATGATAAGATTACAAAATAAACCTGCAGAAAGTGTATGGAAAACTCAAGATACCTGCATATTTACTTCAAGTACATCAAGAGGAGTAATGGCAACATGACTTGCCCCTGCACTGAGCATTCCACCAATGACACAGAACCCATAATAACCCAACGGCAATTCTTCAGAAGTTCCTTTCTCTTCCCCTATGCCCTTCATTTTCTTTCTTGTTTTTTCGATTTTTCAAGTCAGAATTTCTTCTTCTTCTTCTTCTTCTTCTTCTTCTTTAGCTCATGGTAGAGAAGAGGAACAGTTGTTTCAGCTTCGCTACCAGACGATCTCTGCTTTAACCCCACGCGCCTAAAGTCTTGGAACGAACTCCTAAAAAAATAAGGGTTTTTAACTTTTTTTTTTTTTTTTTTGGGCTTGTCTTGAAACCTCAGTCCTTTACCCCTTTCCCCCCAAGACTTTTATTTTTTTTTATTTTTTTTTATTTTTTATTTTTTTTTATTTTTTATTTTTTTATCATCCTATTTAATCGCTTAGTTTCTTCATTTAAGTTCTTTAATTTTTATTTTAACTACTTTGATCGTTAAATAATTTATTTTTATCGTTTCTTTATCTTTTTAAACGAATTTACTTTTGTCAAAATTTAAATTTTTTCTTTAAAAGATCATTGAAATAATTCTGTAAGAAAATTATTTAAAGATTAAAACAGTTAAAATTAAAATTGAACGACCAAAATAGAGAAATCTATAGGATAAATGACAAGAAAGAAAATTTAGATGCCTTTAACTAAGTAATTAATTAATTTATGCATTAATAATATCAAAGAAATATAAATAATTTTGAACTGATAGTCTTATGAGAAATATTCTAACAAATCAAAATCATTTTACTAAAACGTTGTACTAGTTTTTATAGTAAAAAATATATATATTACTAGATGTTTGCTAGTTTAGCGGTAAAGAAGACGTTTCCTCTATAATTAATATTTCATGGGCTTAGTTTTTTTTTCCTCTTGGTAATAAGTCATGAGCTAATTTTGACATAGGTCACGAGCTAAATTAATTGCTTGTTTACATAGTGTTTTAATACCAAAGTCAATGCCATTATTCACTATACATAATTTTCAGTAAGACATTTTTCTCTTTTTCCTTTATGTGATGGATTTGTTCTCGCATATAAACATATTATGTCAAACATTCTTTAATATAAGGCCTATTTGATAAAATTAAAACTAAAGTTTGAAGTGTAAATTGTTTAAATTTGAATTCTAAATTTTAAGTCTAAACACAGAATTTGAAAATTAAAGTGTGAATGTGAATGTTGAATAAATTAATAAATGATAATTATATATAAAAAAGTATAATAAATTGACAAATAATATACATATTCAAATTTCATACTTTAGAGTTAAACTAAAATTTTTTACTTAAAATTCTTAATTACAATTAAGCACACATCATAAGTGCTTAAGTGATTTGCAAAAATTATTATCAAACACACTTAAATATTAAACACTTAATCATGTATGTGATTAAATATACTTAATTCAATAAACTCTTAAGTAATTAATTTAAAGAGATAAATTAATTTAATAAACAAGGGCTCAATTTAAAGATGCTTTTTGTTCAAAATTATATATATGCATATGCATATATATGTAATTTTTCACACAAATAAATATTGAGAAAGTAGATATTCAATATATTTTTAACTAATAGTAAAAATTTGAATTAAAATATAGCATAAACTATCACATAAATATGTTGGTTATGCATTGATAAAAAATATATTCAGTATGCAACAAGTTTTTTTAAAGTTGAAAATTCTTTACAAGTTTGTGCTTAATTTCCATGAACTATATATGCTTCTTACCTCTCAAACTAAAAGCAACAATCACTTTATGTTCTATATGACAAAAATAGTATGTACTCTCTCTCTCTCTCTCTCTCTCTCTCTCTCTCTCTCTCTCTCTCTCTCTCTCTCTCTCTCTCTATATATATATATATATATCTATATGAGTGAAAAAATAAGTTACAATCTACGCAATATAGCTCTATGAGAAGAAATGCCATCTTGATTCAATATCAGTTTTACTCTAGCTACAATAACAACAATATAGTAAAAAAAATTCTATTGAAAGCACAACTAAATAACTATATTTTGAAGCAAGTAACTGAAGAAAAAAATAAATAAGAGATTGTAAAGAAGTAATAAATCTAAGAACCACTGTATTTAGCCTTAACAACTAAAGTCTTATGAAAATTTATTCAGAGAAAAACATAGTAAATTAAACAAATTAAAAGGTCTCAACCCCTCTTAGGTTTTTTCTTTTTGGGATAGGTTGAGAATCAGACCCCTAGCTCTTTTCTGGGAAAATATGGCTAAAAAATCTTAAAAAAACACATAGACATTATTATTTCATCTATCCTAAATATATGAACAATTGATTTAAAAGTTTTCAACAAGTTTTTTTATATATTCAGCATTGATAAAAAATATATTCAGTATGCAACAAGTTTTTTTAAAGTTGAAAATTCTTTACAAGTTTGTGCTTAATTTCCATGAACTATATATGCTTCTTACCTCTCAAACTAAAAGCAACAATCACTTTATGTTCTATATGACAAAATAGTATGTACTCTCTCTCTCTCTCTCTCTCTCTCTCTCTCTCTCTCTATATATATATATATATATATATGAGTGAAAAAATAAGTTACAATCTACGCAATATAGCTCTATGAGAAGAAATGCCATCTTGATTCAATATCAGTTTTACTCTAGCTACAATAACAACAATATAGTAAAAAAAATTCTATTGAAAGCACAACTAAATAACTATATTTTGAAGCAAGTAACTGAAGAAAAAATAAATAAGAGATTGTAAAGAAGTAATAAATCTAAGAACCACTGTATTTAGCCTTAACAACTAAAGTCTTATGAAAATTTATTCAGAGAAAAACATAGTAAATTAAACAAATTAAAAGGTCTCAACCCCTCTTAGGTTTTTTCTTTTTGGGATAGGTTGAGAATCAGACCCCTAGCTCTTTTCTGGGAAAATATGGCTAAAAAATCTTAAAAAAACACATAGACATTATTATTTCATCTATCCTAAATATATGAACAATTGATTTAAAAGTTTTCAAAATATTATAAATAGTTCTGCATATGGATCACCTTGGCTTTAACTTATAGAATGAAAAACCCTATTGGTTTAGCCTGAGCTAGGGTTGTAGCTTGATGGGAAGAATGTTGTAGAGCCACAATTGTTGGAAAACTTCAAAAGCTCATTGATGTTATAATCATAAGAGTTGATGTTCTCATAAACTGATGAGCCATAATGAGGATATTGAGTCAATTGAGGAAAGAAAATTCCTTCGCCATTAATGTATGGAAAACCATTTTTGGGAGGAAAGAAAATTCCTTCTCCATTAATGTTTGGAAAACCATTTTGGGGAGGAAAAACCAAGTTTCCATCTATGAATTGACGTGAAAAACTTGAAGATCCATCATTTTCGTTCAAGGGAAGATTTTGAAAGAACATTTCATTCCCAAGAAAACTATTCTGAAGAGGAGGCGGTGGAGGAGGAGGAGGAGGAGGAGGAGGAGGAGGTAGAATGAAGCTTGAAACAGGTTCAACAATATTGTAGCTTGAGTCAAGGCTTTGAGTAAATCCATGATGAGGAAAATGAGTAAAACCATCACTAAGAGGATCAGATTGACCATCATCAAGAAGAGGTGATGGAATCAAGATGTAATTAAAGTTATCAATGGAGCTTTGATTAGTAAAACCATCATCAAGAACAGGATCAAATTGGCCAAGGAGAAACTCATTTTGGGGTGGGAAGATCAAGTTTGAACCCACTATAGATTGGGGTAAACTTGAAGAAAACTCATCATTAATAGAGTTAAGATTTCGAACATGATTACTAAGATGAGTATCAGAAGCAGCAGGAGGAGGGCCAAAGGTTGTTTCATCGGCAAAACTTGTGAAAGCATGTTGAGGGGATAAAATCAAGCTTGGCCTCACAAAATTGTAGCCCAAGTTTGGGTTTTGAGTTCCTGCTAAAGGGGCCAAGCCTGTTTCATTTTCAACATAAGTAAAAGCATTTTGAGGGGATGAAATGACCGAACTTGAATCCTCAAAACCAACAACATTATAGCTGGAGTTAAGATATTGAGTACCATTATTTGGGAAATCATATTGAATAGGTAAAACCAAGTTTAAAGCCTCCTCCAAAGAGTTGCCAAGATTATTGCTGTTGATGTAAAGGTCTTGTTGATAACGAGCACCATTATTAATGTAAGAAGAAGAAGGAAGGCCAAAAGTACTGGTGGATATTGGAGGAGGAGGAGGAGGAGGAGGAAGAGGGGGTTGTTGGCACGATTACACGGGCGACCCCTTGGCCTTGTTGGGGGATTGTTTAGGCAAGCAAAATATTTCTAAGCATGGCTCGCCACTTGAGCTAGATTTCTTGTAGTAACATAGTACTTGGATATATTCTTCCAGTGTCCTTTCCCAAATTTGTCCAGTCCCTCAAGAAACAATCTGCATATAAAAAATATTATAGTAACAAAGGTTAATATATTTGATTCTTAACTATAATGAAAAGAAGTATTGACCTATTTTCTTTGGAAATATTTTTGATGATTATATACTGAAATTGTGATGCTAATTAAAGAGGAAAATTAACTGCATTTGTAGATAAATACAAATTTACAATAAGTTGTTTTTTCTTTTTTTTTTTTTAAATGAGAGACTTACTAGAGAAATTAAAAGTATTAAATCATGAATAATTACTACCATATAGTGTTGCACAAAAGTTCATAAAGGCCAAGAAAATTAATTTATTTTCTTCGACGCATGGGGGGACAAACATGATGCGTCAAACTTGTATTTTTTTTTCTAATAATTAAAGGATCTCCCTAGAAAACAATCATCACCTTGTCATGAAAAATTATATAATGAGGAATTCATATATATATATATATATATACGTGTGTGTGTGAGAGAGGAAGAGAGCAATAAAATGAAAGTTCTAATTAATTTTTAAATACAATCAAGTAATCCATTTCCATAACGTACATTAGATTTTAATAATTTATTAGTTAAGAGAGGAGAGAAGATAGCAAATTAACAAATTAATGAGAAAAAAAATCGAATCTAATGCATAGAGTGAAAAAGAATCAATTAGTAGAAGTGTAAAAAATTTACTTGTGTTCTTCATCAGTCCATGTCATTAGAAAGTTTTGTGCATTAATCTCAATGCTATGAGATGGAGAAGAAGAACTACCCCCTTGAAGCCCATGGTGATGATGCTCTTGCATAGCTTCATTTGTTGGAATTTGATGAAAATCATCATGTGAAATAGCCATCTTAATGAGATCTTTATAACTTGAAATTGATTATGAAACTTTTTTGTACATCTCAAAATTCATCAATTTCCATGGAATGACTGAAAAGATTGCTTTAAAGAAGTTTGGAAAAGAAAATCCTTACAAATTTTGGCACCATTTGGATTTGAGATGAAAAATGAAATTTTTTTATTACTTTTACTTTGAATGTCATATTTCTCATCTCACAAATAATTAACCTGTTACAAAATCTAATGACAAAAAATATGTTTTTCAAAGTGATTTATAAAAGGTCAACTCAAGTGGTGAAAAAAAAAGAAGTGAAAAATATTATTGAATTACTAGCTAGACATCACCCTTGATTAATATTTTGAAAATGCTTATTGAATTTGGGTTGATCCTTTTATAGGGTAGAGATTAACCAACATGGCCTTCTCAATAAATTTATTTTTCTTTTTAGATTCAGCTAATGAAAGGTTGGATTTCAAACCTTAAATTAGGAACTAAGGGACAAATAATTAATTGTTTGATTTTGTGATTCATCTTAAAAACTAAATACATGAATCAATATATACCCACAAATGGAAAGGAAGAAATAGAAAATATAAGTTTGCATATGCTTAAAAGTTTCAGCCTCAAAATTACTGCCACTTGGAATTAAAGCTACCCTCATGTATGACATCAGAAATTCTATAAAATGATCAAATTAAAATGAATCATTCTTTTGAATTTCTAGCTAATGATAGTGCTAGATGGATTAACATTGAACGAATTAATTGGATTTAAACATGTAAATATCATTGTAGAGTGCACAAAGTAATAATACTTTTTTTCTTGAAATGTAACTTGTATTATAAATAATAGAAAAAGAGTAAATAGATACAACAAAGAGATCACTATCAAATGAACCAGTTCGAATCAGACTACACTATTCTACAGTAGTCCATTCAAAACGGCTCAATAGGACTGGTATGCGTTTATGTGAATTAAAAATTACAAGTCGATATATGATCACACTCACATCTGTAGGTAACCTTCCTGAGTTACTGACTTGTGGACAGGACACTCTTTCCACTTTTTTTCTTTTTTTTACATTTTCTTTAACTTCAAAACATCAAAAATAAAATTTTTTTTAAAAAAAATTAACTAGTCATAAATTAAACAAAATCTAAATAACAAAAAATTATATAAAAATAACACCGAAAGTATAATCTTAAAAACCTAAAAGTGGTCATAATATTTTTAAATTAAAATTATAATCATCCATTAAAATACAAAACCATACAAATTATTTGAAATCAATCCAAAAAACAAACCAAAAGAAAGCACAAGTTATAATGTCTAAATTAAAATAAATAAATAAATAAATATATACGGCTCGGTTCACAAAAATCCATGGACCATGTCGAGCTGGTTAAGAAACTCACATCTAAACGATCTATTATTTTAAATAGAGATCTAAAAATTGTTAGCTCGCATTTATGTGAATTGAAAAACACAAGTGAATATATGTTCGCACTATAACCGCAAATAAACTAATTAACTTGTAGGCAGGCCACTCTTTCTTTTTCTTTTCTTTTTTTTTTTTTTACTTCAAAATATCAAAAATACTTTTTCTCTAAAAAAAAATTTAACTACTCATAAAATTAAACTAAATTTAAATAATACAAAGAAAATTACACATAAATCACACTTAAAGCATGTCCTAAATATTACAAACCTAAAACCGTATATAACATTTTCAAATTAAAATTAATAATCATCTATTAAAATGCAAAACCATACTAAATTATTTGAAAACAATCTAAAAAGCAAATCAAAATAAAGCACAAGCTATAATGTCTAAATTAAAATAAATAAATATGAGCTTGTCCAAAAAAATCCGTTAACCATGCCAAGGTTATTTTGAATGCATATCTAAAAAATGTGGACGGTATAGACCGACCCACGTAGACTTTATTTCTCGTGTTTTACAATGATATAAAGAAATACTGTGAGATAATGACACATAATTTTTTAAAAGGACTTGCAAATAACTTTAATAACTTTTAGATATCTTTATTTTGAATTAATTAATTGGTTCAAGAATATATATATTCCTTTAATAAATTGGACATTATAACCTCAAAAGCATTATGCAATTGATCCATAATGATAAAAAGCTTATTAGTTATATATTCAAACCCCTTTTAATATGAATTCTCTTGAGAAGTCAATCACCGTTAAGGATTGGAAGACTTTACTAGTCGAATGAGATACTTTTGTGCATGACTTGCCACTTGAGTTTGTGTCTTTGTTAATACAAAATTTCTTGAAATGTTCCTCTAATCTCCTATACCGAACCTCTTTAAACCAATTAGAAACTTCCTGCATCAAATCAACATAAGAGGAATTAATTAACCTATGTTAATGTAATGATTTTTTTGTCTTTATTTCTTCTTCTTCTTCTTCTTCTTCTTCTTCTTCTCTCTCTCTCTCTCTCTCTCTCTCTCTCTCTCTCTCTCTCTCTCTCATATATATATATATATATGTTTTTCTTCTAATTTTCTTTCTTTTCTAGTTTCTTTGATAATTTTTTTTACTCTATAACAATAAACTTTCTCTACATATCTCTATCTCCATCATCATCTCCCGTATGTACTTATTAAATTTTTCATTTTCTCTTTTAATTTTAACATCGTCCCAAATTCCTTCCTCTTTATATATATATATATATATTGCTAAGTCTTTCCTTTTTATAAAAGTAGCAAACATTTTGCTTTTTTTTAAAAATAAATTAACTATTCTATACGCATGTTCTTATAAAAAAAGTAATAGAAAATTAATAAAATAAGGGTGCATTTGGATTGAATTTAAGAAAGAAAAAAAGCAAAGATTTTTTGCTCGATTTTTACAAAAGATAATTTTATTGTGAGAAAAGCTATGGAGAGTAAAAAAAATAAAAGAATTTTCATTTCTAAATATAATATAAATGGAATATTCTCAATTGTCAAACACAATTAATATCACCTGATAAATAAATACTCTAATTGTCGTATACCTATATTGTGTATGTTGTTATTATCTTTTATAAAGTTTGTTTCTTCCTATATAAGGTTTATTTCTACCTTTAATAGAATTATGCTTAATTTGATTAATATTGTTATAATTTCTACCACCAGTCTTGTATGATCAAAGAAATCTACTACATGAAGAACTTATTTACCGTAGGATATTAAAATTAGTATTGTTTTTTTAAAAAAATTATTATTGTTCAAAATAAATAATTGCGCTTTTAAGTCTCTTTAATTTCTTTATATTTGATATTAGGTAAAAAAATTTATTAGCCAATTCTCTAAACATCTTAATAAACTAACGGTATTTTGGGCATTAATATATTTATTGTTGCTAAGGAGAAGTTTATTTCCTAAGAGACCAAGACACTAAGGATTGATTTTTTAGCCCTTTGGTAGTTAAGGAAGAAAATGAAATTTGACAAAATTTCAAAGATATATATCCACATTGAACAAACAGACCTCATAGCTCAGGGGAGATAAACGTAATTTGCAAAAAAATTATATGCCCCTTAATTTACAAAGGACCTTAACAAACTATATAGTTGTTCCGAATATAAACAAGTGCAGATGCTCTCAATATATAGTTCTGTAAGTACAATTAAAGATAAATGAATTAGCAAAACATGAACCAAATTTCCAAACCACTGAGAAAGAAGAAATAAAGGTATATTATAAAACTAATTAATTACCTAATCATGGCAATAAATAAATATAGCAGTAGTATGCACAAATTGCTAATAATGTGTCTTGGAAAAGAAAAAGAAAACAAAGATGGTATCAAAATGCAAGAACAAATACTAGATGTCAAGCGAGTCAAAGGGCTAAGCCTAATGTTGAAGATTCCACAACTTTAGATAGCTAACTATAGCAATACACAAAAATGCATAATGCAGATCCTTTTGCAAACAAATTGGAACTAGCATAATACTAATGGCAAAAAATTGATGTAGGCGGCCACACAATTAATGTTTCTTGAAGACTTAACAAAATTGCCTTTTAGTTACAACGTTTATCTGATTGAATTGAGCAACAATCAAGAACATTCCCTATTAAAATAGAAAAATAATTAAAATACTTATGTATACTTGATTGATTTTTAGATGAAAGAAATTTATTTTTCTCTTTAGATTTTGTTAAAATAATTAATGGAGAAATGAAAGCTCAAGAAAGAAAGAAAATGGTGAGTTTTCTCTAATATTATTTATTTGAAATTATAAAATTATCATTATGATTTCTTGAGGAAACAATTTTGAATTTTCACAAGTATAAATTTGAACAAAAAAATTAAAAAAAAAAAACGAAACTAAATTATTTGGAGATTAAAACTGTTGAAATGAAGGAACAAAATGGAAAAATCTACAGGACAATCTTCCTTTGATGACAAGAAAAAAAAAAAAAGCTTAGATGCCTTTAATTAATTGATTTATACATTAATAATATCATAAAAATATAAATAATTTGAACTAATAGTATTATGAGGAATATTCTAACAAATAAAAATCATCTTATTAAAACATTGTGCTGTTTTTATAGTAAAAAATATAATATATTAATAGATGTTTGCTTGTGTAGCGGTAAAGAAGATGTTTCCTCCATAATTGTTATGAAAAAATGATAATTAATTTGATAAATAATAATGCTGAATTAATTAATAAATGATAATTATATGAAAAAATGTAATAATTTGATAAATAATATACATATTCAAATTCAGACTTTAAAGTTAAATTAAAAATTCTCATTTATAATTTATAATTATAATTAAGCACATCATAAGTAATTAAGTGATATGCAAGAATTATTATCAAACACACTTAAATATTAAACACTTAATAATGTTTGTGATTAAACACGCTTAATTCAATAAACTCTAAACTAATTAATTTTAAGAGATAAATTAATTTAACAAATAAGGGCTCAGTTCGTTCAAAATTATATATATATATATATGCATATACATATATATAATTTTTCTATACAAATAAATATTGAGAAAGTAGATATTCATTATAGCTTTAACTAATAGTAAAAATTTGAATTAAAATCTAGCATAAACTATCACATAAATATGTTCGTTATGCATTGGTAAAAAATATATTCAGTATGCAACAAGTTTTTTAAAAGTTGAAAATTCTTTACAAGTTTGTGCTTAATTTCTATGAACTATATACATGCTTCTTACCTCTCAAACTAAAAGCAACAATCACTTTATGTTCTGTATGACAAAATAGTATGTACTCTTTCTTTCCCCCTCTCTCTCTCTCTCTCTCTCTCTCTCTCTCTCTCTCTCTCACTATATATATACATATGAGTAAAAAAATAAGTTACAATCTATGTAATATACCTCTATGAGAAGAAATGCCATCTTGATTTAATATCAGTTTTACTCTAGCTACAATAATAACAATGTAACAAAAAAAATCTATTGAAGGCACAACTAAATAACTATATTTTGAGGCAAGTAATTGAAGAAAAAATAAACTAGAGCATGCAAAGAAGTAATAAATCTAAGAACCACTGTATTTAGCCTTAACAACTAAGGTCTCATGAAAATTTATTCAGAGAAAAACATTGTAAATTAAACAAATTAAAAGGTCTCAACCCCTTTTTGGCTTTTTTCCTTTTGGGACAGGTTGAGAATCAAACCCCTGCCTCTTTTCTGGGGATACATGGCTAAAAATACTTGAAAAAAACACACAGACATTATTATTTCATCCATTCTAAAGATATGAACAAACTGATTTAAAAGTTTCCAAAACATTATAAATAGTTCCGCATATGGATCCCCTTGCCTTTAACTCACAGAATTAAAAACCCTATTGGTTTAGCTTGAACTAGGGTTGTAGCTTGACGGGAAGAATGTTGTAAAGCCACAATTGTTGGAAAACTTCAAAAGCTCACTGATGTTATAATCATAAAGAGTTGAGGTTCTCATAAACTGATGAGCCATAATAAGGATATTGAGTCAATTGAGGAAAGAAAATTCCTTCGCCATTAATGTTTGGAAAACCATTTTGGGGAGGAAAGAAAATTCCTTCTCCATTAATGTTTGGAAAACCATCTTGGAGAGGAAAAACCAAGTTTCCATCTATAAATTGAGGTGCAAAACTTGAAGATCCATCATTTTCGTTCAAGGAAAGATTTTGAAAAGAACATTTCATTTCCAAGAAAACTGTTCTGAGGAGGAGGCGGTGGAGGAGGAGGAGGAGGAGGAGGTAGAATGAAGCTTGAAACAGGTTCAACAATATTGTAGCTTGAGTCAAGGCTTTGAGTAAATCCATGAAGAGAAAAATGAGTAAAACCATCACCAAGAGGATCAGATTGATCATCATCAAGAAGAGGTGATGGAATCAAGATGGAATTAATAAAGTTATCAATGGAGCTTTGATCAGTAAAACCATCATCAAGAATAGGATCAAATTGACCAAGAAAGAACTCATTTTGGGGTGGAAAGATCAAGTTTGAACCCACCATAGATCGGGATAAACTTCATGAAAACTCATGAGTATCATAAGCCAAGCCCATTTCATTTTCAAAACTTGTGAAAGCATTTTGAGGGGATGAAATGACCGAACTTGAATCCCCAAAACCAACAACATTATAGCTGGAGTTAAGATATTGAGTACCATTGTTTGGGAAACCATATTGAATAGGTATAACCAAGTTTAAAGCCTCCTTCAAAGAGTTTCCAAGATTATTGCTGTAGAGGTAAAGGTCTTCTTGATAGCTAGCAGCATTATTAATGTAAGAAGAAGAAGGAAGGCCCAAAAGTACTGGTGTATATTGGAGGAGGAGGAGGAGGGGGGTTGTTGACACGATTACTCAAGGGACCCCTTGGCCTTGTCGGGGATTGTTTATGTGAGCAAAATATTTCTGAGCATGGCTCGCCACTTGAGCTGGATTTCTTATCGTAACATAATACTTGGATATATTTTTCCAGTGTCCTTTCCCAAATGTGTCTAGTCCCTCAAGAAACAATCTGCATATAAAACAGATTAGAGTAATAAAGGTTAATATATTTGATTCTTAACTATAATGAAAACAAGTATGTCAACCTATTTTCTTTGGAAATATTTTTGAAGATTATGTACTAAAATTGTGATGCTCATTAAAGAGGAAAATTAACTGCATTTGTAGATAAATACAAATTTACAATAAGTTGTTTTCTTCTAAATGAGAGACTTACTAGAGAAATTAAAAGTATTAAATCATGAATAATTACTACCTTATAGTGTTGCATAAAAGTTCATGAAGGCCAAGAAAATTAATTTATTTTGTTTGACGCATGAGGGGACAAACAAGATGCATCAAACTTGTACTTTTTTTCCTAATAATTAAAGGATCTCCTTAGAAAACAATCATCACCTTGTCATGGAAAAATTATATCACAAGGAATTCATATATATATATATATATATATATTTATATGTGTGTGAGAGAGAGCAATAAAATGAAAGTTCTAATTAATTTTTCAAATACAATCTAGTAATCTATTTCCATAACGTATATTAGATTTTAATAATTTATTAGTTAAGAGAAGAGAGGAGATAGCAAAATTAACAAATTAGTGAGAAAAAAATCGAATCTAATACATAGAGTGAAAAAGAATTAATTACCAGAAGTGTAAAAAATTTACTTGTGTTCTTCATCAGTCCATGTCATTCGAAAGTTTTGTGCATTAATCTCAATGCTTTGAGATGGAGAAGAAGAACTACCCCCTTGAAGCCCATGGTGATGATGCTCCTGCATAGCTTCATTTGTTGGAATTTGATGAAAATCATCATGCGAATTAGCCATCTTAATGAGATCTGTATAACTTAAAATTGATTGTGAAACTTTTTTGTACAGCTCAAAATTCATCAATTTCCATGGAATGATTGAAAAGATTGCTTTAAAGAAGTTTGGAAACGAAAATCCTTATAAATTTTGGCACCGTTTGGATTTGAGATGAAAAATAAAAGTTTTTGTGACTTTTACTTTGAATGTCATATTTCTCATCTCACAAATAATTAACCAGTTACAAAATCTAAAGACAAAAAATACATGTTTTTCGAAGTGATTTATAAAAGGTCAACTCAAGAGGTGAAGAAAAAAGAAGTGAAAAGTACTATTGAATTACTAGCTAGACATCACCCTTGATTAATATTTTGAAAATGCTTATTGAATTTGGGTTGATCCTTTTATAGGGTGGAGATTAACCAAGATGGTCTTCGCAATAATTTTATTTTTCTTTTTAGATTAAACTAAATGAAAGGTTGGATTTCAAATCTCAAAATTAGGAAAAAAGGGACAAATAATTAATTGTTTGGTTTTGTGATTCATCTTAAAAACTAAATACATGAATCAGTATATACCCACAAATGGAAAGAAAGAAATAGAAAATATAAGTTTGCATATGCTTAAAAGTTTTAGCCTCAAAATTGCTACCACTTGGAATTACAGTTACCTCTGTATGACATCGAGAAATTCCATAAATGATCAATGACATTTCCCCTTTTTTTTTTACTAAATATCTTTACTTTTTTCTTGAATATATTTTAGATGACATATGTCCATAATCGTTCTTTTGAATTTCTAGATAATGATAATGGATTAACATTGAACCAATTAATTAGATTTAAATATGTAAATATCATTGTAGAGTGCACAAAGTAATAATATTTTTTTTCTTGAAATGTAACTTGTATTATTAATAGTAGAAAAAGAGTAAATAAATATTAAAAGAGATAATACTATCAAACGGCTAGTTTGAATCAGACGGCACCATTCTACAACAGTCCATTCAAAACGGTTCAATAAGATTGGTCTGCATCTATGTGAATTGAAAATTACAAGTCGATATGTGATCTCACTCATATCTATAAACAACCTTACTGACTTGTGGGCAGGACACTCTTTCTTTTATTTACATTTTTTTTAACTTCAAAACATCAAAAATAATTTTTTTTCAAAACTATTAACTAGTCATAAAATTAAACTAAATCTAAATAGCAAAAAGAAAATTATATATAAATAAGACCTAAAGTATAATCCTAAATATTATAAACTTAAAAGTGTACATAATATTTTTAAATTAAAATTATAATAATCCATTAAAATACAAAACCATACAAATTATTTGAAATATAATCCCAAAAAAACCAAAAGAAAGCACAAGTTATAATGTCTAAATTAAAATAAATAAATTAATTAAAAAATATATGCGGCTCTGTCCAGAAAAATACATGGACTATGCCGAGTTGGTTAAGAAACTCACATCTAAACGATCTATTATTTTAAATACAGATTTAAAAATTACTAGCTCGTATTTATGTGAATTGAAACTCACAAGTGGATATGTATTCGCACTATAATGGCAAATAAACTTATTAACTTGTAGGCAGGACATTCTTTCTTTTTTTTTTTTTACTTCAAAATATCAAAAATACTTTTTCTCTAAAAGAATATTTAACTACTCATAAAATTAAACTAAATCTAAATAACAAAAAGAAAATTACATATAAATAACACTTAAAGCATGTCCTAAATATTACAAACCTAAAACTGTACATAACATTTTCGAATTAAAATTAATAATCATCTATTAAAATACAAAACCACAGTAAATTATTTGAAATCAATCTAAAAAACAAATCAAAATAAAGCACAAGCTATAATGTCTAAATTAAAATACATACAGAAATAAACAAATAAATATGAGCTTCTCCAAAAAAATCCGTTAACCATGCCAAGTTGGTTACTCGCATCTAAACGATATATTATTTTGAATGCATATCTAAATAATGTAGACGGTGTAGACCGACCCACATAGACTTTATCTCTCGTTTTTTTACAATGCTATAAAGAAACAGCTGTGAGGCAGTGACACATGATTTCTTGAGAAAACACTTTAATAACTTTTAAATATTTTTATTTTGAATCAATTAATTGGTTTAAGAATATATATATTCCTTTAATAAATTGGACATTATATCCTCAAAAGCACTATGCAATTGATCCAAAATGATAAAAAGCTTATTAGTTACATATTCAAACCCCTTTAACATGAATTGTCTTGAGGAGTCAATCACTCTTAAGGATTAGAAGACTTTGCTAGGCGAATGAATACTTTTGTGCATGACTTGCCACTTGGGTTGGAGTCTTTGTTAATACACAATTTCTTGAAATGTTCCTCCAATCTCCTTTCCCGTATCTGTTTAAACCAATTAGAAACTTCCTGCATCAAATCAACATAAGAGGAATTGATTAACCTATGTTAATGTAATGATTTTTTTGTCTTTATTTCTTCTCTCTCTCTCTCTCTCTCTCTCTCTCTCTCTCTCTCTCTCTCTGTTTTTCTTCTAATTTTCTTTCTTTTCTAGTTTCTTTAATAATTTTTTTCACTCTATAAAAATAAACTTTCTCTACATGTCTCCATCTCCATCATCGTCTTCCATATTTACTTATTATATTTTTTATCTTTCTCTTTTAATTTTAACATCATCCCACATTCTTTCCTCTTTCATATATATATATATATATATTTGCTAAGTCAATTGCAGTTTTGACATCAGCAAAAGACTCAGGTAGCAAGCTTAAAAGAACAATGCCAATATTTTCTTTAGAAATATCATCATCCCCGTCTTGCAAATCTTGTACAATTTTGTTTAAATCACCTAAATTTTCTTCAAGAGATTTTGAATATGATATTTTAAAACCGAACAACTGTTCTTTTAAATAAACCTTATTTGAAATAGATTGTTTTAAAAACATATTTTCTATGTTTGAGCCAAATTTCTCTAGCTGTATTCAAACCTTTAATTTATGTTATGACACTGTCTTGTAGATGTAAAATAATTGAACTTTTCGCAAAGTCAAGTTTTTTTGGTGAAAATGAAAATTTTTGAATCTTTTCGAGTTATCCTTATAGATTCTTGAGTTACCTTTATTAACCCCCTTCCTAAGAACCCAAGTAAGCAGCGAAAACATACTTCTACAAAGACATCAGAAGGAAGAACAAAATACGAGCACGCTAAGACCTGTTTAGTACCTTCCCGTCGTGAGTCTCAAGCTGAACTCCAAATGTTGGATGAATAATAATGGACTCTGCCAGATAAACCAGATTAGTGGATAAGAGATGGCTGCTAATACCTTTTTGCATGTAAAAGGGAAAGCAATTATTTCTAGCAACATATATCAATACCAACAAACTTTAAAAATAACTCGTGAATCATAACTCTAGGTTGAAGATGGTCAAGAACTGTGTATGTATTTTAAGTTTCTATAGAAGAGAAATGTCTATGAAGAAGTCTTATTATTGTTAATGGTTGACATGAATATCTATTTTCCTAGCTTTCACTATCAATAGTTAAAGATTTCAAATTATAAATAAAGAATGCGGCAGAATGAGTAAGGCATTCTATTCCACCAAGAACGTAATTTGAAGGGCTGATATCTGGGTAGAACTTACAAATACTAGCATAAGGCGAGTCCTGTGCATTGAGTTTTTAGACCAGGAGTATATGCAATGGCATACAGATATAGACATCATATGGCTAATGTTTGAAGCTGCAAAAATATTTCTTTTCATAAGATTTTCTATCCCTAATGATGAACTTGGACTGGACCTTACACTCTTAGGCTGTGCTATATTTGGGATACCGAGATGGGTAAATTTTGGTCCAACCCTTGGTAACCCATTTGCACCCCAACCTCCTCTTCAATTACTCTCTTGGTCTTCCACCTCCTTTGACCACATCTCTTTGGTTTCCTCCCTTCTTTTACTTCAGCCGTTTCTTTTCCCGTCTCTCTTTCTTACTTGACCCACTATAAATACTCTTTTTACCTAAACTCTATTTTAACCTCACCTCTCCTCTCTTCTCTCAAGTGTTGTCCGCCTCTCTTCTTCTTCTCTTTCTTGAGAGCTTTTGCCTCCATTACTCGTAACTTCTCTAGAGTTCTCTTTTTACTGAATCTAGTCGGCTAATACTTGCTTGACTAATTCCTGAGAACTATTGAACTTAATAGTAATTTCTTTGAGAGAATTTTTTAGAGGGTCTTTCGGATTGTGGGTCCGATTCTCTAAGGGACTTTGTGTTCCTCATATTCTGTTCTTTCCATCTTCTAATTATTTACTGTCATTTGAAGATCTTGATTTTCTTATTTATTATCTCGGATCTATTCCTTTTTTTTTTTTTTCTAATAGATGGTTAATCTTTATTTTTGTCTTCAATATTGATTGTAATAGTGATCAGTGTTTGCGGTTTTATCGCATACGATGAGTATCAGAGCAAGGTTCATGTTCTCTCCTGTCGATCTCTGAGTTCTAATCTTGAACTCCAGCGTAAATCATGAGTTTCGCATCAGGGAGGTCTTCTAAAGATCTCATCTTTATTCTTTAATTTCTATTAAATTTTTTTTTGAATTTTGTGATTTTTGCCACTTGAATTCAAAAACCAAAAACCCGAGCATGGTAAGAATCCTTTGGAGATTCTCTGTATCTGTGACTCGGTGATTTTTCTGTTTGAAAAAATATTTTTTTTGTAGTATAATTTTTTTTCGTCTATATCTTTTCTGCATTTTTCGTTCTTTTTCTTTCGCCTTTCTTGTTCAGTTCATATTCTGCATTCTTGTGCGGTTTTTTCGCTTTCTGCTTTCTGCCCGATTTCATCCAACTTTTTTATATTTTGCTCAGTTTTTATTTTTCTCGATTTTTTTTTGTTTTAATTTTGTCCGAATTTTCACTGTCTCTGTGTTGATCTATTCTACAATTTTTTTAATATATATATATTGTTGTGTTTTATTTTAGTTAGTCGGCTTGTTGCCATATTTCTATTTTTAAATTTCTGTTATTACTCTATTGGTCAGCTTGCCACCACTTGCTTGAAATTTCTGATTTATATTTAGTTCGTTGGTTCGCCGCCACATATCTGTAATTTTTATGCTATTATATTGTTAGCATTATTTTATTGTTTAGTATTATTTTACTGTTTTATTTTGGCTTGTCGCCATATTTGCATTTCTTTTGTATTTTGGCTTGCCGTCAATTATTGCTTATTTTCTGTTAGCTTTTATGTTTCATATTTTCGTTTCCATCTAGCTTTGCGATTCCAATGGCCACCATTTGATTAGAAACCGATAAATATGATGGTAAAAATGATCTCAGTATTTGGAAAATAAAAATGAAAGTTGTTTTGGTTCAAAACAAACTTTTACCATCAATTTTAAAAATCGAGGATTATTTTGAATCATGGAATGATGAATTTTTAAAAGAAAAACTTGACTCTGCGAAAAGTTCAATTATTTTACATCTACAAGACAGTGTCATAACATAAATTAGAGGTTTGAATACTGCTAGAGAAATTTGGCTCAAACTTAAAAATATGTTTTTAAAACAATCTATTTCAAATAAGATTTATTTAAAAAGAACATTTGTTTCAGTTATAAAATGTCATATTCAAAATCTCTTGAAGATAATTTAGATGATTTAAACAAAATTGTGCAAGATTTGCAAGATGGGGATGATGATATTTCTAAAGAAAATATTGGCATTGTTCTTTTAAACTCGCTACCTAAGTCTTTTTGTAACGCCCTACCTCATAAGCACCTAGCATGACTTTAAAAGTACAAACGTTATGAAAATAGAGTTTGAATTTATATCGTGAGATATAGTGTTTTTTACACTTAGTAGCATTTTAGGATACTTAGGATAAGAATAAAATTTTATTATATTGAGGTTTTATTATTTAAAGTTTATAAGTGCCTTTAAGTGGGTTTTATTTTTAATACCCAGTGTGTGTATTTTATAAAATTAAATACTTGACATTTTTCATATAAGGATTTCCAAAAAAAAACTTAACTTACCACTTAAGGAAAATGGCTGCCTCCTCAGGTATTCATAGGCCACCCGTCGTCACGCCACCATTTTCTATTTTTTTTTCTTTCTTCTCTTTCCCCCCTTAACCGCCTTGTCTCTCTCTCTCTCTCTCTCTCTCTCTCTCTCTCTATCTCTCTATATATATATATATATATATATATGTGTGTGTGTCATCTTTTTTTTAATGATCTTTGTTGGCAACCATATTAGCTACTTAGAGGTTAGTAATTTAGGTATTTATTTCTTTATTTTCCTTGCAAGTTCTTTTCCTTTTAATCTTGTTAGAATATATATATATATATAGTTTAGGTGTATTGTTTGTTTGTTTTCTTTAGTATATAGTGAGATTTATTTCTAGTTAGATTATATATATAAAAATATATATATATATATATAAAGTTAGTTATTTATTTTAGGATTAAATATTTTAAAAGGATTTTTAATATATAATATATAGTTAATTATGGTTTCTTGGGAGAGTATATATTTTTTTAAGAGTATAGGATTTTTTATCCTTTAAAGAATTATTATAATAAGTATATATATCATTATATAGGTATATATATACATCCTAAAGTTCATTTCGTAGGATTTCGATATTATTTAGGGAATAGGACTATTTGATCGGTACCCATGTATTAAGTATTTTCGTATATCATTTTGTAGGATCTTAGCACCAGATCTACATCCAGGTGAGTCCACAAACTCCATTTTATTATGTTATTTCATAGCTTACAAGACGTATAAAAAATTTTGTTTTTTCGAACCATCACAAAATATTGCTATTTGTGGAATGATATCTCTCATCATGTTTTTGGAGATGTCCTCTACAATGTGTTACGTGTTTCCTAGAAAAATGCATAGGAGTGGTGCTCCATATAAGTGTTTCTTTTAAAACAGACTATTATGGTGGTGAATAAGATGTTTGTTGTACGCAAGTTTTTTTCGAAAATATTTATATGTTGGAAAATGTTCTAGCTTGAAAAGTTACGTATTTTGACATGCATGAAATATAGATCTGGCATTGACATAGTTATGAAATTTGTATGAGCATGTGGTGACTGGTGGATGGGGATTTTTACTAAAAATATTTATGACCTGATTCTGTTCTGATGGCCGGACAAATGGCCTTTCTGTTTACAAATACATATGAAAAAATCCCATTCCGAGCCAGGGTGTTAATTCTAGTTACGATCTTGTATTCGGAAGCAGTCAGAGGATCGTGCTGTACGTGGCTAGTCTCCCATACGAGGGCCTTTTCCTATGGCATGGACGATTCAGACTCGGGAGAGTGGATCCACTTGAAGAGGGGCGTAGACTACGGAGGGTGTGGTCCCAATTGGTCTACGTGGACACTGCATCATGCTCTGCGGTGGGGTTCGGATGCCCTAGTGGAGTATCAGGAAGGGCTTGAAACTGAGGTTGGTCCCAGGGCAGACCTGGTAGGTGCCCCAGAGAGTCGGTAGCCTGTTTTGACCAGTGATATGGGAGTGGGGTTGTTTTGTAATCGAGCACTCGTATGGTGTTTGGCTGGTATTGACTACGAGATGCCGAAACTTGGTTCCGATGGCATCGTTTTGGGGATCCGTGGAGCCCCGCTATTACATTACATGTTCTTTTAAATTTGGGGCGTAGAAGCTGCTCTGATATATCTTGATTCCCTCAAACTTTCCACCTGCGCTCGAGACCCTCATGTAGGTTCAAGCATCAGTTTTGTTAAAATAATAAAGGAAAAGTGTTTTCTTACAACATTGCATGAGCTGCTTTGTGAAACTGCATCATCATTGTTTTAAAGAAATCACTACAGCACACACACACGTGGACTCACTGAAACGTTCGCGTTCACGTTTTTCCATATCATGTTTTCTTCTCGAAATTAGCTCAGGACGGTCAGGGGCCTAACAAGCCACTGAAGTTTTAGGCCAGGAGTTTTTTTTGATCAAATCTCCCTAGAGGGGCGTATGTCTGTATCTTTCTTAGACTCGAACCGTTTGTTAAGTTTTTTTTATGTTGTCGTGTAAAGTTGTTGATGCAAGATACTTTTGTTTTTATAATGAAATGATCATGAGAAGTTTTTTTTAAGATCTTGTGTTTTGAGCGCACTAGTAGTATCTAGTTTACTTAAGTTTCCTGTGTACTTTGTGTGTATACCTATTAGTGTTGGTCTAGGGTTGTGTTTCATTGTGAAGCTTATAAATTAGTGCCGAGAGGTACGCAGATGCCCTACTCAGTCGCAGTTGGCCTAGTGGTAAGGTTTGGGGCATCACAGGTGGTATCAGAGCATCTAGGTTCGATAGTAGGTTTGCAACGTTGGATTTTAAGACAAGCTATAAGAATCAACTGTTTAAACTTTAAAATCAACCATATGATTTATTTGTTAGTACTGACCCTGAGATTCTATTTTGTGGGGACTAGATGGTACACCACCCCCATAGATGGATATATCAGGAGGGCACACTCGTAGATAAGCCTAGTAGGACTATGTCGTCATCATCATCATAATCATCATAATCCCGTAGGGAGATCATCCCAGAGTGGGAACCAATTCCGGTGATTGACCTTTCCGATGATGAGTCAGTAAAAGGACCAGAGATGGCACCAGTGGCACGGGAATAGGGCTTGGAACATCCATAGAGGAGGACCCTAGTGAGCCCACATCAGACTCAGAGATTACGCCCGAGCCAGAGAGAGTGGTACCAGTGGCCGCTGGGGATATGGGTACCTTTGTAGCAGATAGTTTGCCAGTAGCAGAATCCCACCTATTCCACCCATGGAGTCTGTATCTTCTTTTCCAGCACTACCATCATTACTTCGGGGTGGGGTCAGGGAGCATGACATCTGTGGCTATTGTTTGTGGCGTGAGCAGTGGGTTGAGGCCGCTGGATAGTAGATTATGGAGCTGAGAGAGGAGATTTCTCAGGTAGATGCCCTGTTCTATACAGCTCGCCAGGCACATTGACAGGCAACGGCGAGGGCCGTTACGCTAGAGGCAGAGCTAAATCAGGCGCGGAAGGCACATGTGGCCAAGAGAGAGAGAGATTATGGAGCTAATCCACGAGCGGGACTGGCTTAGACGATTCCTCGCCCAGTTCCTTAGTACTACCAGAGATTCAGTGGATAGAGCACGTGATGAGCTAGAGTCCCGGCCAGGATGTTCTAGTAGCCAGTGTCTTCAGGAGGAGTAGGTGTTGGATAGAGTACATGTAGATTTGTATATTTGGTCACTTGGATATGTTCGAGTAGTGTTTTTGTAGGTACTTGATGCAGTAGGCTTAGGGTCGTAGGTATGAGGTCCTCGGGTTTTGGATATATATAGCAACCCGACCATATATTTTTTTGGGTGGTAGGACTAGGATGATCTGACTGTATCTTGACACTACTTGTACTAAAAATCCTCATTTTGAATTATATATATGTTTATATGTACGTATTGATGTTGGTGCCTGGGATAAATTCATGTTTACTTGTTATAGAGTATCTGTAACTTTAGAGGTTTATAATTTTTGTAACTTTTTGATTTTTAGAAACATGTCAGGTTCACAATCTCCCAACCATGGAGACAAGGCTGTGTCAGAAAGTTCTCAAAACAGACAGTCTAAACGTATGAGGGAGGCCACACCTCGTCCAGAACAAGCCACACACAAGGTAATTGAGAATTTTATGATCAAGATTATAGAACTGTTAGAAACTTCAATGACCACAAGGAGGAACGAATGAGTGCCGGCCACTAGAGCAGATGAACACTAGAACGATTTCTCAAGTTTCTACCGCTAGAGTTCTACGGAGAAGTTGAACAAGAAATTAGAGCTGAACTGTTCCTCGAGCAGCTGAATGATATTTATGATACCCTTAAGTACTAGGATGCCCTGAGGGTAACGTTCGCAGCTTTTAGACTCCGTGGAATGGCAAAGGATTGGTGGCTTAGAGCTTCTGAAGCTCGGACACTCAAGAACCAATCATGGACTTGGAACGATTTTCAAGAAGAATTCAAAAAGGAATACACACCTCGTTGGGTTCATGAGCAACGAGAGGATGAGTTTCAGCAATTGAAATAGGGTAACCTGATAGTTGCCAAGTATACGACAAAGTTCAATAGGTTGGCTAAGTATTGCTTAAGGTTGATAGATACTGATGAAAACAAGATGCGACAATTTGTGAAAGGATTAAGGTAAACTACAACGAACATTGGCTCCCTTACCACTAATGGGATTCACGGCCGTAGTTGAAGCCGCCACGCGAACAGAGATGGCTAATCAAGCGGTTATACAGAGGAAAATAGCCATTGGTTCAGTGGTGACTCCATATAAACGTCCTGGACAAGGACCATGGAAACCTAGAGATTTCAAGAGATCCCGTGGTGAGCAAAAGACTAGAAATGAAGGCCGACCAAACCCTAACCCTTGGAGGAGCCCATAGAGTATGTACATACTGTGGACAAAGTGGGCATGTGGTTGAAATGTATTATCGGAAGTTAAGGTTATGTTTTAAGGGTAGAAAACCAGGACATACCAAGGACCAATGCCCTGAGATGCAACAAGTACCTCCGAAGACGTCTAGTAGAGCAGGTTATGAGAGGAGCAACAGAAGGAAGGAATAATAAGCCACAAGTAAAGGCTAAAGTTTATGCATTGGATGGATTGCCCGTAGATACTAAAGAAGAAGTAGTTGAAGGTATGATACAAATCTTTTCTCAACCAGTAAGAGTACTCATTGACCCTGGAGCTACGTATTCTTTTGTGAGTTTGCATTTCACAAAACATATTCCTATACCTTCTGTTAACATGCATTACCAGTTGATAGTTAGCACTCCTATGCACGTGAATAAGATACCTGAGGTAAAGTACCCTGATTGTGACATCTCTGTCAAGAGTGTGGTTTTATCCGGAGATTTAATTGCCTTACCATTAGAGGGATATGACGTGATACTTGGGATGGACTGGTTGTCTAAACATTACGCCCAAGTAGATTATCGACGGAAGTTGGTTAAGTTTAGCCGACCGAGTATGCTAATCTTGGTATTCCAAGAGAAGCGAACAAAAAGGGAGAATCTCTTTTTGTTTGGCATGAAAGCCAGAAAGTTACTATGGAAAGGATGTCAAGGGTACCTAGCATATTTACTCAACAAGCCTAAGGAGGAGGTAAAATTAGAAACAGTACCCGTAGTAAGGGAGTTTGTTGATGTTTTTCCCGAGGAGTTGATGACTCTACCCCCAGATCGAGAAGTGGAGTTCGGTATAGAATTGGTACCTGATGCTAAACCAATATCTCGAACTATATCGGATGGCACAGGAGGAACTAAAAGAGTTGAAAAAGCAACTATAGGAACTGTTGCAGCAAGGATACATTCGTCCAAGTACATCTCCTTGGGGTGCACCAGTTTTGTTTGTAAAAAAGAAGGATGGAACCCTCAGGATGTTTATAGATTACAGAGGATTAAATAGTGCGACAGTCAAGAACAAGTACCCACTACCCCTCATTGATGAGTTATTTTACCAGCTCCAAGGAGCGGGATGTTTTTTCAAATTGGACCTAAGGCAGGGGTATTATCAAGTCATGATAAGAAAAAAAGATATTCTGATGACGGCTTTCAACATACGATATGGGCATTACGAGTTTGTGGTTGTGCTGTTTGGATTAACTAATGCACCTGCAACATTTATGGACTTGATGCATAGAGTCTTCAGTCCTTACCTGGATAAGTTTGTGGTGATTTTTATTGATGATATTCTTGTTTATATACCCAACCCTGAAGCTCATGAACAACGTCTTCGAAAAGTGTTGCAAACTCTATGGGAGCAAAAGTTGTATGCTAAGTTTAGTAAATGTGAATTCTGGATGAGTCAAGTCACTTTCTTAGGACATGTTATCAGCCACGAAGGAATCTCGGTAGATCCAGCGAAAGTAGAAGCAGTGACCCATTGGACACAACCCAAAACTCCAACCGAAGTACATAGTTTCTTGGGTATGGCGGGTACTATCGGAGATTCATAAAAGATTTTTAAAGGATTGCTGGACCTCTAACACAATTAACCAGAAAAGCAACCAAGTTTGAGTAGACGGAGAAGTGTGAGAGGAGTTTTCAAGAATTAAAGAACCGACTGATGTCGACACCAGTGTTAACATTACCCGATTCGAACAAGGAATTTTCATTGTATACATATACTTACAGGGGAAGGTCTAGGAAGCTGTATTGATGCAAGACAGGAAGGTTATCACATATATTTCAAGAAAGTTGAAGGATCATGAACAAAATTATTCGACACACGATTTAGAGTTAGTAGCCATCGTGTTTGCACTTAAGAAGTGGTGACACTACCTGTATAGGGCTAAGTATGAGAGATTCACTGATCATAAGAGCTTAAAGTATCTGTTTTCTGAGAAGGACTTGAACATGAGACAACATTGATGGATGAAACTGCTGGAAGAATATTGATGCCCGATTAACTATCATCCAGGAAAGGCGAATGTGGTGGCAGATGCATTGAGTAGAAAAGTAAAGATATCAAGTCTTAGCTTAACATCCACCCTACAACAAGATATTAGAAGTGCCCAAAGAATAATAAGGAGTTCCAGGAGTTCAAAAATCATGTGGAAGCTAAGAAATTGGAAGATTTTCGAGCATTAGAAGCAAATGGGAGCCTGTACTTTCGGAATCGGTACCCAATGATATTGAACTTAAGCGCAAGATTCTAGAGGAAGCCCACAGAAGTAAGTATTCAATTCATCCTGGAGAGAATAAGATGTACAAAGACTTAAAGCAAAAGTTTGGGTGGAACGGAATGAAGAGAGAAATTGCGGAGTATGTAGCAGCCTATCTTACATGTCAAAGGGTTAAGGTGGAACATTAAAAGTCCGCAGGACTACTACAACCGCTACCTATTCCCGAATGGAAATGGAATCACGTGATAATGGACTTTTTCACAGGAATGCCCCGGACCAAGGGACATAAGGATGCTATCTGGGTAATCATTGATCGTTTAGCAAAAGTGGCTCATTTTATTGCCATTAATATGATATACCCTTTGGACAAGTTCGCACAGATTTATGTAGATGAGATTGTCCAACTTTATGGGGTGCCCATTGATATTGTATCCGATAGAGACCCAAGGTTTACCTCAAGGTTTTGGCCTAAGTTCCAGGCAGCTATGGGGACCAATCTAAGTTACAAGAGCACAACACATCCCCAAACCGATGGACAGTTTGAAAGGGAAATTCAAACCCTAGACTTTGGAAACAAGTGGGTTGACAATCTTGCTTGTGCCGAGTTTGCTTATAATAATAGCTACCACTCTTCGATAGGAATGGCATCGTTGGAAGCATTATATGGTAGGAGATGCAGAACACCTTTGTATTGGGATGAAGTCAGAGTTTGATCCCATTGGAGACAAAGAAACTTGATGCCAAAATTGGAGGAGATGCAGAAACAAGTTAGGATAGTTCAAGATTGGCTTCGGACAGCTAAATGTAGATAGAAGAACTATGCCGGCAACCGAAGAAGGGATCTGGAGTTTACTATGGGAGAACGAGTTTTCTGAAAACTTACACCGCATAGCGGAAAGCTGAGATATCCGAGGGGAGGAAAGTTAAGCCCCCGATGCATCGGACCATTTGAAATTATTGACAGGGTTGGTAAAGTGACATATCGGCTTGCCTTGCCAAATGAACTGATGTGTATACATGACATATTCCATGTATCACAATTAAAGAAGTATCATCCTGCACCTAATCATGTTCTCAATGATGACCAATTGGAATTACAAGCCGATCTGTCATATGAGGAAAAACAAACTGAGATTATAGAAAGAAGCATAAAAGAGTTACATGGGAGACAGATTACAATGTGTAAAGTGGTATGGAGACATCATGGGATTGAAGAGGCAACCTGGGAAACTCTGGAGTACTTGAAGAAAAAGTATCAAGAGCTTATAGGTACGTAACTATTCAATTTCGAGGACGAAATTTCTTTTAAGGAGGGTAGAATGTAACGCCCTACCCCATAAGTACCTAGCATGACTTAAAAAGTACGGATGTTATGAAAATAGAGTTTGGATTTATATTGTGGGATATAGTGTTTTTGACAATAATGGTATTTTAGGATAGTTAGGATAAGAATAAAATTTTATTATATTGAGGTTTTATTATTAAAGTTTATAAGTGCCTTTAAGTGGATTTTATTTTTAATACCTAGTGTGTGTATTTTAGAAATTTAAATACTTGCCATTTTCATATAAGGATTTCCAAGGAACAAAAACCTTACCACTTAAGGAAAATGGCTACCACCTCATGGTATTCATAGGCCACCCATCGTCACGCCACCATTTTCTGTTTTTTTTTCTTTCTTCTTTTTCCCCCCTTAATCGCCTTGTTTTCTCTCTCTCTGTCTCTGTCTCTCTCTCTCTCTCTCTCTCTCTCTCTCTCTCTCTCTCTCTCTATATATATATGTGTGTGTGTGTGTGTCATCTTTTTTTAAATGATCTTTGTTGGCAGCCATATTAGCTACTTAGAGGTTAGTAATTTAGGTATTTATTTCTTTATTTTCCTTGCAGGTTCTTTTCCTTTTAATCTTGTTAGAGAATATATATATAGTTCAGGTGTATTGTTTGTTCGTTTTCTTTACTATATAGTGAGATTTATTTCTAGTTAGATTATATGTATAAATATATATTAAGTTAGTTATTTATTTTAGGATTAAATGTTTTAAATGGACTTTTAGTATATTGTATACAGTTAATTATGGTTTCTTGGGAGAGTATATTTTTTTTAAGAGTATAGAATTTTCGATCCTCTAAAGAATTATTATAAGTATATATATATCATTACATAGATATATATATATATACATCCTAAAGTTCATTTCGTAGGATTTTGATATTATGTAGGGAATAGGACTATTTGATCGGTACCCAGGTATTAAGTATTTTCATATTATTATTTTGTAGGATCTTAGCACCAGATCTACATCCAGGTGAGTCCACAAACTCCAATTTATTATGTTATTTCATAGCTTACGAGACGTATAAAAATGTTTTTTTTTGGAACTATCACAAAATATTGCTATTTTTGGAATGATATCTCTCAACGTGTTTTTGGAGATGTTCTCCACAATGTGTTACGTGTTTCCTAGAAAAATGAATAGGAACGGTGCTCCATATAGGTGTTTGTTTTAAAACAGACTATTACGGTGGTGAATAAGAAGTTTGTTATACGCAGGTTTTTTTGGAAATATTTATATGTTGAAAAATGTTCTAGCTTGAAAAGTTACGTATTTTGACATGCATGAATATAGATCTGGAATTGACATAGTTATGAAATTTGTATGAGCATGTGGTGACTGGCGAATGGAGATTTTTGCTAAACATATTTTTGACCTGATTCTATTCTGACGGCTGGACAAATACCCTTTCTGTTTACAAATACATATGAAAAAACCCCCATTCCGACTAGGGTGTCAATTCTGGTTATGATCTTGTATTCGGAAGCGTCAGAGGATTGCACTGTACATGGCTAGTCCCTCGTACGAGGGCCTCTTCCGATGGCGTGGACGATTCGGACTCGGGAGAGTGGATCCACTTGAAGAGAGAGGTATACCGCGGAGGGTGTGGCCCAATCGGTCTACGTGGACACCGTATCATGCTCTGCGGTAGGGTTCGACCACCTAGTGGAGAGTCAGGAGGGGCTAGAAACGGAGGTTGGTCCCAAGACAGACCTGGTAGGTGCCTCAAGAGTCTGTAGCCTGTTTTGACCAGTGATATGGGAGTGCGGTTGTTTTGTATCGAGTGCTCGTATGGTATTATGGCCTCGTTTTGGGGATCCGGACTTTGTCTGTGGAACCCCACTGTTGCATTACATATTCTTTTAAATTTGGGGTATAGAAGCTGCACTGATGTGTCTTGATTCGCTCAAACTTTCTAGCTGCGCTTGAAAACCCTCACGTAGGTTCAAGAATCAGTTTTGTTAAAATAATAAAAGAAAATGTTTTCTTATAACATTGCATGAACTGCTTTGTGAAACTGCATCATCATTGTTTTAAAGAAATCACTACAGCACACACACACGTGGACTCACTGAGCACTCGCACTCACGTTTTTCCATATCATTTTTTCTTCTCAGATTGGCTCGGGACGGCCAAGGGCCTAGCAAGCCACTGAAGTTTTAGGCCTGGAGTTTTTTTATCAAATCTCCCAGAGGGGCATATGTCTATATCTTTCTTAGACTCGAACTGTTTGTAAAGTTTTTTTTTATGTTGTCGTGTAAAGTTGTTGATGTAAGATACTTTTGTTTTTATAATGAAACGATCATGAGAAGTTTTTTTTAAGATCCTGTGTTCTGAGCGCACTAGTAGTATCTAGTTTACTTAATTTTTCTATGTACTTTGTGTGTATACCTGTTAGTATTGTTCTAGGGTTGTGTTTCATTGTGGAGCTTATAAATTAGTGCTGAGAGGCACGCAGATGCCCTACTCAGCAGAAGTTGACCTAGTGGCAAGGTTGAGGACATCGCACTTTTGCTGATGTGAAAACTGCAATTAAATATGTTCATCAAAAGCTTGTTCTTTCTAATGTGAAATCTGCTTTAAGGACTAAAAATTTAGGCCTTAAGAAAGAAAGTAAAGTAATGGTGAAAACCTCTAAGTTAGGGGAAGACCTGAGAAAAAGAAACATTTTCATCATAAAGATAGACCTAAAAGTAGGTGAAGGTCTAAGTCTAGAGAACCTAAAGGAATGATTACAAGCAAAGTAAAATGCTTTTACTATAACAAAGAGGGACATGTTAAATTAAATGTTTTAAAATAATTCGTGATGAGAAAAAATTTGAAAAGGGGAAATTCAAAAGATATCGTGATTGAAAACAAACTTCTTGAGGCTGATAATAATGGCAGCTCGATGTATTCAAAAGTTTTGTGTGTTTCTCACTCCTTTTCTGTATCTGATGAATGGATCCTTGATTTAGGTTGTTCTTATCATATGTGTCCTAACAAAAACTGGTTTTCAGATTTAAAATCGGTAGAAATTGGTAAAGTTTTCATGGGAAACAATGAATTTTTCCTAATTAAAGGAATATAATCCGTTTCTATAAAGATGTTTGATGGTATTATTAGAACATTTTCTAATCTTAGGTATGTTCCAGGTCTTATGAGAAACCTTATTTCTCTTGGCTCCCTTGATCATGTTGGTTATACATACAAATCTAGAAACGGTCGTATTTCTGTTTGTAAAGGTTCCTTAGTTGTCATTAAAGGAGTTAAGAAATATGGTCTTTACTCTTTAATTAGTTAAAGTGTTTTTGAACCTGCTGCTTTAGTGTCTAATCATGATGATTGTATGTTATGGCATAGACGGATTGGTCACGTAAGTGAAAAGGGTTTACAATACTTTAGCAAACAAGATCTTCTTGATGGATGTAAAATTTATATACTTGATTTTTGTGATCACTGTGTTTTAGAAAAACAAAACAAATTAAGTTTCTCTGTTGGCACACACAAATATACTACTATTTTTTATTATGTGCATTGTGATTTATGGGGTCCTAAAAAGGTACCCTCATATGGTGAAAATGTTTTTTTTCTATCTATTATGGATGATTTTTCAAGGCATGTTTGGATTTTCTTATTAAAAACCAAATATCAAATTTTTGAAAACTTTAATGAATGGAAAACCTTGGTTGAAAACCAAACTGACTAGAAATTAAAATTTTTAAGAACCAACAATGGTCTTGAATTTTGCGATAAAAACTTTGATGATTTATGTGCTAAAAATGGTATAACAAGACATAAATGATAGAGTCCATTTTTTGTACAAATAAACACTTTAAATTTTAATTATTAGCTTTTAAGAAATATTTTATTATTTATTAAACATAATTATTATATTTAATTTATTTTATTTTGGTGATAAAAAAAAAGAAGCTCATTAAAGGAAGCAGGCCTACAATAAGAAAAAGAAAGGGAAATAAAAGGAGAAAGAAAAAAAAGAGAAAAGGCTGCGGCCAATAGATATAAAAACAAGAGGCGGCCGTAGAACAAAGAAAGCAGGAGCAACTGCAATTTGGGGGCTGAGAGAGCTGCTTGCAGCAGCCCAAAAAAATAGAGAGCTGATGCGGTGCAGGAGGAAAAGAAAACAGAAGCAGCCGCAATTATAGAAAGCAACAGAACAAGCTGCTGAATCAAGAGTAGAAACACGCAGCTGCTGCAGCAGGATAAAATCAGCAGCTGCTGAGCAGAAATCGGATGCAAGAAGGAGAAAACAGACGCTGAGCTGCTGAAAGAAACCGGAAGCAGCTGAAGAAAAAAAATCCAAAGCAGCAACAGAAAAAAACTGAAGCAGTAGCAGCGATTATCAAGTGAAGGAGAAACCATGATCTACTCCAAGAAATTGGTTACTTCTTTCCCTTTAATCATGAAATAATTTTCTTTTTAGAATCTTGATAAACCCTAGCTATGTGGCTTTGGTTTATTTTATTTTGGGAGATTTATTATGATATTTTTATGTGATTATATATCTTGAGATGTTTTTCTTGGTTTGATATAATCAATTCTTTATTTGATTGTTCTTGTAGAATAATTATTTGGGTTAATTGATATTTTTATTCATGCTTAGTTCTTGTAGTTTTGAGCATGAGAGATATGTGATTTTTGCAAACATATTGTGGGTTTTAGAATTGAATAGTTAATGCTTATTTTAGATGATTTACGTCACAAAATTGAATAAATCATCCTAATGGTTAGATGAGTTATGCCATGCATTTAAGCAAAATGTATTTCTTTAGTGAATCGAAGCTTGTAGCCTATATCACCACATAAATGTCTAATTTTTCTCCTAAACAAAATTAAGTCATTGTTATATAGGTTAGTGGTGGATTCAAGGTTCTAAATCATCCCTTTGGTTAAGGGCTCTTGTTATTTTTAAATTTAATTATTTTACTTATGAATTTTACTTGATTTAGGAATAATTTTTAGACAATATAAATTGATTCTTCTCTTGCAAAACTAATTTAAGAAAATAATAATTTAAGTAGTTAAGCCTTTTTGATAGAATTGATTTTTAGTACAAATAAACACCTTAAGTTTTAATTACTAGTATTTAAAAAAATTTTTTATTTATTAAATATAATTATTATATTTAACTTGGTGATAAAGGAAGGAGCTCATAAAAAAGGCAAGCCCACAAGAGAAAAAAAAAAAAGAAAGCAGCTCGCAAATAAAGAAGCCCACGACAAGAAAAGAAAAAAAAAAGAGAAAAGAAAGGGCGGCCCACGAGAGAAGCAGTGGGAAACCGAAAAAAATGAGGAAAGAAAGGAAGCTGCTTAGGAGGAAGCAGCTTAAAAACCCTGATCAATAAAACCGTTAGGTATAATCTTCAGCAAAATGGTGTTGCTGAAAGGATGAATAGGACAACAATAGATAAAGTGAGATGTCTTATGTTGTCTTCTGGTATACCTAACCCATTTTGGGGTGAAGCTGTTAGTACAACTATCTACTTAATTAGTCAGTCCCCTTCAACTGCTACAAATTTTAAAACCCCGAATGAGATATGGTCTGGTTCACCAAAAAACTTGTCTCATCTTAGAGTCTTTGGTTGTGTCTTTTTTTCTCACCAACGGGATGGTAAACTTGACCTTAGGTCTAAAAATAGTGTTTTTCTTTGTTATCCTAATGGTGTTAGAGGGTACAAAGTGTGGCTTAAAAGTGAACCAAGGGTGAGGGTAGTAATTAGTAGGGATGTAGTCTTTAATGAATCTAACATACCTTGTTTTAAAAAGATACTATTCCCACTATAACTACTGATCAACGTCTTAGTTAGGGAAGTCCCAAACAAGGTGGAGGACACCCCTAGGATTGTTTCTAATCCAGAACCTGAGATTGAACATGTAAGTTCAGTTCATATACATGAAAGTAGCATTGGGCCTAAGTCAGAAAATGCTGACGATGATGATAATACTATTGATGCTCAATCTCAAGCTTTAAGTGACTATCAGTTAGTTAGAGATAGAGATAAAAAATTCTCTAAGAAAACTATTAGATATGACTATTCTTATTGTGTTTCTTATGCTTTAGCTGCTACATCTTTTATTGGAAAAAAGAACCTTTGTGTTCTCATGAGGCTCTTAGGAGTCCTAATTCTAAATTTTTTATGCATGCTATGAATGATGAAATCTCATCTTTACATAAAAACAAAACATCGATTTCAGTTCCTAAACTAGGGCAGAAATTAATTGTCTGCAAATGTATTTTTAAAATCAAAGAATCAGATTCTGAAAATGAACCACGTAGATTTAAAGCAAGATTAGTTACAAAAGGTTTTTCTCAAAAGGAAGGCATTGACTTTAATGAAATATTTTCTCCAGTTGTCAAGTATAAGACAATTAGGATCTTGCTTTCTATCGTTGCTTTCTTTAATCTTGACTTATAACAACTTGATGTTAAAACTTTCTTTTTGCATGGTTTTTTGGTGAAACAATTTTTATGAAACAACATCCTGGTTTTCAGGTTAAAGACAAAGAAAATTATGTCTGCTTGATCAAAAAGTCTCTTTATGGACTTAAATAGTCCCCGAGACAGTGGTATATAAGTGTTTGGTACCTTTTTACAAAAATCTGGTTTTAAAAGAAGTTGTTATGATAATTGGTTATGCTAATTGTGGTAATTTTATTGATGCAGTTGTGTATCTTCGTCTATATGTTGATGATATGTTGATTGCTTGCAAACATAAAGATAAACTAGTCAAACTAAAACTCTTTAAAAAACATAATTAGATATGAAAGATTTAGGTGCTGCATCTAAAATTTGGGAATAAATATTTTGAGAAATAGAGAAAATCATTTTTTTAACTATTTCTCAAAAACCTTTCCTAAAGAAAATTGTTTCAAAGTTCTCTATGGACTCTTGTAAACCTGTTTTCACTCCTTTAGCTAGTCATTTTCAATTACCTTCTAAAAACTATCCTGAAACTGATTTTGAAAAGAAAGAAATGGCTAATATCCCTTATAGAATAGCTATAGGGTCAGTTACATACTCAATGAGTTTTACACAACCTGACATTGCCTTCTCTATAAGTCTTCTTAGTTGTTTCATATCTAATCCTGGAAAGGGGCATTTGACTGCTTTGAAATGGCCTTCGAGGTATCCCAATGGTACTATTGATAGAGGTTTAAATTTTTAGAAATGGCCAAAATTCTTTGAACTGATAGGGTATGTAGATTATGATTTTGCCGGCGAAAATCCACAACTGCTTATTTCTTTACAACTGCTGAAAACTTTTTCTTGGAAATCTAAGTTGCAGCCTATAGTTGCTTTATCAACCCCAGAAGCGGAGTATATTGCTGCAATTGAAGCCCTTAAAGAAGGAATTTGGATTCATGGAATTTTGTCTGAGTTAAATCTTTTAAAATCAAAAGCCAATATTTTTACCGACAGTCAAAGCTGTCTACATTTGTGCAAAAATCTTATTTATCATGTCGCACTAAACACATGGATGTTAAATATCACTTTTTTACAGAAATTCACAAATGACATAATTGACATAAAGAAGATAAATACAAAAGAAAATCATGCTGATTTTGGAACAAAAACTATTATTGCTGACAAATTTGCTCTTTTGCAGGGATTTACTTCATATTGATTTTGGTTAAGTTATCAATATTATGTTCAAGGTGGAGTTTGTTTGATTATGCCCACAATATTAGACTATTATTAATTTTGTACCCAATGATGAATTTGGACTAGACCTCACACTCTTTTGGGCTAGGCTATTTTTGGGATACCGGGCCGGGTCAATTTTGGCCCAACCCTTGGTGATCCACTTGTAAACCAACCTCTTAATTTACTCTCTTATTCTTCCACCTCCTTTGACCCCATCCCTTTGGTTTCCTCTCCACTTTTACTTCAGCCGTTTCTTTTCCCTGCTCTTCCTCTCTTACTTGACCCACTGTAAATACTCTTTTACCTAAACCCTACTTTAACCTAACCTCTCCTCTCTTCTCTCAAGTGTTGGCCACCTCTCTTCTTCTTCTCTTTCTTGAGAGCTTTTGCCTCTATTACTATAACTTCTCTAGAGTTCTCTTTTTACTGAATCTAGTCAGCTAATACTCGCTTGACTGATTCCTGAGAACTATTGGAGCTAATAGTAACTTCTTTGAGAGATTTTATTAGAGGCTTCTTCAAATTGTGAGGTTCGGTTCTCTGAGGGACTTTGTGTTCCTCATATTATGTTCTTCCCATCTTCTAATTATTTACTGTCATTTGAAGATCTTGATTTTCTTATTTATTATATCGGATCTATTGTGTTTTTGGTAATAGATAGGTTAATCTTTATTTTGTTCTTCAATATTGGTTGTAATAGTAATTAGTGTTCATAATTTCATTGCCCAAAAATCTTGAATCAGCAAACAAAAGGAACAAAGGTAGAAGATTGGCTAAAACTGGTTTCTCTATATAGTTATGGCGATGTCTAGCAGGCTAATGACTGACCAAATAATAGTGTTCATTTTTTAAATTGGGAGAAAAAGGAGAAACTGCAATAATAGAAAACTCCATAAAACAACACCCATCAATTTTCCCTATATTTGGGCATGTATTGTATACCCTCATCGAATTGAACCGGGAATTTAGGAGGGGTGAGAGAATACCATGGAATCTATTAACTACAAGATAACATCAACTATTCTTTCCACTCTTATCATCTTTTTTTTCACTTGTTTACCTAATTTATTAATGTGAGAATTGTTTTGACACTCTCTTACTATTGACAGTGATAATGTTATGTGACTAAAAAAGCAAGAATCTTGACCTACTTCAAAACTTTTCTCTTCTTTGTAACATGATCCCAAACTTCAAGAAAATAGATTGGGAGCAGATTTAGCATAAACTAAATCAAGGCCACTGAACTTCCAAAAGGCTTATATAAAGGTAAAACTCAAAACCATCCTCCACATGTATAAGTAAAACCCAGAATTAGAAGTCTTAAAACCAATAATTTTGCTAAAGTAACAAAGAAAAATATGCATCAATTTAAACTTTCGAGTATAAATTGCATAAATTTAGCTACATTACCGTAGCTGCAGATACCCATATTTCTTGAAATTTAAATAAAGACAATAAAAAAAATGGAAAAACTAATTCAGAACTCAAAATTAAGAGTTTATGTTCTCCATTCATGTCCATACCTGAATTTTTCAGCTACAAAGATGGTAACATAAACTACTTCACTAATGTTAGTATCAAAATGCAAGAACAAATACCTATTCTACATGTTAGAATATAGCCGGTCCAGATGACTAATAACACTAATGTTCATTCCACAACTTTAGATTACTAACTATATATATCAAAACAAAATGGATATTGCAGATCATTCTACAAACAAATTTGAACTACCATAACATTTCCCTAATGGCAAAAAAAATTGATGCAAGGCAGCATCAGGACTACGATTTTTTAATATATTGATATTTCATTTCAATTACAATCCGTCATACAAATGTAACAATTACAATTACAACATATCATACAAACCTAACTATTACAATGCATTCAGTGTTTTAGCCACACTTTTCCTACTTATTCCATTACTATCATTGTTAAATATACTTTTCAGCGTGTTCAGAAACTCATGTATATTCTTGTAACGCAGGCATTTGAAATAACATTGGGAAACATTTTTGTTAACCTCTCCAGCTAGAAAATTAGCTGCTAGATTCACTTCTTGCTCTACCCATAAAAACTTATAAGACCTCAACTTATTTTTTTGCTAAACTCTTAATCTGATTGATTACTTTTATCTCTTTCTCACCAAAGGTTGCTAGAAAATCTCCATACTCCTTTTTGGTTTAGCACATTTGTAAGTCCTCTCAAATATGATCTTATTTCAAGATCTTCAATGTAAGGGAAAGACCGGACTGCCTCAATTATTCCATATAGTATCGTCTTTCCTTCATGAAAATAAACTTAGAGTCTTTCAATTGGACATTGAATAGCACCAGCGAATAAAGGAATACCTTGTGATGATCGAATAATGTAATCAGATGATCTGTATATTTCTTCTTCAATGATCCGTCACAATTCAAGACATAAATATTAATATTTGAAGGCCTTTGCCAAACAACCCACCACCAGGGAACACTTCCTGCTTGTATCCCGACAACTTTGGCTAATTCTTGCATGAGATAAATATCCATAATCTTGAGAAATTAGGACAGCTATATGGGAGCTTGGTTTAAATCATTCACTTGGGGGCTCGCTTGTGAAAAGAAAAACGCACTTTGAGTCTTCTATCTGAATCCTTAAACCAATATTTATAGACAAATGAAATAGAGCGGGAATCCAATTCCTAATGATGATAGAAATAGAGAGTTTTTAAAACTCTTATTCCTATCGGGACTTATCTAGCACAACGAGGTTTTTTGCTATATTTGGCCAGTTTTTTAAGAAAAGCAACTAAAGTGGCCATAAATTTTTTTCTTTACCTTATTTTTGCCATAACGCACATGCTATGTGCGTTATCATTAATGAGAACGCACAGTGTGCGTTATCACTTAATCAGAAATCTCCACCATAATTATCCGATGTAATACACAATGCACATCCTATGTGTATTATTCTAATTGATAACGTATCTATTGTATGCGTCATCTGCCACATCACTTTTTATTTTTTATTTTATTTTTTTTGCAAAACCTATCATTTTTTTTGCAAAACTTATAATTATTATTTTTTTTAAAAAAAAGGACAGTATTCTTTATCTATGTTATTTAATGTATACTTTTGACAATAACTATAACTATTTTAAAAGGAAAATTTTATTAAAAAAAAGGTACGAAGAAGTAATTTAAAGCATTTTATATTTTTGTTACTTGTTGTAAATTTCACTATAATAATCTATAGGCGATTTAAGTAGGAGATTCATAAAACAGTACTTAGAAGAAATTCAAAGAAGAAATATCATTTATAGAAATCCTAAAATATTACAACACTTTGAAAAAAAAGAAACTTATACATTGCTTCAACTGGGGTTATTACATTTTTTCTATTATGCACGGACATTTGTCATCTGCTACATATTGGGGAGAAAATCTGGATTTCGATAATCCATTTCTCCCCGAAATCTTGTACCCTGTTTCCTACTCCATTGATTGTTCATAGTTGGATGATAGAATGTTAAACTGTAAGGAACATCTCTCCAAAAGTCCTCGTCCCCAACTCGATAAAAATTGGATTGGTATGTTCTTCTGTAAGTTTCCTGCAAATATATGTCCGGCACATAAGCATCTGATCTTGTACCATTATCTTTACAGACTGTAAGAGCATGAGAACAAGGTAATGTATATTCTTGGCATTTGCCACAACTGCACGCTTTTCATTCATTTTTAAAGTATAAACGTTGTTGCCGCTACCATCAAGCCATATCGAAGATTTAACCATGTAAATACCTTCTCGTGGGTTATACGTTGTAATTGTATGGTCTCTTGATTTCAATTCAATCCGAAGAAATTTGTCAAAAACTCTTGTTGGAAATGGATGCAAACAGTTTTGGGCCTCTTGATAGTATTGGTTGAAGTACTTAAAAAGTTTGTTGGATATTAATTCAACTAGGACTTTTAAAGGTAAGACCCTAGCTTTTTTCAAAAAACTGTTAAGTGCTTCTGAAATGTTGGTTGTCATCACTTCGTGTCTATGCCCACCATCATGTAGGAGTGTCTATTTTTCCAGGTCTATCTTGGCTAAATAAATGTAATCTTCTATATTTCTTTTTTGAATTTCATTCATCACACGTTCAAATTTTCATTGCTTAACTTCGGTTCCAGCCTGCCACATTAAACTTTTTAATTCGCTGCTCTTAAAGGTCTTGGTGAAATTTTCTTGAATATGGCATAGACAAAACCTATGAACTACAAATGGACGTTGCCACAAAGCTTGATTTTACGTAGTAGATAAAATTCCTTTCTGGTGATCGGATATTAAACAGAAATACCGATCCTTGAGAACATGTTGTAGTAGAAGTTTGAAGAACCAATTCCAACTTTCGAACAACTCTTTATCAACGATTGCAAATGCAAGGGGGAACAAATGGTTATTCGCATCCTATGTGCTTGTAATTAATAGTACGCCCTTATATGGTACCCGAAGATGAGTGACATCCATAAAAATCACTAGCCAATAATTTGGACATCCACTTATACAAGGCTCGAAACACAAAAAAAGAAATTTGAAAACATAGTCCGAGAGAATGCTCGTTTTGTGATGCAAGAACTCGTACATAGTTCCTGGGTTTGAATATTTCATTGCTTGGAGATATTTGGGCAGAATTGAAAAAGTTATCTCCAAGCTATCGAACACCCTTTCTACTGCAAATTTTTGAGTGTACGATGCCCTCTTGGATGATGTTAGAGACAGGGATCTCGGGATCATTAGTAACAAGATGCGATATTAGTTTTGAAATAAATTTTAAGTCATATTTTGATGCTTGTTTTAATGAACCTGAACAAGGCATGTGTGTTCCATGGTGAATCTGGTTATTTCCGAACGACCATGAGTTGCTTTCTTCTTTATTCAGATATACCATTAACAATAATTAGAGTCGCTGTGATAATAACATTTCAATGTCTATTGATCGTTCTCGTCCTATCCAAATAGACCACTTCTGAACTACATTAATTGCTTGGATTTTGCCAACAAACCTCATTCCTAATTTAAGATCAGCCATTGTATCATTCCAATCTAGCAATCTAATAGTGTCTGATTCGATGAGGTCATCTATCTGCTCTCCAGAGTCCATATCTAAAAATGTTCCAGATGATGTATAATCATATGGAGCATTACTGAACCATTGATTACTATGCCATTGGTTCACTGTAGTTGAAGATAGAAGGTTTACGGGAGTGCTAAGGTCATCTTTCTCATCATTAGGGTTATTGTCGCGGTCATATTCACTTGATACGTCATAATCTTCATCAACGTCATCATCATCCTCATCATCTTCCTCTACATTTGGGTACAACATTGGCAGTTCATCGAAAACCATCTGTGTTATTGTCATGACATGGAGACGAATGTTTGAATGATCCTCATCAGTTGAGACATGAGTGTGCTAGACTTTTGAAAATGTCTGTGCTTGGATTAGTTCAAATTCAACTAGCACGTGAATCCCTTCCTTTGATATATCAGGTCTAATAGTCTAAAGGTAACACATCTTCTCATCGTTGTTCATGTTGTACAATGTAAAATCAAACATTTGATACTCTTCATTGAATGAAGGTACCCTCATTGTCATTCGAAGTGTCGATGGCATCAAAATCCTCTAACAAACTGATGTGCCGTACGTGAAACAAGCTGTTCGACATATCAAAGAGCATATGACCTCCAAGAAGTAAGAAAATAAATCCCTAGGTACGCATGATGAGGTCATCATCAGTCTTTGATCCGGTGAACTCTCTCAAGATCTAAGCCTTTAAAGGTTCCTTCTTAACCTTATATCCGGAAAAGTGAGGTAAGAGACAACCGAATATCAATAAGTCTCTCAAAATCATATCAATCCAATACTGCTTATGATATACACTCCAATTAGGACCTGTAACAGGCAATCCCTCTATCCCTAAACCCCTTAAGATATGCACATGTAATAAAGTGACTATCACCTTTCTATAAATCATGTGGAATGTGTGGGTCTCAAGCCACCAGCGCTCAACTAAAGCAGTAATAAGTACGTGGTTGAGACCTATGTAACCATATAAAAAAACTCCCCTTAACCTTGTCCTATCAATAATATCAATCAATCTACGAGGGAGCCGTACTGTAACCCTGAAACAGATTGAGACTAAAACGTCTACACGGAAGATCAGTAATACATGTCTCATGATCCCCACTCCATATCAAACTAGACCTATGCCCGTGCTGCCTCGTCAATATATCAGGGACTAGGGACCCGAATGCAGATGTACTTAGACTTCTTCCATCTACATTACATCACTAGGTTGAGGGGTTTAGGTAAAGTATTATACACTTTCTAAACGGGTTTATAATTTAATGTAAAATATTTTTTATTATGACAAGTTTATAAATTTTAGGGTTTAGATTGTTCGGATTTAGAGTTTTAGGATTAAGATGTAGTATTACACATTTTCTAAGGTTTATGATTTTAGGGCTTCAATGTTAGGGTTTTAGGGTTTCAAGGTTAGGATTTATGATTTAGGGTTTCAATGCTAGGGTTTCAGAATTTATGGTTTCAAAATTTAGGGGTTTAGGGTTTAGGATTTTAAAGAAGATTATATTCTGTTTTATTTCTAACAAAAAATCAAAACAAAACAGTTTTCTTGAGATGTACATTTATATAAAATTAATAGGGCATTATAAATGATTTAGAGAAGATTATATTCTCGTTTATTTCTAACAAAGAATCAAAACAAAACGGTTTTCTTGAGATATATATTTATATAAAATTAATAGAACATTATAAATTCTTTAAAGACGATTATATTATCTTTTTTCCTAACAAAAATCGAAATAAAACAGCTTTCTTGAGATGTACATTTATAAAAAATTGTTTATTAGGATTTATGACAAAAACAAAATAATTTATATAACTAATATCATGTTAATAGCAAAATTGTGAGCAAAATTATTAAAAAATCATTTAATCAAATCATATTTCCACTAGAAAAACACAACTAGTTTAACATAATAGTCGAATATGCACAAATCTATCAATATATACAAATAGTAAAAATTAATAACCCTAAACCCACATCTAGAAAAAATAGACTATAAGAAATTGAGAACTAACCCAAATAAAATTCATTAAAAATATTCACAAAACGCAATAAACAACAATTTTCATACACACAATAAAAAAATCAACACAGAATGCAAAAATATTAAAGACAATTAATAATATAAAGAAATTTACCGAATGTCAAAATAAATTGAAATCAAACTTTATTATTCGGTGTAGCTTCTTATGTCGTTCTTCTTACTCCACGGTTCACTTTTAACACGGCAGTAGCGGAACAAATGGTGCAGCGGCTGAAGGAAGAAGAGGAAGAGAGGAAGAGAAGGAAGGAAGGAGAAGAGGAAGAGAAGAAGAGAAGGAAGGAAAGTTGCGGCAGAAAGGAGCAAACAAAGGAGCGGCGCGAAGAGAACGCAATGGAAATTTACGAAAATGGATTGAAGAAGACGATAGCAAGGGTTTTTTTTAGTCACTGGAGCTTAGTAATCCACACAATGTGTGCATTATCCTTAACAATAATGCATACAGTCGTGCGTTACTCTTACTGATAATGCGTACACTAAATACGTTATCAGCCAGCTCACTCACCGACCTGCCACGTCAACAGCCACATCAGTGATCTCACATAATCACGAAATTAAAATTGTGATTAGAGATAATGCACACGGGATGTGCGTCATCTTTCTGGATAACGCACACGGCGTGTGGGTTATGGCCAAACATAGATTAAAAAAATAGTTGCGGCCTCTTTAGTGGCTATTTTTTTAAAAAATGGCCAAATGTAGCAAAAAACCGCACAATGACCACGAAACAAGGTTTCCGTGCTTATAAACATAAATATATGAAAATCGTGCTATTTTTTCTTCATTCAAGATATCTTGTTTTGTGGTGTGTACACAATTTTTTCTTTTATACCATAGAATTCGTATCATTTCTTGTAACATCATGTTATAAACAATTCCAAACTCAATAAATAGGCTTTCTATCTCTAAAATTAATCAATTTATTTAAAATGTCCAAAATATCCTTTGTGTAAGTTATAATTTATTGCAAAATAAACCATAAATTTGATATAAACATATTATAATCGATACCTTAATTTATAATTATAGCTTATCACAAAAACACTTTCATATACTTTTTAATAACATTGCTTTAGTCTATATTATTAAAAAAATTTATTAGTTAACTTAAAAATTATTTTTTATTTTTTAAAAATATTTAAACTGTTAAGATTTTTCATTAATTTATTGTAATAACTATTAAAAATTAATAGTATGTTTCTAAAAGAAAAAAAAATTAGGTTTTTAGCTGTTATTTTAATATTTTTCTTAAACTATTATTTAATCGTTTTTACAAGAAATTATTACAAATCTTAACATGTGAAATTTTTTAATAAAATTTTCAAGATGAAGATTTGAAGTTGAAAAATATTAAATTTATAAACAAATAATTTATCTTTCATTGAATTAAATTAAAAATACACATACTACTTTTTCTTAAATAATCAAGTTTGTAAAAGTTAAATAATCCATCTTGAAAGAATATAGATGAAAAGGATATTGTTACAAACTTTATGAAAATGTTTTATAATAATATATTTTTATTCTATATCAATTAGCAATGATTATTTAACTAATAAAAATATTTTATTTTTATAAATATAAATAAATTGTAGAACTTGTCACTAGTTTATTATAATAATTTGATAGTATTTATTGTAAAGAAAGAAATATATTTTCATCTAATATTTTAGTACTTTACTTAAAAATTTTATTTAATCATTGTTACAAGAAATTATTACAAATCCTAAAAAGTTAAAATTTTTACAAAGTCTAGATAAAGATTTAAAGTTGTAAAAATCTTACATTCCATTTATAATCGAATATTTTATTTTTTCATTAAATTTAAATTTAAAGTCACCATACTATTTTTCCTTAGATAATCAATTTTTTTAAAGTTAAATAATCAATGTTAAAATGAAATAAACTAAAAAATTATTATTATAAAGTTTGTGGAAGTATTTATAAAAAACTATACTATAAATTTGTTTTATGAACTGAAACCTTTTTATACCAAACTTTAGGGGTTATTTTATAACAATCATAACTTATATGAAGAGCATTTTAGGTATTTTAAATAAATTGATAGTTTTGGAGGATAAAGAGTCTATTTATTAAGTTTGGGTGTAAGTGCATTTAACCCCACTTTAGGTGCATTTTGCAATTAACCCAAAAAAATTCTAAAGTTGAGGTAGTTGTTTTTGGGGTAAGAAAAGAGTAAAAGTTGAGGTAGTTCGTTAGCTAAAGGCATAACAATTTTTTTTTTTTTTTAAAGAAAAACACTATTAATAGATTCAGGAAAAATAAAGAAGGAATATGTAAAATCATCAACAATCCTAAGTATTCCCTCTCAACCGAGTTCGTATTTTCTGTACCACTCTCTATGCTACTTTTTAATTGGATATATTTTATTAATAAAGCCTGACAAATAAAAAATACACTCTAAGAGAAAAAGATAAATTCTAAGAAAAACATATTATAAAAAAAAAAGTAATATATAAAATAATACATAATATCTTGAGCCCTGTCAACCTCTCTTTATGCTTTTCTTCAATTTTTATTTTCTCTACCTTCTCTTTATCATTCTTTTTTCACTCGAAAAAATTTTCCCCTATATCTCCACCGTCATCTCCCATATTTTTTCATTTTATATTTTCCATTTTCTCTTTAATTTTTCTTAACTTTCCATCAGTTATTCCATTTCAAACATCATCCAAAATTCCTTGCTTTTTATAAAAGTAGAAAATAGTTTGTTTTTAAAGAAAAAAAAAAGTAATTGTTCCATATGCAATGTTCTTATAAAATGTAATAGAAAAATAATTAAATAGTTTTGTAGAAATAGGACTTACATCCTCAAATAACAAATTTGTTACTCCTTAACTTAACTGACAAACTATCTAAAACTTTACAAGGTTCATTCTTTGTATATAAAAAGAACTATATCGGTTTTTGGAGTAAAAAACTGAAGTTTTATTATACAATCAAATAAAAACTTTTGAAAATCATATATCAATTTTAAAATTTTGAACAGTTTCTCTTGATTTTGAATATTAGAATCAAAATTCTTCATTGATTTTGTAAAAATAAGTAACTCAATTTGAACGAAAATTTGATTTAAGTATTCTATTCTTAAAATTAAAAGGTATCCTATCCAATTGAGACTGACTTCAGACTCTTTGGGTATGTTTTTTAATTAAACATATTTCTTTTTAACAAGAAGCCTCTAAACTTAAGTCATGGCTCTGTGCCAGTTAAGAAAGCAAAATTTTTAGTTGCGGGAGGCGTAAGCATATGGTGTTGCATTGCAGAGGGTTATGTTCAAGGCACCAATGCAAAGCGTCATCCAGCTTCAGCTTTTTCAAAACCCTTCATTTTTGTCTCCAAGGAAGAAACAGAAGATTTTATTAGAAAAATGATTTAGCAAAACATGAACACAATTTCCAAAACACTGAGGAAGAATAAAGAAAGGTATTATAAAACTAAGTAATTTCCTAATCATGGCAATAAATAAATATAGCAGTAGTATGCCAAATTGCTAATAATGTGTCTTGGAAAAGAAAAAGAAAACAAATATGGTATCAAAATACAAGAACAAATACGAGATGTCAAGTTAGTCAGAGGGCTAACCGTAATGTTCATTCCAGAACATTAGATAACTAACTATAGCAATAAACAAAATGCATATTGCAGATCCTTCTGCAAACAAATTTGGACTAATGTAATACTAATGGCAAAAAATTTTGCTGCAGGCGGCCACACAATTAATGTTTCTTGAAGACTTAACAATCCTAACAAAATTGCCTTTTAGTCACAAAGTTTATCTGATTGAATTGAGCAGCAATCAAGAACATTCCCTATTAAAACAGAAACATAATTCAAATACTTATGTATCCTTGATTGAATTTTAGATTAAAGAAATTTATTTTTCTCTTTAGATTTTGTTAAAATAATTGATGGAGAAATGAAAACTCAAGAACTTTTTTTTTTAATAAATGGATATTTCATTTCAATCATAAACTATCAGTACAAATATAACTATTTCAAGGGATCATACAAATGTAATTGTTAACAATACATTCGGTATCTTAGCTACACGTTTCCTACCTATTCCATTACTATCATCTTTACATACACTTTTTAACGTGTTCGGAAACTCATTTACACCCTTGTAACGGAGGCATTTGGAATGGTATTGGGGACCTTTTTTGTTAACCTCTCTAGTTAGAAAATCAGCCGCCATATTCACTTCACGCTCTACCCACACAAACCTATAAGATGTCAGCTTACCTTTTGCTAAACTCTTAATCTGATTGATTACTTTCATCTCTTCCTCACCAAAGGTTGCTGGAAAATATTCATACTCCTTTTGATTTAGCACTTTTATAACCCCTCTAGAATCGGATCTTATTTCAAGATCTTCAATGAAAGGAAAAGACCGGACTGCTTCAATTATTCCATATAGAATCATCTTTGCTTCATGCAAATAAACGAGAGTCCTTCAATTGGACATTGAATAGCACCAGCAAATAAAGGAACACCTTGTGATGAACGAATAATATAACCAGATGATCCATATATTTTTTTCTTCAAAGAACCGTCACAATTCAAGACATATGTATTAATATTTGAAGGTTTTTGCCAAACAACCCACCACCAAGGAACACTTCCGGCTTGTATCCTGGCAACTTGTACGATTCTTGCAGCAGACAAATATCCATATTTGAGTAAACAAATTTATAATAACGGTATTACTCGAATAAACGCTGTTTTTACCGCTTCCTCTTCTTCAGATGAGAACTGTCTACTAAAATGCCTTAAAACATTGAAAATTGGCTCATTGTTATCTGAATCCCAAAAACCATTTGTATCTCAATTTGAATCCCCAAAAGGATATTTATAGATAAATAAAATAGTGGTAATTAATACAATTCCTAATCAAGATAGGAAAAGAAATAGATAGGAAAATAGAGTTTTTAAAACTCCTATTCCTATCGGGACTAGACCGCTAGAATGACTAGGAAACGACATTTCTGCGCTTATGTAAACATAATATGAAAAATCATGCTTTTTTTTTTCTTGATTCAAAAAATCTTGTTTTGGCATGTACATAATTTTTTTGGGTAGGAAACGCGTATATTAACCACTCAGGATGCATAGCATTTCTTGTCAAAATTATGTTATAAACAATCCGAACCTTTTATTTAATAGGATAAATTATAAAAAAAAAAAACCCCCTAAATTTGAGACTTTGTGTTAATTGAAGATATAAACCTTTTTGGGGAAAAATAATTCCTTTTGCTGAATCTGCACGTTCCATGCATACTGGGGGTTAATTTTTTATATACCTTTTATCTCTTAAATATCTCCTTCTGACTCTAGCATTCTAACTGACGAATTCCTGAATATTTAGGACAAGTAGAATAAGTCGATAAAAGATTTGGATATGAAATGAAGTGAAACAAAGAACTAGATTTTCTTCACAAGCAGCAACATAAAACTAGCAGAGATAAAGCAATGATAAAAAGCATCAGTAATAGCCTCGCCCACAACCAATTTTTGTGACAAAACCCTTACCTTTAAAACCAGCATAAGTTCTTACTCTCCACGTATAATAAGGACCAGACTCTAGTAACAAATTACTAGGTATAAACACACATCCATTTATGACTGGCTTCAAAATCTTGCTAATGGGGATTAGAAGGAGTGCTTTGTGAGAAGCATTGGGGATCATGGATTTAAAAACATATTCATTAATAATAGAACATAATATATAGACTTTCTAGTATTCTCCTGCAGCGGTCCCATCTTACCATAGCATCATCGCTCATACCTACTTATTCTTATTGTTCACTCATTTACACTAGTATACCATTTTGAAGAAATTTTTGTCTTAATGATTGATTAAAAATACGAATTAAGAATATCCAAAGAGTTTTCTTTCTTCAGCACATTTCTCATTGTTTTCAACATAATAGAGTCAAAAGCCATACATGGAGATATTCACGAAAAGTGATTTCTTATTTTTGCTCTTAGAAAACCAAGACCAATGAACGAAATTTCAGGTGCATGTGTTTCTTAAGAACCCAAGAATGCATTGAAAACATACTTCTGCAAAGACATCAGAAGGAAGAACAAAATACGAGCATGCTAAGATCTATTTAGTACCTTACATAGTGAGTCTCAAGCTAAACTCCAAATGCTGTCAGAATAATAACGGACTCTGCCAGATAAAACAGATCAGTAGATAAGAGATGGCTGCTAATACCTTTTTGCATGTAAATGGGAAAGCAATTATTTCTAGCAACATACATCAGTACCAACAAACTTTAGAAATAACTCATGAATCATAACTCTAGGCTGAAGATGGTAAAGAATTGTGTATGTATTTTAAGTTTCTTTAAAAGAGAGATGTATATGAAGAAGTCTTATTATTGTTAATGGTTCACATAGATATCTGTTTTCCTAGCTTTCACTTTCAATAGTTAAAGATTTCAAATTATAAATAAAAAATCCATCTTGATGAGTGAAAAAATAAGTTACAATATATGAGCCTACAATATATGAGTGGAAAAATAAGTTACAATTTACGTAATATACCTCTATGAGAAGAAATGCCGTCTTGATTCAATATCAGTTTTACTCTAGCCACAATAACAACAATATAATTAAAAAAAATCTATTGAAGACACAACCAAATAACTACATTTTGAAGCAAGTAATCGAAGAAAAAATAAAGTAGAGCGTGTAAAGAAGTAATAAATCTAAGAACCACTGGATTTAGCCTTAACAACTAAGGTCTCATGAAAATTTATTCAGAGAAAAACATAGTAAATTAAACAAATTAAAAGGTCTCAACCCCTTCTAGGTTTTTTCTTTTTAGGACAGGTTGAGAATCAAACCCTTGTCTCTTTCTTGGGAATACATGGCTGAAAATACTTGAAAAAAACACCCAGACATTATTATTTCATCCATCCTAAAGATACGACCAACTGATTTAAAAGTTTCAATGGGAGGTGATAGAATCAAGATGGAATTAATAAAGTTAGCAATGGAGCTTTGATTAGTAAAACCATCATCAAGAACAGGATCAGATTGACCAAGGAAAAACTCATTTTGGGGTGGGAAGATCAAGTTTGAACCCACCATAGATTGGGGTAAACTTGATGAAAACTCATCATTAATACAGTTAAGACGTTGAACATGATTACTAAGATGAGTATCATAAGCAACAGCAGAAGGGCCAAAGGTTATTACATTGGCAAAACTTGTGAAAGCATTTTGAGGGGATAAAATCAAGCTTGGCCACACAAAATTGTAGCCCAAGTTTGGGTTTGAGTTCCTACTAAAGGGGCCAAGATTGTTTCATTTTCAACATATGTAAAAGCATTTTGAGGGGATGAAATGACCGAACTTGAATCCGAAAAACCAACAACATTATAGTGGAGTTAAGATATTGAGTACCATTGTTTGGGAAACCATATTGAATAGGTAAAACTAAGTTTAAAGCCTCTTCCAAAGAGTTGCCAGGATTATTGCTATTGAGGTAAAGGTCTTCGTGATAGCCAGCACCATTATTAATGCAAGAAGAAAAAAGGAGGCCAAAAGCACTCGTGGATATTGAAAGAGGAGGAGGAGGGTTGTTGGCACAATTACTCGGGCGACTCCTTGGCATTGTTGGGGGATTGTTTAGGCGAGCAAAATAGTTCTGAGCATGGCTCGCCACTTGAGCTGGATTTCTTGTCGTAACATAGTACTTAGATAAATTTTTCCAGTGTCCTTTCCCTAATGTGTCCAGTCCCTCAAGAAACAATCTACATATAAAACATATTGTAGTAATAAAGGTTAATATATTTGATTCTTAACTATAATGAAAACAAGTAATATATTTTCTTTGGAAATATTTTTGAAGATCATATACTAAAATTGTGATGCTAATTAAAGGGGAAAATTAACTGTATTTGTAGATAAATACAAATTTACAATAAGATTTTTTCTTCTTCTTTTTTTTTTTTTTTTTAAATGAGAGACTTACTAGATAAATTAAAAGTATTAAATCATGAATAATTACTACCATATAGTGTTGCACAAAAGTTCATGAAGGCCAAGAAAATTAATTTATTTTCTTTGACGCATGAGCAGACAAACAAGATGCATCAAACTTTTATTTTTTTTTCTAATAATTAAAGGATCTCCTTAGAAAACAATCATCACCTTGTCATGAAAAATTATATCACGAGGAATTATATATGTGTATATGTGTGTGTGAGAGAGCAACAAAATGAAAGTTCTAATTAATTTTTAAATACAATCTAGTAATCCATTTCCATAACGTACATTATATTTTAATAATTTATTAGTTAAGAGTCGAAAGGAGATAGCAAAATTAACAAATTAATGAGAAAAAAAATCGAATATAATACATAGAGTAAAAAAGAATCAATTAGTAGAAGTGTAAAAAATTTACTTTTGTTCTTCATCAGTGCATGTCATTCGAAAGTTTTGTGCATTAATCTCAATGCTTTGAGATGGAGAAGAAGAACTACCCCCTTGAAGCCCATGGTGATGATGCTCCTGCACAGCTTCATTTGTTGGAATTTGACGAAAATCATCATGTGAATTAGCCATCTTAATGAGATCTGTATAACTTAAAATTGATTGTGAAACTTGTTTGTACACCTCAAAATTGATCAATTTCCATGGAATGATTGAAAAGATTTCTTTAAAGAAGTTTGGAAAAGAAAATCCTTACAACTTTTGGCACCATTTGGATTCGAGATGAAAAAATAAAATTTTTTGTAACTTTTACTTTGAATGTCATATTTCTCATCTCACAAATAATTAACCTGTTACAAAATCTAAAGACAAAAAATACATGTTTTTCAAAGTAATTTATAAAAGATCAACTCAAGAGGTGAAGAAAAAAGAAGTGAAAAATACTATTGAATTACTAGCTAGATATCACCCTTGATTAATATTTTGAAAATGCTTAATGAATTTGGGTTGATCCTTTTATAGGGTGGAGATTAACCAAGATGGCCTTCTCAATAATTTTATTTTTCTTTTTAGATTCAACTAATGAAAGGTTGGATTTCAAACCTTAAATTAGGAAAAAAGGGACAAATAATTAATTGTTTGATTTTGTGATTCATCTTAAAAACTAAATACATGAATTAGTATATACCTACAAATGGAAAGAAAGAAATAGAAAATATAAGTTTGCATATGCTTAAAAGTTTTAGCCTCAAAATTGCTGCCACTTGGAACTACAGCTACCTCTGTATTATCAGAAATTCCATAAAATGATCGATGACATTTCCCCATGTTTTTTACTAAATATCTTTCTTTTTTCTTGAATATATTATAGATGACATATGTCCATAATCATTCTTTTGAATTTCTACATAATGATAATGCTAGATGGATTAACATTGAACCAATTAATTAGATTTAAATATGTAAATATCATTGTAAAGTGCAAAAAGTAATAATATTTTTTTCTTGAAATGTAACTTGTATTATTAATAATAGAAAAAGAGTAAATAAATATTACAAAGAAGACTATCAAACAGCAAGTTCGACTCAGATGGCACTGTTCTACAACAGTTCAATAAGATTGGTCTGCATCTATGTGAATTGAAAATTACAAGTCCATATGTAATCGCACTCATATCTATAAACAACCATACTGACTTGTGGGCAGGACGCTCTTTCTTTTGTTTACATTTTTTTTTTAACTTCAAAACATCAAAAATAAATTTTTTCAAAACTATTAACTAATCATAAAATTAAACTAAATCTAAATAACAAAAAGAAAATTATATATATAACATCTAAAGTATAATCCTAAATATTATAAACCTAAAAGTGTACATAATATTTTTGAAATTAAAATTATAATCATCCATTAAAATACAAAACCATACAAATTATTTGAAATATAATCCAAAAAACAAACCATAATAAAACACAAGTTATAATGTCTAAATTAAAATAAATAAATAAATAAACAAATATATGCGGCTCGGTCCACAAAAATCTATGGACCATGCCAAGCTGGTTAAGAAACTCACATCTAAACGATCTATTATTTTAAATACATATTTAAAAATTACTAGTTCGTATTTACGTGAATTGAAAATCACAAGTGGATATGTGTTCGCACTATAACTACAAATAAATTGATTAACTTGTAGGCAAAAACACTCTTTCTTTTTCTTTCCTTTTTTTTTTTACTTCAAAATATCAAAAATACTTTTTCTCTAAAAAATATTTAACTGGTCATAAGATTAAACTAAATCTAAATAACAAAAGAAAAATTACACATAAATAACACTTAAAGCGTGTCCTAAATATTACAAACCTAAAACCGTACATAACATTTTCAAATTAAAATTAATAACTATCTACTAAAATACAAAACCATACTAAATTATCTGACATCAATCTAAAAAACAAATCAAAATAAAGCACAAGTTATAATGTCTAAATTAAAATAAATAAACAAATAAATATGAGCTTGTCCAAAAAAATCCGTTAACCATGCCAAGACTGGTTACTCGCATCTAAACGATACATTATTTTGAATGCATATCTAAAAAATGTGGACATTGTAGACCGACCCACGTAGACTTTATCTCTCATTTTTTACAATGCTATAAAAAAACACTGTGAGGTAGTGATACATGATTTCTTAAGAAGACACTTTAATAACTTTTGAATAGCTTTATTTTGAATCAATTAATTGGTTCAAGAATATATATATATATATATATTCCTTTAATAAATTGGACACTAAATCCTCAAAAACATTATGCAATTGATCCATAATGATAAAAAGCTTATTAGTTATATATTCAAACCCCTTTAACATGAATTGTCTTGAGAAGTCGATCACTCTTAAGGAATGGAAGACTTTGCTAGTCAAATGAAATACTTTTGTGCCTGACTTGCCACTTGGGTTGGTGTCTTTGTTAATACACAATTTCTCGAAATGTTCCTCCAATCTCCTTTCTCGAATCTCTTTAAACTAATTAGAAACTTCCTGTATCAAATCAACATAAGAGGAATTAATTAACCTATGTTAATGTAATGATCTCTCTATATATCTCTCTCTCTCTCTCTGTTTTTCTTCTAATTTTCTTTCTTTTCTAGTTTCTTTAATAATTTTTTTCACTCTACAACAATAAACTTTCTCTACATATCTCTATCTCCATCATCGTCTTCCATATTTACTTATTATATTTTTCATTTTCTCTTTTAATTTTAACATCGTCCCAAATTCCTTCCTCTTTATATATATATATATATATTGCTAAGTCTTTCCTTTTTATAAAAGTAGCAAACATTTTGCTTTTAAAAAAAAAAAAAAAAGAAATTAACAACTATTCTATACGCATGTTCTTATAAAAAAAATAATAGAAAATTAATAAAATATGGGTGCATTTGGATTGAATGTAAGAAAGAAAAAAAACAAAGATTTTTTGCTCGAGTTTTACAAAGTATAATCTTATTGTGAGAAAAGCTATGGAGAGTAAAAAAATAAAAGAATTTTCATTTCTAAATATAATATAAATGGAACATTCTCAATTGTCAAACACAATTAGTATCACCTGATAAATAAATACTCTAATTGTCGTATTCTTATATTGTGCATGTTGTTACTATCTTTTATAAAGTTTGTTTCTTCCTGTATAAGGTTTATTTCTACCTTTAATAGAATTATGCTTAATTTGATTAATATTGTTATAATTTCTACCACCAGTCTTGTATGGACTTATCTACTGTAGGATATTAAAATTAGTATTGTTCTTTTAAAAAATTTATGATTGTTCATAATAAATAATTGCGCTTTTTAAGTCTCTTTAATTTCTTTATATTTGATATTAGATAAAAAATCTTATTAGCCAATTTTCTAAACATCTTAATAAACTAATAGTATTTTGGGCATTAATATATTTATTGTTGCTATGGAGAAGTTTATTTCCTAAGAGACCAAGACACTAAGGATTGATTTTTTAGCCCTTTGGTAGTTAAGCAAGAAAATGAAATTTGACAAAAATTTGAAAGATATATATCCACAATTTTAACAAACAGACCTCATAGCTCAGGAGAGATAAACGTAATTTACATAAAATTATATGTCCTTAATTGACAAAGGACCTTAACAAACTATATAGTTGTTACGACTATAAACAAGTGCAGATGCTCACAATACATAGTTCTGTAAGTACACTCACACATAAATGAATTAGCAAAACATGAACCAAATTTCCAAACCACTGAGAAAGAAGAAATAAAGGTATATTAAAAAACCAAGTAATTACCTAATCATGGCAATAAATAAATATAGCAGTAGTATGCACAAATAGCTAATAACGTGTCTTGGAAAAGAAAAAGAAAACAAAGATGGTATCAAAATGCAAAAACAAATACCAGATGTCAAGCCAGTCAAAGAGCTAACCGTAATGTTGATTCCACAACTTTAGATAACTAACTATAGCAATACACAATAATGCATATTGCATAATACTAATGGCAAAAAATTGATGTAGGTGGCCGCACAATTAATGTTTCTTGAAGACTTAACAAAATTGCCTTCTAATCACAAAGTTTATGTGATTGAATTGAGGAACAATTAAGAACATTCCCTATTAAAATAGGTGTAAGATTTTTTTTTTAAAACATATTATTTTTTTTTAAAGAAAAGAAAAAGATAATAGTGAGTATGAAAATCATCAAAGAAGAGGTTTTAGTAAAATCATAGAATACAATTCCCGTGCACTGTGAGATTCACCAAGAGACTGACATAGGCGAAAAAATGGTTTAATCGGTTGAGCCCAACCTAACAGGGCCATGAAAACATCACCAGGCCCAAAATATTGGGACTAAAGTTGTAGGGCTTTACCCCGAAGGGAGCCCTTCCAGAAATTCTCGATGGCCGAAGAACCAACAATAGACGCGTCTCGGTTAGAACCTCACTACATAAACATAATTAAAATACTTATGTATACCTGATTGATTTTTATATTAAAGAAATTTATTTTTCTCTTTAGATTTTGTTAAAATAAATAATGGAGAAATGAAAGCTCAAGAACTTTTTTTTTTTTTTTAATAAATGGATATTTCATTTCAATCATTTAACTATCCATACAATACATTCGGTGTCTTACCTACACGTTTCCTACCTATTCCATTGCTATCATCTTTACATATACTTTTTAGCTTGCTCGAAAACTCATTTACACCCTTGTAACGAAGGCATTTGGAATGGCATTGGGGAACTTTTTTGTTAACCTCTCAAGCTAGAAAATCAGCCGCCATATTCGCTTCACGCTCTACCCATACAAACCTATAAGACTTTAGCTTACATTTTGCTAAACTCTTAATCTGATTGATTACTTTCATCTCTTCCTCACCAAAGGTTTCTGGAAAATCTCCATACTGCTTTTGGTTTAGCATATATATAACCCCTTTCGAATCGGATCTTATTTCAAGATGTTCAATGAAAGAAAAAGACCGGACTACTTCAATTATCCCATATAGAATTGCCTTTGCTTCATGAAAATAAATCGAGAGTCCTTCAATTGGACATTGAATAGCACCAGCAAATAAAGGGACACCTTGTGATGAACGAGTAATATAACCAGATGATCCATATATTTTTTTCTTCAAAAAACCGTCACAATTCAAGACGTAAGTATTAATATTTGAAGGTTTTTGCCAAACAACCCACCACCAAGGAACACTTCTCGCTTGTATCCCGACAACTTTGTACGATTCTTGCAGCAGACAAATATCCATATTTGAGTAAACAAATTTATAATACCGGTATTACTCGAATAAACGCTGTTTTTGCCGCTTCTTCTTCTTCAGATGAGAACTGTCTACTAAAATGCCTTAAAACATTGAAAATTGGCTCACTGTTATATGAATCCCAAAAACCATTTGTATCTCAATTTGAATCCCAAAAAGGATATTTATAGATAAATAAAATAGTGGTTGATGTGGCACATGTGTGTGTGAGGAAGAGAGCAATAAAATGAAAGTTCTAATAAATTTTTAAATACAACCAAGTAATCCATTTCCATAACGTACATTAGATTTTAATAATTGATTAGTTAAAAGAAGAGAGGAGATAGAAAACTAACAAATTAATGAGGGAAAAAAATCAAATCTAATGCATAGAGTAAAAAAGAATCAATTAGTAGAAGTGTAAAAAATTTACTTGTGTTCTTCATCAGTCCATGTCATTCGAAAGTTTTGTGCATTAATCTCAATGCTATGAGATGGAGAAGAACAACAACCCCCTTGAAGCCCATGGTGATGATGCTCCTGCATAACTTTATTTGTTGGAATTTGATGAAATTCATCATGTGAATTAGCCATCTTACTGAGATCTCTATAACTTAAAATTGATTGTGAAACTTTTTTTACACCTCAAAATTCATCAATTTCCATGGAATGATTGAAAAGATTGCTTTAAAGAAGTTTGGAAAAGAAAATCCTTACAAATTTTGGCACCATTTGGATTTGAGATCAAAAATAAAAGTTTTTGTGACTTTTACTTTGAATGTCATATTTCTCATCTCACAAATAATTAACCTGTTACAAAATCTAAAGACAAAAAATACATGTTTTTCAAAGTGATTTATAAAAGGTCAACTCAAGAGGTAAAGAAAAAAGAAGTGAAAAATGCTATTGAATTACTAGCTAGACATCACCCTCGATTAATATTTTGAAAATGCTTATTGAATTTGGGTTGATCCTTTTATGGGTTGGAGATTAACCAAGATGGCCTTCTCAATAATTTTATTTTTCTTTTTGGATTCAACTAATGAAAGGTTGGATTTCAAACCTTAAATTAGGAAAAAAGGGACAAATAATTAATTGTTTAATTTTGTGATTCATCTTAAAAACTAAATACATGAATCAGTATATACCCACAAATGGAAAGAAAGAAATAGAAAATATAAGTTTGCATATGCTTAAAAGTTTTAGCCTCAAAATTGCTGACACTTGGAATTATAGCTATCCTCATGTATGACATCAGAAATTCCATAAAATGATCAAATTAAATGAATCATTCTTTGGAATTTCTAGATAATGATAGTGCTAGATGGATTAACATTGGACAAATTAATTGGATTTAAACATGTAAATATCATTGTAGAGTGCACAAAGTAATAATACTTTTTTTCTTGAAATGTAACTTGTATTATAAATAATAGAAAAAGAGTAAATAGATACTACAAAGAGATAATACTATCAAACGAACCAGTTCGAATCAGACTGCACTATTCTACAGTAGTCCATTCAAAACGGCTCAATAGGACTCATATGCATTTATGTGAATTAAAAATTACATGTCGATATGTGATCGCACTCACATCTGTAGATAACCTTCCTGAGTTACTAACTTGTGGACAGGACACTCTTCCTTCTTTTTTTTTTTTTTTTTCTTTAACTTCAAAACATCAAAAATAATTTTTTAAAAAAAATATTAACTAGTCATAAATTAAACTAAATCTAAATAACAAAAAAATTATATAAAAATAACACCTAAAGTATAATCCTAAAGTCCTAAAAGTGGACTTAATATATTTAAATTAAAATTATAATCATCCATTAAAATACAAAACTATAAAAATTATTTGAAATCAATCCAAAAAACAAACCAAAAGAAAGCACAAGTTATAATGTCTAAATTAAAATAAAAAATAAATATATATATATATATATACGGCCAGATTCACAAAAATCCATGGACCATGTCGAGCTGGTTAAGAAACTCACATCTAAACGATCTATTATTTTAAATAGAGATCTAAAAAATTGTTAGCTCGCATTTATGTGAATTGAAAAACACAAGTGAATATATGTTCGCACTATAATCGCAAATAAACTGATGAACTTGTAGGCAGGCCACTCTTTCTTTTTCTTTTTTGTTACTTCAAAATATCAAAAATACTTTTTCTCTAAAAAAATTTTTAACTACTCATAAAATTAAACTAAATCTAAATAACAAAAAGAAAATTACACATAAATACCACTTAAAGCCTGTCCTAAATATTACAAACCTAAAACCATACATAACATTTTCATATTAAAATTAATAATCATCTATTAAAATACAAAACCATACTAAATTATTTGAAATCAATCTAAAAAGCAAATCAAAATAAAGCACAAGCTATAATGTCTAAATTAAAATAAATAAACATATAAATATGAACTTGTCCAAAAAAATCCGTTAACCATGCCAAGCTGGTTATTTTGAATGCATATCTAAAAAATGTGGACGGCACAGACCGACCCACGTAGACTTTATCTCTCGTTTTTTACAATTCTATAAAGAAATACTATGAGGTAGTGACACATAATTTTTTAAAAGGACTTGCAAATAACCTTAATAACTTTTAGATATCTTTATTTTGAATTAATTAATTGGTCAAGAATATATATATATATATTCCTTTAATAAATTGGAGATTATATCATCAAAAGCATAATGCAATTGATCCATTACAATAAAAAGTTTATTAGTTATATATTCAAACCCCTTTAACATGAATTGTCTTGAGAAGTCGATCACTCTTAAGGATTGGACGACTTTGCTAGTCGAATGAAATACTTGTGCATGACTTGCCACTTGGGTTGGTGTCTTTGTTAAAACACAATTTCTTGAAATGTTCCTCCAATCTCCTTTCTCTAATCTCTCAAAACCAATTAGAAACTTCTTGCATCAAATCAACATAAGAGGAATGAATTAACCTATGTTAATGTAATGATTTTTTTTTATTTCTCTCTCTCTCTCTCTCTCTCTCTCTCTCTCTCTCTCTCTCTCTCTCTCTCTCTCTCTCTCTCTCTCTCTCTCTCTCTCTCTCTCTCTCTAATTTTAACATCATTCCAAATTCTTTCCTCTTTATATATATATATATATATATTGCTAAGTCTTTCCTTTTTATAAGAGTAGCAAATATTTGGCTTTTAAAAAAAAAAAATCAACAACTATTTTTTATGCATGTTCTTATAAAAAAACTACTAGAAAATTAATAAAATAAGGGTGCATTTGGATTGAATTTAAGAAAGAAAAAAAAAGCAAAGATTTTTTGCTCGATTTTTACAAAAGATAATTTTATTGTGAGAAAAGCTATGGAGAGTAAAAAAAATAAAAGAATTTTCATTTCTAAATACAATATAAATTGAATATTCTCAATTGTCGAACACAATTAATATCACTTGATAAATAAATACTCTACTTTCGTATTCCTATATTGTGCATGTTGTTACTATCTTTTATAAAGTTTGTTTCTTCCTGTATAAGGTTTATTTCTACCTTTAATAGAATTATGCTTAATTTGATTAATATTGTTATAATTTCTACCACTAGTCTTGTATGATCAGAGAAATCCACTATATGAAGAACTTGTTTACTGTAGGATATTAAAATTAGTATTGTTTTTTTAAAAAATTTATGATTGTTCTTAATAAATAATAGTGCTTTCAAGTCTCTTTAATTTCTTTATATTTGATATTAGATAAAAAATTTTATTAGTCAATTCTCTAAACATCTTAAAAAACTAACGTATTTTGGGCATTTTATATCGTTGCTAAGGAGAAGTTTATTTCCTAAGAGTCCATGACACTAAGGATTGATTTTTTAGCCCTTTGGTAGTTATGGAAGAAATGAAATTTGACAAAATTTGAAAGATATATATCCACAATTTGAACAAACAGACCTCATAGCTCAGGGGAGATAAACGTAATTTACACAAAATTATATGCCCTTAATTGACAAAGGATCGTAACAAACTATATAGTTATTCCGAATATAAACAAGTGCAGATGCTCCCAATATATAGTTCTGTAAGTACAATTACAGATAAATGAATTAGCAAAACATGAACCGAATTTCCAAACCATTGAGAAAGAAGAAATAAAGGTATATTATAAAACCAAAGTAATTACCTAATCATGGCAATAAATAAATATAGCAGTAGTATGCACAAATATCTAGTAATGTGTCTTGGAAAAGAAAAAGAAAACAAAGATGGTATCAAAATGCAAGAACAAATACCAGATGTCAAACCAGTCAGAGCGCTAACCCTAATGTTGATTCCATAACTTTAGATAACTAACTATAGCAATACACAAAAATGCATATTGCAGATCCTTCTGCAAACAAATTGGGACTAGCATAATACTAATGGCAAAAAAATTGATGCAGGCGGCCACATAATTAATGTTTCTTGAAGACTTAACAAAATTGCCTTTTTGTTACAAAGTTTATCTCATTGAATTGAGCAACAATCAAGAAAATTCCCTATTAAGCAGAAACATGAATTGAGCAACAATCAAGAAAGTTCCCTATTAAATAGAAATATAAATCAAATACTTATGTACACTTGATTGATTTTTAGATTAAAGAAATTTATTTTTCTCTTTAGATTTTGTTATAATAATTAATGGAGAAATGAAAACTCAACATCTTTTTTTTAATAAATGAATATTTCATTTCAATCATGAACTGTCGGTACAACGCATCCGGTGTGTTAGCTACACGTTTCCTATCTATTCCATTACTATCATCTTTACATATATTTTTTAGCTTGGGAAACTCATTTACACCCTTGTAGCAGAGGCATTTGGAATGGTATTGGGAACCTTTTTTGTTAACCTCTCCAGCTAGAAAATCAGCCGCCATTTTCGCTTCACGCTCTACCCATACAAACCTATAAGACTTTAGCTTACATTTTGCTAAATTCTTAATTTGATTGATTACTTTCATCTCTTCCTTATCAAAGGTTGCTAGAAAATCTTCATACTCCTTTTGGTTTAGCACATTTATAACCCTTTTCGAATCGGTTCTTATTTCAAGATGTTCAATGAAACGAAAAGACCGGACTGCTTCAATTATTCCATATAGAATCGCCTTTGCTTCATGAAAATAAACCGAGAGTCCTTCAATTGGACATTGAATAGCACCAGCAAATAAAGGAACACCTTTTGATGAGCGAATAATATAACCAGATGATCCGTATATTTTTTTCTTCAATAAACTGTCACAATTCAAGACGTAAGTATTAATATTTGAAGGTTTTTGCCAAACTACCCATCACTGAGAAACACTTCTGGCTTGTATCCCGGCAACTTTGTTCGATTCTTGCAGCAGACAAATATCCATATTTGAGTAAACAAATTTGTAATACCGGTATTACTAGAATAAACGCTGTTTTTGCTGCTGCTGCTTCTTTAGATGAGAACTATCTACTGAAATGCCATAAAACATTGAAAATTAACTCACTAGCATCTGAATCCCAAAAATCATTTGTATCGAAATTTGAATCCCAAAAGCGATATTTGTCGATAAATAAAATAGTGGTAATTAATACAATTCCTAATCAAAATAGGAAAAGAAATAGATAGGAAAGTAGAGTTTTTAAAATTCCTATTCCTATCATGACTAGACCGCCATAATGACCACAAAACAAGATTTCCGCACTTTATGTAAGCATACAATATGAAAAACATGCTTTTTTTCTTGATTCAAAAAATCTTGTTTTGGTGCGTACATAATTTTTTTGGAAAGGAACACATATACACTTATTAACCACTCATGATGCATACCATTTCTTGTAACATTATGTTATAAACAATTTGAACCCTTTATTTAAAAGGATAAAATAAAAAAAAAAACCTACATTTGAGACTGTGTTAATTTGGGATATAAACCTTTTTTTGAGGAAAAAAAATCCTTTTCATGAATCTGCAGGTACCATGCATATTGGGGTCTAATTGGCAGACATAATTCCTGAATATTTAGGACAAGTAAAATAAGTCGGTAAAAGATTTGGATATGAAATGAAGTGAAACAAAGAATTAGATTTTCTTCACAAGTAGCAGCATAAAACTAGCAAAGAGAAAGCAAAGATAAAAAGCATCAGTAAGAGCCCCCCCTCCCCCTCCCCCCAACCAATTTTTGGGACAAAACCCTTACCTTAAAAACCACCATAAGTTACTCTTCTCCACGTATAATAAGGACCAGACTCCAGTAACAAGTAACTGGGTATACACACACATCCATTTATGACTGGCTTCAAAATCTTGCTAATAGGGACAAAGCACCGAATGGTCCTCCCACTGTCAGAAGGAGTGCTTTGTGAGAAGCATTGGGGATCATGGATTTAAAAGCATATTCATTAATAGTAGAACACAATATATAGACTTCCAGTATTCTCCTACAGCAGTCCAATCTTACCATAGCATCATCGTGCATACCTATTTATTCTTATTGCTCACTTATTTACATTAGTATACCATTTTGAAGAAATTTCTATCTTAATAATTGATTAAAAATACAATTAAGAGTCTCCAAAGAGTTTTCTTTCTTCACCACATTTCTCATTGTTTTCAACATATGGGACCTCGTACTACTAATAGAGTGAAAAGCCATACATGAAGATATTCACGAAAAGTGATTTCTTATTTTTTGCTCTTAGAAAACCAAGATCAATTAATGAAGTTTTAGGTGCATCTATTTCCTGAGAACCCAAGCCAGCAGTGAAAACATATTTCTACAAAGACATTAGAAGGAAGAACAAAATACGAGCATCCTAAGACCTGTTTAGTACATTCCATAGTGAGTCTCAAGCTAAACTCCAAATGTTGGCAGAATAATGACAGACTCTGCCAGATAAAAATTAGTGGATAAGAGATGGCAGCTAATACCTTTTTGCATGTCATTTGAAGATCTTGATTTTCTTATTTATTATCTGGGTTCTATTCCCTTTTGGTTTTTTGTAATAGATGGTTAGTCTTTATTTTGTCTTCAATATTGGTTGTAATAGTAATTAGTGTTCGCGGTTTTATCGCCTATAGTGGTATCAGAGCAAGGTTCCTGTTCTCTTCATCAATCTCTGAGTTCTGATCTTGAACTCCAGCGAGAACCGTGAGTTTCGCATTAGGGAAGTCTTCTAAAGATCTCATCTTTATTCTTTAATTTCTATTAAAAAAAACTTTTTTTTTTTTTTTTATTTTGTGAATTTTGCCACTTGAATTCGAAAACCAAAACCCGAGCCCCGTAAGAATCCTATGGAGATTCTCTGTATCTGTGACTCGGTGATTTTCTCTTTGAAAAATGATTTTTTTGTAGTATAATTTTTTTCGTCTTTATTTTTCTACATTTTTCGTTCCTTTTTATGCCTTTCTTGTTCAGTTCATTTTCTGCATTCTTGTGCAGTTTTTTCGCTTTCTGTTTCTGCCCGATTTTTATTCAGCTTTTTTTATATTTTGCTCAGTTTTTATTTTTCCTGATGCTTGTTTTTTTCTTGTTGTTTTAATTCTGTCTGAATTTTCATTGTCTCTGTGCTGATCTGTTCTACAATTCTTTATATATATTGTTGTGCTACGTTTGGTTTTAGTTAGTTGGCTTGCCACCATATTTCTATTTTGAAATTTCTGTTATTACTCTATTGGTCAGCTTGTCGCCACTTGCTTGAAATTTCTGATTTATATTTAGCTGGTCGGCTCGCCGCCACGTATCTGTAATTTTTATGCTATTATATTGTTAGCATTATTTTACTGTTTTACTTTCGCTTGCTGCCATATTTGCATTTTGTTTGCTATTTTGGCTTGCCGTCAATTATTGCTTATTTTCTGTTATCTTTTATTTTTCATATTTTCGTTTCTGTCTACTTTTTGAGATATCAATGGCCACCGCTAGATTAGAAACCGATAAATATGATGGTAAAAGTGATCTCAGTATTTGGTGAATAAAAATGGAAGTTTTTTTGGTTCAAAACAAACTTTTACCGTTAATTTTAAAAACCGAGGATTATCTGAATCATGGAATGATGAATTTTTAAAAGAAAAACTTGACTCTACGAAAAGTTCAATTATTTTACATCTATAGGACAGTGTCATAACATAAATTAGAGGTTTGAACACTGCTAGAGAAATTTGGCTGAAACTTAAAAATATGTTTTTAAAACAAACTATTTCAAACAAGATTTATTTAAAAGAACAGTTGTTCAGTTTTAAAATGTCATATTCAAAATCTCTTGAAGATAATTTAGATGATTTAAACAAAATTGTGCAAGATTTGCAAGATGGGGATGATGATATTTTTAAAGAAAATATTGCCATTGTTCTTTTAAACTCACTACCTGAGTCTTTTGCTGATGTCAAAACTACAATTAAATATGGTCATCAAAAGCTTGTTCTTTTTTATGTGAAATCTGCTTTAAGGACTAAAAATTTAGACTTTAAGAAAGAAAATAAAAGTAATGGTGAAAGCCTCTATGTTAGGGGAAGACCTGAGAAAAAGGAACCTTTTCATTATAGACCTAAAAGTAGGGGAAGGTCTAAGTCTAGAGAACCTAAAGGAAAGATTAGAAACAAAGTAAAATTGTTTTACTGTAGCAAAGAGGGACATGTTAAAAGTAAACATTTTAAAAGAATTCGTGATGAGAAAAATGTGAAAAGGGGAAATTCAAAAGATACCGTGATTGAAAACAAACTTCTTGAGGCTGATAACAATGGCCGCTCGATGTATTCAAAAGTTTTGTGTGTTTCTCACTCCTCTTCTTTATTTGATGAATGGATCCTTGATTCCGCTTGTTCTTATCATATGTGTCCTAACAAAAACTGATTTATAGATTTAAAACCGGTAGAAATTGGTAAAGTTTTCATTGGAACACTGAGTTTGCCTAATTAAAGGAATATGATCCGTTTCTATAAAGATGTTTGATGGTTTTATTAGAATATTTTTCGATCTTAGGTATGTTCTAGGTCTTATGAGAAACCTTATTTCTCTTGGCTTTCTTGATGATGCTGGTTATACATACAAATCTAGAAACAGTCGTATTTCTGTTTGCAAAGGTTCCTTAGTTGTCATTAAAGGAGTTAAGAAATATGGTCTTTACTCTTTAATTAATTAAACTATTTTTGAACCTGCTGCTTTAGTGTCTAATCGTGATGATGGTATGTTTTGGCATAGACGGATTGATCACATAAGTGAAAGGGTTTACAATACCTTAGCAAACAAGATCTTCTTGATGGATGTAAAATTCATACCCTTGATTTTTGTGATCACTGTGTTTTGGAAAAACAACATAAATTAAGTTTTTCTGTTGGCATACACAAATATACTACTATTTTTTATTATGTGAATTGTGATTTATGGGGTCCTGAAAAGGTACTCACATATTGTGAAAATGTTTATTTTCTGTCTATTGTGGATGATTTTTCAAGGCATGTTTGGGTTTTCTTATTAAAAACCAAAGGTAAAACTTTTGAAAACTTTAATGAATGGAAAACCTTGGTTGAAAGCAAAATTGATAAGAAATTAAAATTTTTAAGAACCAACAATGGTCTTGAATTTTGCGATAAAAAATTTGATAATTTATGTGCTAAAAATGGTATAACAAGACATAAATAATAGAGTCCATTTTTTTACAAATAAACACCTTAAATTTTAATTATTAGCTTTTAAGAAATATTTTATTTATTTAATAAACATAATTATTATATTAAATTTATTTATTTTTTTTTTTTTTGTGATAAAGGAAAAGAAGCCCATTAAAGAAAGTAGGCATAAACCAAGAAAAAGAAAGGAAAATAGAAGGAGAAAGAAAAAAAAGAGAAAAGGCGGCGGCCCAAAGAAATAAAAACAAGAGGCGGCCGAAGAACAAAGAAAGCAGGAGCAACTGCAATTTGGGGGCTGAGAGAGCCGCTTGCAGTAGCCGAAAAACAGAGCTGCTGCGGCATCGGAGGAAAAGAAAAGAGAAGCAGCTGCAATTACAGAAATAGTAGAAACAAAGCAACTGAATCAAGAGCAGAAACACACAGCAGCTGCAGCATGACAAAATCGGTAGCTGCTGAGCAGAAATTGGACGCAAGAAGGAGAAAATGGATGCTGAGCTGCAGAAGGAAATCAGAAGCAACTGCAGCAGAAAATTCCAAAGCTTCAGCAGAAAAAAAACTGAAGCAGTAGCAGCGATTATCAAGTTAGCATAAACTAAATCAAGGCCACTGAACTTGCAAAAGGCTTATATAAAGGTAAAACTCAAAACCATCCACCATATATACAAGTACAACCCAGAATTAGAAGTATTAAAAGCAATAATTTTGCTAAAGTAACAAAGGAAAATATGCATCAATTTAAACTTTCAAGTATAAATTGCAGAAATTTAGCTACATTACCGTAGCTGCAGGTAACCATATTTCTTGGAATTTGAATAGAGATAATAAAAAAATGGAAAAACTAATTCAGAACTCAAAATTAAGAGTTTAAGTTCTCCATTCATGTTCATACCTGAATTTTACAGCTACAAAGATGGTAACACAAACTACTTCACTAATGTTAGTATCAAAATGCAAGAACAAATAAACACCTATTCCACATGTTAGGATATAGCTAATCCCGATGACTAATAACACTAATGTTCATTCCACAACTTTAGATAACTAACTATATATAGCAACACAAAATGGATATTGTAGATCATTCTGTAAACAAATTTGAACTACCATAACGTTTCCCTAATGGCAAAAAAAATTGATGCAAGGCGGAAACATGACAACGTTTTTTTAATATATTGATATTTCATTTCAATTACAATCCGTCATACAAATGTAACAATTACAAAGTATCATACAAACCTAACTATTATAATGCATTCGGTGTTTTAGAAACACTTTTCCTACTTATTCCATTACTAACATCGTTACATATACTTTTCAGCGTGTTCGGAAGCTCATGTATATTCTTGTAATGCAGGCATTTGGAATGACATTGCGGAACATTTTCGTTAACCTCTCCAGCTAGAAAATCAGCTGCTAGATTTTCTTCTCGCTCTACCCGTAAAAACTTATAAGACCTCAACTTCTCTTTTCCTAAAATCTTAATGTGATTGATTACTTTTATCTCTTTCTCACCAAGGGTTGCTGGAAAATCTCCATGCTCCTTTTGGTTTAGCACATTTGTAACCCCTCTCAAATATGATCTTATTTCAAGATCTTCAATGTAAGGGAAAGACCGAACTGCCTCAATTATTCCATATAGTATCGTCTTCGCTTTATGAAAATAAGCCTAGAGTCTTTCAATTGGACATTGAATAACACCAGCAAATAAAGGAATACCTTGTGATGATCGAATAATGTAATCAAATGATCCGTATATTTTCTTCTTCAATGATGAGTCACAATTCAAGGCATACGTATTAATATTTGAAGGCCTTTGCCAAACAACCCACTACCATGGAACACTTCCTGCTTGTATCCCGGCAACTTTGGACGATTCTTGCATTAGATAAATATCCATAATCTTAAGAAATTAGGACAGTTATATGGGAGCTTGGTTTAAAACATTTACTTGGGGGCTCACTGGTGAAAAGAAAACACAAATTTGAGTCTTCCATCTGAATATGAATCCCTAAACCGATATTTATAAACAAATGAAATAGAGCGGGAATCCAATTCCTAATGAAGATAGGAAATAAAGTTTTTAATCAGAATGTAATCCAATTCCTAATCAAGATAAAAGATAGAGATTTTTTAAAACTCCTATTCCTATCGGGACTTGTCTAGCAAAGTGAGGTTTTTTACTATATTTGGCCAGTTTTTTAAGAAAAGCAACTAAAGTGGCCATAAGTTTTTTTTCTTTACCTTATTTTGGCCATGACGCACACACTATGTGCGTTATCACTAAATCAGAAATCTCCACCATAATTATCCGATGTGGTAGATAATGCACATCCTATGTGTATTATTATAATTGATAACGTATCTATTGTATATGTCATCTGCAACATCACTTTTTTCTTTTTTATTTTATTTTTTTGCAAAACCTATAATTTTTTTTTTTGCAAAACTTATAATTATTATTTTAAAAAAAACAGTATTCTTTTATTTATGTTATTTAATGTATACTTTATGATAATAATTATAACCATTTTAAAAGGAAAATTTTATTAAAAAAATACAAAGAAGTAATTTAAAGTATTTCATATTTTTGTTACTTGTTGTAAATTTCACTATAATAATCTATAATCGATTTGAGTAAAAGTTTCATAAAAAAGTACTTAGAAGAAATATCATTAATAGAAACCCTAAAATATTACAACACTTTGAAAAAAAAAAAAGATACTTATACATTGCTTGAACTGGGGTCATTACAATTTTTTCTATTATACACGGGCATTCGTCATCTGCTACATCTTGGGAGAGAATCCAGATTTCAATGATCTATTTCCCTTCGAAATCTTGTACCATGTTTTCTACCTAGTTGATTGTTCATATTTGGATGATAGAATGTAAAATTGTAAGGAGCATCTCTCCAAAAGTCCTCGTGCCCAACCGGATAAAAATTTGATTGGTATGTTCATCTGTAAGTTTCTTGCGAATATATGTCCGGCACAAAAGCATCTGGTCTTGTACTATTATCGTTACATACTGCAAGAGCATGAGAACTAGGCAATGTATATTCTTGGCATTTGCCATAACTGCACGATTTTTCATTCATTTTTAAAGTGTAAACATTGTTGCCGCTACCATCAAGCCATGTCGAAGATTTAACCATTTAAATACCTTCTCGTGAGTTATACGTTGTAACTATGTGGTCTTTTGATTTCAATTCAATCCGAAGAAACTTGTCAAAAGTTCTTGTTGGAAATGAATGCACACAGTTTTGGGCCTCTTGACAGTGTTGATTGAAGTACTTATCAAGTTTGTTGAATATTAATTCAACTAGGGATTTTAAAGGTAAGATTCCCTAGCTTTTTTCAAGACACTGTTAAGTCCTTCTGAAATGTTGGTTGTCATCACTTCGTGTCTATGCCCGCCATCATGCAGGAGTGTCCATTTCTCCAGGTTTATCTTGGCTAAATAAATATAATCTTCTATATTTCTTTTCTGAATTTTTTCACTCATCACATGTTCAAATTTCCATATCTTAACTTCGGTTCCAGCTTGCCATATTAAACTTTTTAATTCGCTGCTATTAAAAGTCTTGGTAAAATTTGCCTGAATGTGGCGTAGACAAAACCTATGAATTGCAAATGGAGGTTGCTATAAGGCTTTGTTTTACGTAGTAGATAAAATTCCACTATGGTGATCGGACATGAAACAGAAATACCGATCTTTGACAACATGTTGCCTTAGAAGTTTGAGGAACCAATCCAACTTTCAAACGACTCTTTATCAATGATTGCAAATGCAAAGGGGAACAAATGGATATTCGCATCCTATGTTCTTGCAATTAATAGTACGCCCTTATATGGTCCCCGAAGATGAGTGCCATCCATAAAAATCACCGGCCAATAATTTTGACATCCATTTATGCAAGGCTCGAAACACCAAAAAAGAAATTTGAAAACATAGTCTAAGGGAATGCTCGTTTTGTGATGCAAGAACTCGTACACAGTTCCCGGGTTTGAATATTAAATGGCTTGGAGATATTTGGGTAGAATTGAAAAAGTTGTCTCCCAGCGGTCGAACACCCTTTCTATTACAAATTTCCAAGCATACGATGTGCTCTTTTACGTACAACCCATCTGAAGTAATACTTGCACTTCTTGGATGACGTTAGAGACAGAGATCTCGGGATCGTTGGCAACAAGATGCGATATTAGTTTTGAAATAAATTTTGTAGTCATATTTCGATGCTTGTTTTGATGAAATTGAACAAAGCATGTGTGTTCCATGGTGAATCTGGTTATTTCCCAACAATCTTGAGTTCCTTTCTTCTTTATTCGAATATACCATGACCAATAATTTGAGTCACTGTGATGATAATATTTCAATGTCTATTGATCGCTCTTGTCCTATCCAAATAGACCACTTCTGAACTACACTAATTGCTTGGATTTTGTCAACAACCTCATTCCTAATTGAAGATCAGTCATTACATTGTTCAAATCCAGCGATCTAATAGTGCCTGATTCAATGAGGTCATCTATCTACTCTCCTAAGTCCATATATAAAAATGTTCCAGATGATGTATAATCATATGGAGCATTAGTGAACTATTAACTACTCTGCCATTGGTTCACTATAGTTGAAGATAGAGGGTTTACGGGAGTGATAATGTCATCTTCCTCATCATTAAGGTTATTGTCGTCGTCAGATTCACTTGATACGTCATAATCTGCATCAACGTCGTCATCATCCACTACATCTGGGTACAATATTGACGGTTCATCGGAAAAAATCTGTGTCATTGTCATGACACATGAATGTTTGAATGATCCTCATTAGTTGATATATGAGTACGCTGGACTTCTGAAAATGTTTGTGCTTGGATTGGTTCAAATTCAACTAGTACGTGATTCTCTTCCTTACATATATCAGGTCTAATAGTCCAAAGGTAATGCATCTTATCATTGTTGCTCATGTTGTACAAAGTAAAACCAAACATTTGATACTCTTCATAGAATGAAGGCACCCTTATTGTCATTTGAAGTGTCGATGGCAATAAATTGATGGACCGAACGTGAAACAAGTTGTCTGAAAATTCAAGGAGCATATGATCTCCAAGAAGTAAAAAATAAATCCGCAAGCATGCATGATAAGGTCATCATCAGTCTTTGATCTTGTGAACTCTTAAGATCTAAGCCTCTAAAGGTTCCTTCTTAACCTTATATCTGAAAAAGTGATTAAGAGATAACCGAATACCAATAAGTCTATCAATCATATCAATACGATACTGCTTATGATGTACACTCCAACTAGGACTTGTAACAAGAAATTCATCTATCCCTAAATCCCTTAAGACATGCACATCCTATAAAGTGACTGTCACCTCAACACAAATCATGTGGAATGTGTGGGTCTCAGGCCTCCATCGCTCAACTAAAATAGTAATAAATACGTGATCAAGACCTATGTAGCCATATCTAAAAACTCCCCTTAAACCTCATCCTATCAATAATATCAATCAATCTATAGGGAGCTGTACTATAAACCTGAAATAGATTAAGACCGAAAAACGACTACACTGAAGATCAGTAATACATGTCTCATAATCCCACTCCATATAAAACCAGACCTATGCTCATGCTGCCAGTCAATACATCAGGGACTAGGGACCCAAATGCAAATGTAATTGGACTTCCTCCATCTAGATTACATCACAAGGTTTAGGCTTTTAGGTATGGTATTATACATGTTCAAAATTTAAATACTTACGGGTTTATAATTTAATGTAAAATATTTTTTATCATGACAAGTTTATAAATTTTAGGGTTTAGGATTTTAGGATTAAGATGTAGTATTACATATTTTCTAAAGTTTATGGTTTTAGGGTTTCAACATTAGGGTTTTAGGGTTTCAAGGTTAGGGTTTTTATGGTTTAGGGTTTCAATGTTAGGGTTTCAGAATTTATGGTTTCAAAGTTTAGGGGTTTAGGGTTTTTAGGGTTTAGGGTTTTAGAGAAGATTATATTCTTTTTTTATTTCTAACAAAAAATCAAAACAAAATAGTTTTCTTGAGATATACATTTATATAAAATTAATAGAACATTATAAATGTTTTAGAGAAGATTATATTTTCTTTTATTTCTTACAAAGAATCAAAACAAAACAGTTTTCTTGAGTTATATATATAATTAATAGAATATTATAAATGCTTTAGAGACGATCCTAACAAAAAAATCGAAACAAAACAGCTTTCTTGAGATATGCATTTATATAAAATTGTTTATTAGGATTTATGAGAAAAAAATAATTTATATAACTAATATCATCTTAATAGCAAAATTGTGAGCAAAATTATTAAAAACTCATTTAATCAAATCACATTTCCAATAGAAAAACACAACTAGTTTAACATAATGGTCGAATATGCACAAATCTAACAATTTAAACAAGTAGTAAAATTAATAACCCCAAACCCACATCTAGAAAATAAGACTACAAGAAATTGAGAAATAACCCAAATAAAATTCATTAAAAATATTCACAAACCACAATAAACAACAATTTTCATATACACAATAAAAATCAACACAAAATGCAAAAATCTTAAAAATAATTAAATAATATAAAGAAATTTATCGAATGTTAAAATATATTGAAATCAAGCTTTATTATTCGCGTAGCTTCCTATGTCGTTCTTCGTACTCCATGGTTCACTTTTAACACGGCAGTAGCGGAACAAATGATACAGCAACAAAAGAAAGAAGAGGAGGAAGGAAGGAGAAGAGGAAGAGAAAGAGAGAAGGAAGGAAGGAGAAGAGGAAGAGAAGGAGAGAAAGAAGGAAAGTTGTAGCGGAAAGGAGCAAAGAAAGGAGCGGCGGGAAGAGAAGAAGGCAACGAAAATTTATAGAAATGGATTGAAGAAGACGATAGCAAGGGTTTTTTTTTTTTGTCACTGGAGCTTCATAATCCAGATAGTGTGTGCATTATCCTTAATAATAACGAATACGGTGTGTGCGTTATTCTTACTGATAATGCATACACTGAATACGTTATCACCAGCTCACTCACCGACCTGCCACATCAGCAACTACATCAGTAATCTCGCATAATCACGAAATAGCCAAGATTTTAGACTTTCGCGTTAACGCTCAGCTACCGAGAAACTCTTTTCAAGCATGAACTCCTGAGAGAAAGCTCGTCGAGCAAGATCCCTAGAAGGGAAAGCAATGAGGAATAAGTTGCCAGGCAACATTATCATCCACCAATCCCAATTGGCATCCAAGTACAAACGGAGAGCATCCAAAACTTCTTTATATTTATATTCGACCATGTCACATAAGGGTTCCACTATCAGGCAGGACCCCAACCATAAGAGAAGAGTGCACTAAATAAAAGAGAGAAGCAGAAACCGACGTACTAGAGGGATAAGGTAGGGCCAACTGGGAATCCAGTTTACTGGTAAATTGGTGATTAGAGATGTGCGTCATCTTTCTGGATAACACACACAATGTGTTATGGCCAAACTTAGGTTAAAAAAGTAGTTGTGGCCTCTTTATTGGCTATTTTTCAGAAAATGGCCAAATATAGCAAAAAAAACCGCATAATGACCAAGAAACAAGATTTCCGTGCTTATAAACATAATTATATGAAAATCTTGCTATTTTTTTTCTTCATTCAAAATATCTTGTTTTGTGGTGCGTACACGATTTTTTCTTTTATACCTTAGAATTCGTATCATTTCTTGTAACATCATGTCATAAACGATTCCAAACTTAATAAATAGGCTTTCTATCTCTGAAATCAATTAATTTATTTAAAATGTCCAAAATGTCCTTCGTGTAAGTTATAATTTATTACAAAATAAACCATAAAGTTTGATATAAAAATATTATAATCGATACCTTAATTTATAATTATAGCTTATTACAAAAACACTTTCATAAACATTTTAATAACATTGCTTCAGTCTATATTATTAAATAAATTTATTAGTTAACTTAAAAAATATTTTTTATTTTAAAAAAAAATTAAACTGTTAGCATTTTTCATTAATTTATTCTAATAACTATTAATAATAGTTGTTTTTAAAAGAAAAATTTTAGGTTTTTATCTATTATTTTAATATTTTGCTTAAAACTACTATTTACTCGTTTTTAAAATAAATTACCACAAATCTTAACATGTTAAACTTCTTAATAAAATTTTCAAGATAAAAGTTTGAAGTTGAAAAATATTCGATTTATAAACAAATAATTTATTTTTCATTGAATTAAATTAAAAATACACATGCTATTTTTCCTTAAATAATCAAGTATCTAAAAGTTAAATAATCAATCTTGAAAGAATATAGATAAAAAGGATATTGTTACGAATTTGATGAAAATGTTTTATAATAATATTTTTTATTCTATATTAATTAGAAATGATTATTTAACTAATAAAAAAATTTTATTTTATAAATATAAATAAATTGTAGAATTTGTCATTAATTTATTATAATAATTTAATAGTATTTATTGTAAAGAAAGAAAATATATTTTCATCTAATATTTTAGTACTTTACTTAAAAATTTTATTTAATCATTGTTACAAGAAATTATTACAAATCCTAATAAGTTAAAATTTTTACAAAGTCTAGATAAAGATTTAAAGTTATCAAAATCTTATATTCTATTTATAGTCAAATATTTTATTTTTTCATTGAATTAAATTTAAAGTCACCATGCTATTTTTCCTTAGATAATCAATTTTTTAAAGTTAAATAATCAATGTTAAAATGAAATAAACTAAAAATTGTTATTATAAAGTTTGTGGAAGTATTTATAAACAACTATACTATAAATTTATTTTATGAACTGAAACGTTTTTATACCAAACTTTAGGGGTTATTTTGTCACAATCATAACCTATATTAAGAGTATTTTGCGCATTTTAAATAAATTGATAGTTTTGGAGGATAAAGAGTCTATTTATTACATTTGGGGGTAAAGTGCATTTAACCCCACTTTAGGTGCATTTTGCAATTACCCCAAAAAATTCTAAAGTTGAAGTAGTTTTTTTTTTTTGGTAAGAAAAGAGTAAAAGTTGAGGTAGTTCCTTATCTAAAGACAAAACAATTTTTTTTTTATTTAAGAAAAACACTCTCAACCGAGTTCGGATTTTCTGTACACTCTCTATACTACTTTTTAATTGGATATATTTTATTAATAAAACCTAACAAATAAAAGATACACTCTAAGAAAAAAAGATAAATTATAAAAAAATATTATAAAAAAAAGTAATATATAAAATAATACAGAATATCTTGAGTCCTCTCAACCTCTCTTTATGTTTTTCATCAATTTTTATTTCTTCTCTACCTTTTTTCTTATCATTTCTTTTTCTCTCAGACAAAATTTTTCCCTACATATTTCTTTCTTAGGAAGCCTCTAAACTTAAGTTATTGCTTTGTGCCAGTTAAGATAGCAAAACTTTTAGTTGTATTGCAGAGGGTTATGTTCTAGGCACCAATGCAGAGCATCATCCAGCTTCAACTTTTTCAAAACCCTTCTTTTTCAAAAAAAAAAAATTCTTTTTCTCTACCACAATGTTCAAACATCAAAAAACAAAAATACGCGCGAAGCTAAACCAAATCAGAAGAAAAAAGTGTAATTTCATCGTTCCGTAAATATTTATTTAGGATTTCATTAATTTAATTTTTTTTAAAAAAAAAAGAAGAATCGAATCAAAGTGAATATGCTTCAAATAATTCTATAAGTACACTTCAAAGAACTACTATAGAACAGGTTTCGGTGAGTTTTGGAAGTTGCAGCCCTAATCCAGGTGCTGGCTCCATGGAAGAAACATACGATTTCATAGAAAAATGAATTAGCAAAACATGAACCAAATTCCAAACCACTGAGAAAGAAGAAATAAAGGTATATTATAAAACTAAGTAATTACCTGATCATGGTAATAAATAAATATAGCAGTAGTATGCACAAATAGCTAATAATGTGTCTTGGAAAAGAAAAGGAAAACAAAGATGGTATCAAAATGCAAGAACAAATACCAGATGTGAAGCCAGTCAGAAGGCTAACCCTAATATTGATTTCACAACTTTAGATAACTAACTATAGAAATACACAAAAATGCATATTGCAGATCCTTCTGCAAACAAATTGGGACTATAAAGAAACACTGTGAGGCAGTGACACATGATTTCTTAAGAAGACACTTAAATAACTTTTAAATATTTTATTTTGAATCAATTAGTTGGTTCAAGAATATATATATATATATATATTCCTTTAATAAATTGGACATTATATCCTCAAAAGCATTATGCAATTGATCCATAATGAGAAAAAGCTTATTAGTTACATATTCAAACCCCTTTAACATGAATTGTCTTGAGGAGTCAATCACTCTTAAGGATTAGAAGACTTTGCTAGGCGAATGAATACTTTTGTGCATGACTTGCCACTTGGGTTGGTGTCTTTGTTAATACACAATTTCTTGAAATGTTCCTCCAATCTCCTTTCCCGTATCTGTTTAAACCAATTAGAAACTTCCTGCATCAAATCAACATAAGAGGAATTAATTAACCTATGTTAATGTAATGATTTTTTTTGTCTTTATTTCTTCTCTCTCTCTCTCTCTCTCTCTCTCTCTCTCTCTCTCTCTCTCTCTCTCTCTCTCTCTCTCTCTCTCTCTCTGTTTTTCTTCTAATTTTCTTTCTTTTCTAGTTTCCTTAATAATTTTTTTCACTCTATAAAAATGAACTTTCTCTACATGTCTCCATCTCCATCATCGTCTTCCATATTTACTTATTATATTTTTCATTTTCTCTTTTAATTTTAACATCGTCCCAAATTCTTTCCTCTTTATATATATATATATATATATTGCTAAGTCAATTGCAGTTTTGACATCAGCAAAAGACTCAGGTAGCAAGTTTAAAAGAACAATGCCAATATTTTCTTTAGAAATATCATCATCCCCATCTTGCAAATCTTGCACAAGTTTTTTTAAATCATCTAAATTTTCTTCAAGAGATTTTGAATATGATTTTTTGAAACCGAACAACTGTTCTTTTAAATAAATCTTATTTGAAATAGATTGTTTTAAAAACATATTTTTATGTTTGAGCCAAATTTCTCTAGTTGTATTCAAACCTTTAATTTATGTTATGACACTGTCTTGTATGTAAAATAATTGAACTTTTCGCAGAGTCAAGTTTTTTTGGTGAAAATGAAAATTTTTGAATTTTTTCGAGTTATCCTTATAGATTCTCGAGTTACCTTTATTAACCCCCCTTCCTAAGAACCCAAGTAAGCAGCGAAAACATACTTCTACAAAGACATCATAAGGAAGAACAAAATACGAGCACGCTAAGACCTGTTTAGTACCTTCCATCGTGAGTCTCAAGCTGAACTCCAAATGCTGGCTGAATAATAGCGAACTCTGCCAGATAAACCAGATTAGTGGATAAGAGATGGCTGCTAATACCTTTTTGCATGTAAAAGGGAAAGCAATTATTTCTAGCAACATATATCAATACCAACACACTTTAAAAATAACTCATGAATCATAACTCTAGGCTGAAGATGGTCAAGAACTGTGTATGTATTTTAAGTTTCTATAGAAGAGAAATGTATATGAAGAAGTCTTATTATTGTTAATGGTTGACATGAATATCTATTTTCCTAGCTTTCACTATCAATAGTTAAAGATTTCAAATTATAAATAAAGAATGCGGCAGAATGAGTAAGGCATTCTATTCCACCAAGAACGTAATTTGAAGGGTTGATACATGGGCAGAACTTACAAATACTAGCATAAGGCGAGTCCTGTGCATTGAGTTTTTAGACCAGGAGTATATGCAATGGCATATAGATATAGACATCATATGGCTAATGTTTGAAGCTGCAAAAATATTTCTTTTCATAAGATTTTCAATCCCTAATGATGAACTTGGACTGGACCTCACACTCTTGGGCTGTGCTATATTTGGGATACCGAGATGGGTAAATTTTGGTCCAACCCTTGGTAACCCATTTGCACCCCAACCTCCTCTTTAATTACTCTCTTGGTCTTCTACCTCATTTGACCACATATCTTTGGTTTCCTCCCTTCTTTTACTTCAGCCGTTTCTTTTCCCGTCTCTCTTTCTTACTTGACCCACTATAAATACTCTTTTTACCTAAACTCTATTTTAACCTCACCTCTCCTCTCTTCTCTCAACTGTTGTCCGCCTCTCTTCTTCTTCTCTTTCTTGAGAGCTTTTGCCTCCATTACTGTAACTTCTCTAGAGTTCTCTTTTTACTGATCTAGTCGGCTAATACTTGCTTGACTAATTCCTGAGAACTATTGAACTTAATAGTAATTTCTTTGAGAGAATTTTTTAGAGGGTCTTTCGGATTGTGGGTCCGATTCTCTAAGGGACTTTGTGTTCCTCATATTATGTTCTTTCCATCTTCTAATTATTTACTGTCATTTGAAGATCTTGATTTTCTTATTTATTATCTCAAATCTATTCCTTTTTTTTTTCTAATAGATGGTTAATCTTTATTTTGTATTCACTATTGATTGTAATAGTAATAAGTGTTTGCGGTTTTATCGCATACGAGGGTATCAGAGCAAGTTTCATGTTCTCCCCGTCGATCTCTGAGTTCTAATCTTGAACTCCAACGTAAACCATGAGTTTCCAATCAGGGAAGTCTTCTAAAGATCTCATCTTTATTCTTTAATTTCTATTAATTTTTTTTTTGATTTTGTGATTTTTGCCACTTGAATTCGAAAACCAAAAACCCGAGCATGGTAAGAATCCTTTGGAGATTCTCTGTATCTGTGACTCGGTGATTTTCTGTTTGAAAATTTTTTTTTTTGTAGTATAATTCTTTTTCGTCTATATCTTTCTGCATTTTTCGTTCTTTTTTCTGCCTTTCTTGTTCAGTTCATATTCTGCATTCTTGTGCGGCTTTTTCACTTTCTGTTTCTGCCCGATTTCTATTCAGCTTTTTCATATTTTGCTCAGTTTTTATTTTTCCCAATTTTTTTTTGTTTTAATTTTGTCCGAATTTTCACTGTCTCTGTGTTGATCTATTCTACAATTTTTTAATATAAATATTGTTGTGTTTTATTTTAGTTAGTCGGCTTGCCGCCATATTTCTATTTTGAAATTTCTGTTATTACTCTATTGGTCGGCTTGCCGCCACTTGCTTGAAATTTCTGATTTATATTTAGTTCGTTGGTTCGCCGCCACATATCTATAATTTTTATGCTATTATATTGTTAGCATTATTTTACTGTTTTATTTTGGCTTGCTGCCATATTTGCACTTTTTTTTGTATTTTGGCTTGCTGTCAATTATTGCTTATTTTCTGTTAGCTTTTAGTTTTCATATTTTCGTTTCCATCTATTTTTTGCGATTCCAATGGCCACCATTTGATTAGAAACTGATAAATATGATGGTAAAAGTGATCTCAGTATTTGGAAAATGAAAATGAAAGTTGTTTTGGTTCAAAACAAACTTTTTTACCATCAGTTTTAAAAACTGAGGATTATTTTGAATCATGGAATGATGAATTTTTAAAAGAAAAACTTGACTCTACGAAAAGTTCAATTATTTTACATCTACAAGACAGTGTCATAACATAAATTAGAGTTTTGAATACTGCTAGAGAAATTTGGCTCAAACTTAAAAATATGTTTTTAAAACAATCTATTTCAAATAACATTTATTTAAAAAAACATTTGTTCAGTTATAAAATGTCATATTCAAAATCTCTTGAAGATAATTTAGATGATTTAAAGAAATTTGTGCAAGATTTGCAAGATGGGGATGATGATATTTCTAAAGAAAATATTGGCATTGTTCTTTTAAACTCGCTACAAGTCTTTTTGTAACGCCCTACCCCATAAGCACCTAGCATGACTTTAAAAGTACAGACATTATGAAAATAGAGTTTGGATTTATATCGTAGGATATAGTGTTTTTTACACTTAGTGGCATTTTAGGATACTTAGGATAAGAATAAAATTTTATTATATTGAGGTTTTATTATTAAGGTTTATAAGTGCCTTTAAATGGGTTTTATTCTTAATACCTAGTATGTATTTTATAAATTTAAATACTTGACATTTTTCATATAAGGATTTCCAAAAAAAAAAAAAAAAAACTTAACTTACCACTTAAGGAAAATGGCTGCCTCCTCAGGTATTCATAGGCCACCTGTCGTCACGCCACGATTTTCTTTTTTTTTCTTTCTTCTCTTTCCCCCCTTAACCGCCTTGTTTTCTCTCTCTCTCTCTCTCTCTCTCTCTCTCTCTCTCTCTCTCTCTCTCTCTCTCTCTCTCTCTCTATATATATATATATATATATATATATGTGTGTCTGTGTGTGTGTCATCTTTTTTTTAATGATCTTTGTTGGCAGCCATATTAGCTACTTAGAGGTTAGTAATTTAGGTATTTATTTCTTAATTTTCCTTGCAGGTTCTTTTCCTTTTAATCTTGTTAGAATATATATAGTTTAGGTGTATTGTTTGTTTGTTTTCTTTAGTATATAGTGAGATTTATTTCTAGTTAGATTATATATATATATATAAATATATATATATTTAGTTATTTATTTTAGGATTAAATATTTTAAAAGGATTTTTAATATATAGTATATAGTTAATTATGGTTTCTTGGAAGAGTATATATTTTTTTAAGAGTATAGGATTTTTTATCCTTTAAAGAATTGTTATAATAAGTATATATATCATTATATAGGTGTATATATATATACATCCTAAAGTTCATTTCGTAGGATTTCGATATTATTTAGGGTATAGGACTATTTGATCGGTACCCAGGTATTAAGTATTTTCGTATTATTATTTTGTAAGATCTTAGCACCAGATCTACATCCAGGTGAGTCCACAAACTCCATTTTATTATGTTATTTCATAGCTTACAAGACGTATAAAAATTTTCTTTTCCGAACCATCACAAAATATTGCTATTTGTGGAATGATATCTCTCAGCGTGTTTTTGGAGATGTTCTCCACAATGTATTACGTGTTTCGTAGAAAAATGCATAGGAACGGTGCTCCATATAAGTGTTTCTTTTAAAATAGACTATTATGGTGGTGAACAAGATGTTTGTTGTACGCAGGTTTTTTCGGAAATAATTATATGTTGGAAAATGTTCTAGCTTGAAAAGTTACGTATTTTTACATGCATGAATATAGATCTGGCATTGACATAGTTATAAATTTGTATGAGCATGTGGTGACTGATGGATGGGGATTTTTGCTAAAAATATTTATGACCTGATTCTATTTTGACGACCGGACAAATGGCCTTTCTGTTTACAAATACATATGAAAAAACCCCATTCCGACCAGGGTGTCAATTATGGTTTATGATCTTGTATTCGGAATCGTCAGAGGATTGCGCTTTACGTGGCTAGTCTCCCATACGAGGGCGTCTTCCAATGGCGTGGACGATTCAGACTCGGGAGAGTGGATCCACTTGAAGAAAGGCGTAGACAGCAGAGGGTGTGGCCCAATTGGTCTACGTGGACACTATATCATGCTCTGCTGTGGGGTTCGGCCGCCTAGTGGAAAGTCAGGAAGGGCTCGAAACTGAGGCTGGTCCTAGGCCAGACCTGGTAGGTGCCCTAGGAGTCTGTAGCCTGTTTTGACCAGTGATATGGGAGTGCGGTTGTTTTGTAATCAAGCACTTGTATGGTGTTTGGCTGGTATTGATTACGAGATGCCGAAACTTGGTTGCGATGGCCTTGTTTTGGGGATCCAGACTTTGTCCGTAGAGCCCCACTGTTGTATCATATGTTCTTTTAAATTTGGGGCGTAGAAGCTGCGCTGATGTATCTTTATTCCCTCAAACTTTCCAGCTGCGCTCGAAACCCTCATGTAGGTTCAAGCATAAGTTTTGGTAAAATAATAAAAGAAAATGTTTTCTTATAACATTGCATGAACTGCTTTGTGAAAATGCATCATCATTGTTTTAAAGAAATCACTACAGCACACACACGCGTGGACTCACTGATCGTTCGCGCTCACGTTTTTCAATATCATATTTTCTTCTCAGATTAGCTCGGAACGGTCAGGGGCCTAACAAGCCACTGAAGTTTTAGGCCAGGAGTGTTTTTATCAAGTCTCGCAGAGGGGCATATGTCTATAGCTTTCTTAGACTCGAACCGTTTGTTAAGTTTTTTTATGTTGTCGTGTAAAGTTGTTGATGTAAGATACTTTTGTTTTTATAATGAAACGATCATAAGAAGTTTTTTTTTAAGATCCTGTGTTCTGAGCGCACTAGTAGTATCTAGTTTACTTAAGTTTTCTGTGTACTTTGTGTGTATACCTATTAGTGTTGTTCTAGGGTTGTGTTTCATTGTGGAGCTTATAAATTAGTGCCGAGAGGCAAGCAGATGTCCTACTCAACCGCAGTTGACCTAGTGGCAAGGTTAGGGGCATCCCAGGTGGTATCAGAGCATCTAGGTTCGATAATAGGTTTGCAACGTTGGATTTTAGACAAGCTATAAGAGTCAACTGTTTAAACTTTAAAGTCAACCATATGATTTATTTTTTAGTATTCTATTTTGTAGGGACTAGATGGCACACCACCCCGACAGATGGATATATCAGGAGGGCACACTCGTAGATGAGCCTAGTAGGACTATGTCGTCATCATCATCATCATCATCATCTAATCCCTTAGGGAGATAGTCCCAGAATGGGACCAATTCCGGTAATTGACCTTTCCGATAATGTGTCAGTAAAAGGACCAGAGATGGCACCAGGGGTATCGGGAATAGGGCTTGGAACATCGATAGAAGAGGACCTTAGTGAGCCCATGTCAGACTCAGAGATTATGCCCGAGCCAGAGAGAGTGGCACCAGTGGCCGCTGGGGATATGGGTACCTTTGTAGCAGATAGTTTGCCAGTAGCAGAATCCCCCCTATTCTACCCGTGGAGTCTGTATCTTCTTTTCTAGCACTACCATCATTACTTCGGGGTGGGGTCAGGGAGCATGACATCTTTGGCTATTGTTTGTGGCGTGAGCAGCGGGTTGAGGCCTCTGGACAGGAGATTATGCAGCTGAGAGAAGAGATTATACAGGTAGATGCCCTGTTCTATACGGCTCGCCAAGCACATTGACAGGCAACGGCGAGGGCCGTTATGCTAGAGGCGGAGCTAAATCAGGCGTGGAAGGCACAAGCAGCTGAGAGAGAGAGAGAGAGAGATTATGGAGCTAATCCACGACCGGGACTGGCTTAGACGATTCCTCGCCCAGTTTCTTAGTACTACCAGAGATTCAGTGGATAGAGCACGTGATGAGCTGGAGTCCCGGCTAGGATGTTCTAGTAGCCAGTGTCCTCAGGAGGAGTAGGTATTGGATAGAGTACATGTAGATTTGTATATTTGGTCACTTGGATATGTTCGAGTAGTGTTTTTGTAGGTACTTGATGCAGTAGGCTTAGGGTCGTAGGTATGAGGTCCTTGGGTTTTGGATATATATAGCAACCCGGTTATATATTTTTTTAGGTGGTAGGACCAGGATGATCTGACTGTATCTTGACACTACATGTACTAAAAATCCTTATTTTGAATTATATATGTTTATATGTAGGTATTGATGTTGGTGCCTGGGATAAATTCATGTTTACTTGTTGTAGAGTATCTGTAACCTTAGAGGCTTATAATTTTTGGAACTTTTTGATTTTTAGAAACATGTCAGGTTCACAATCTCCCAACCATGGAGACAAGGCTGTGTCAGAAAGTTCTCAAAATAGACAGTCTGAACCTATGAGGGAGGCCACACCTCGTCCAGAACAAGCCACACACAAGGTAATTGAAAATTTCATGATCAAGATTATAGAATTGTTAGAAACTTCAATGACAATAAGGAGGAATGAACGAGTGTCGGCCACTGGAGCAGATGAAGCACTAGAACGTTTTCTCAAGTTTCTACCCCTGGAGTTCTATGGAGAAGTTGAACAAGAAATTAGCGCTGAACTGTTCCTCGAGCAGCTGAAGGATATTTTTGATACCCTTAAGTACTAGGATGCCCTGAGGGTAACGTTCGCAGCCTGTAGACTCCGTGGAATAGCAAAGGATTGGTGGCTTAGAGCTTCTGAAGTTCGGACACTCAAGAACCAACCATGGACTTGGGACGATTTTCAAGAAGAATTCAAAAAGGAATACACACCTCGTTGGGTTCATGAGCAACGAGAAGATGAGTTTCAGCAATTGAAACAGGGTAACCTGACAGTTTCCCAATATACGAAAAAGTTCAATAGGTTGGCTAAGTATTGCTTAAGCTTGATAGATACTGATGAAAACAAGATGCGACAATTTGTGAAAGGATTAAGGTACCATGAGTATTGGCTCCCTTGCCACCAACGGGATTCACGGCCGTAGTTGAAGCCGCTAAACGAACAGAGATGGCTGATCAAGCGGTTATACAGAGGAAAATAGCCATTGGTTCAGCGACGACTCCATATAAATGTCCTGGACAAGGACCATGGAAACCTAGAGATTTCAAGAGATCCCGTGGTGAGCAAAGGACTAGAAATGAAGGCCGACCAACCCTAACCCCTGGAGGAGCCTATAGAGTATGTACATACTATGGACGAAGTGGGCATGTGGCTGAAATGTGTTATCGAAAGTTAATGTTATGTTTTAAGGGTGGAAAACCAGGACATACCAAGGACCAGTGCCTTCAGATGCAACAAGTACCTCCGGAGACGTCTAGTAGAGCAAGCTGACCCTCGGTTATGAGAGGAGCAACAGAAGGAAGGAATAATGAGCCACAAGTAAAGGCTAAAGTTTATGCATTGGATGGATTGCCCGTAGATACTAAAGAAGAAGTAGTTGAAGGTATGATACAAATCTTTTCTCAACCAGTAAGAGTACTCATTGACCCTGGAGCTACGTATTCTTTTGTGAGTTTGCATTTCATAAAGCATATTCCTATACCTTCTGTTAACATGCATTACCTGTTGATAGCTAGCACTACTATGGGCGTGAATAAGATACCTGAGGTAAATTACCCTGACTGTGACATCTGTGTCAAGAGTGTGGTTTTATCCGGAGATTTAATTGCCTTACCATTGGAGGGATATGACGTGATACTTGAGATGGACTGGTTGTCTAAACATTACGCCCAAGTAGATTATCAACGGAAGTTGGTTAAGTTTAGCCGACCGAGTATGCCAATCCTGGTATTCCAAGAGAAGCGAACAAAATGGGAGAATTTCTTTTTGTTTGGCATGAAAGCCAGAAAGTTACTATGGAAAGGATGTCAAGGGTACCTAGCATATTTACTTAACAAGCCTAAGGGGGAGGTAAAATTAGAAACAGTACCCGTAGTAAAGGAGTTTGTTGATGTTTTTCCTGAGGAGTTGATGATGCTACCCCCAGATTGAGAAGTAGAGTTCGGTATAGAGTTGGTACCTGATGCTAAACCAATATCTCGAACTATATCGGATGGCACAAGAGGAACTAAAAGAGTTGAAAAAGCAACTATAGGAACTGTTGCAGCAAGGATACATTCGTCCAAGTACATCTCCTTGGGGTGCGCCAGTTTTGTTTGTAAAGAAGAAGGATGGAACCCTCAGGATGTGTATAGATTACAGAGGATTGAATAGTGTGACAGTCAAGAACAAGTACCCACTACCCCTCATTGATGAGTTATTTGGCCAACTCCGAGAAGCGGGATGTTTTTTCAAATTGGACCTAAGGCAGGGGTATTATCAAGTCATGATAAGAAAAAAGGATATTCTGATGACGGCTTTCAACATACGATATGGGCATTACGAGTTTGTGGTTATGCTGTTTGGATTAACTAATGCACCTGCAACATTTATGGACTTGATGCATAGAGTCTTCAGTCCTTACCTGGATAAGTTTGTGGTGATTTTTATTGATGATATTCTTGTTTATTCACCCGACCCTGAAGCTCATGAACAACATCTTCGAAAAGTGTTGCAAACTCTACGAGAGCAAAAGTTGTACGCTAAGTTTAGTAAATGTGAATTCTGGATGAGTCAAGTCACTTTCTTAGGACATGTTATTAGCCAGGAAGGAATCTTGGTAGATCCGGCGAATGTAGAAGCAGTGACCCGTTGGACGCAACCCAAAACTCTAACCGAAGTATGTAGTTTCTTGGGTGTGGCGGGTACTATCGGAGATTCATAAAAGATTTTTCAAGGATTGCTGGACCTCTAACACAATTAACCAGAAAAGCAACCAAGTTTGAGTAGATGGAGAAGTGTGAGAGGAGTTTTCAAGAATTAAAGAACCGACTGACGTCGACACCAGTGTTAACATTACCCGATTCGAACAAGGAATTTTGATTGTATACAGATGCTTCAGGGGAATGTCTAGGAGCTGTATTGATGCAAGACAGGAAGGTTATCGTATATATTTCAAGAAAGTTGAAGGATCATGAACGGAATTATCCAACACATGATTTGGAGTTAGTAGCCATCGTGTTTGCACTTAAGAAGTGGCGACCCTACCTGTATAGGGCTAGGTATGAGAGAGTCACTGATCATAAGAGCTTAAAGTATCTGTTTTCTTAGAAGGACTTGAACATGAGACAATGTCGATGGATGGAACTGTTGGAAGAATATCGATGTCCGATTAACTATCATCCAGGAAAGGCGAATGTGGTGGCAGATGCATTGAGTAAAAAAGTAAAGATATCAAGTCTTAGCTTAACATCCACCCTACAACAGGATATTAGAAGCGCCCAAAGAATAATAAGGAGTTCCATGAGTTCAAAAACCGTGTGGAAGCTAAGAAACTGGAAGATTGTCGAGCATTAGAAGCTGATGGGAGCCTGTACTTTCGGAATCGGTACCCAATGATACTGAACTTAAGCGCAAGATTCTAGAGGAAGCCCACAGAAGTAAGTATTCAATGCATCCTGGAGAGAATAAGATGTACAAAGACTTAAAGCAAAAGTTTTGGTGGAACGGAATGAAGAGAGAAATTGCGGAGTATGTAGCAGCCTGTCTTACATGTCAAAGGGTTAAGGCGGAACATCAAAAGTCAGCAAGACTACTACAACCACTACCTGTTCCCGAATGGAAATGGGATCACGTGACAATGGACTTTGTCACAGGAATGCCCCAGACCAAGGGACATAAGGATACTATCTGGGTAATCGTTGATCGTTTAACAAAAGTGGCTCATTTTATTGCCATTAATATGACATACCCTTTGGACAAATTGGCACAGATTTGTGTAGATGAGATTGTCCGACTTTATGGGGTGCCCATTGATATTGTATCCAATAGAGACCAAAGGTTTACCTCAAGGTTTTGGCCTAAGTTCCAGGAAGCTATGGGGACCAATCTAAGTTACAATAGCACAACACATCCCCAAACCGATGGACAGTTTGAAAGGAAAATTCAAACCCTAGAGGAGATGTTAAGAGCTTGCCCTTAGACTTTAGAAACAAGTGGGTTGACAATCTTGCTTGTGCCGAGTTTGCTTATAATAATAGCTACCACTCTTCACTAGGAATGGCACTATTTGAAGCATTATATGATAGGAGATGCAGAACAGCTTTGTACTGGGATGAAGTCAGAGTTTGATCCAATTGGAGACAAAGAAACTTAATGCCAAAATTGGAGGAGATGCAAAAACAAGTTAGGATAATTCAAGATTGGCTTCAGATAGCTAAAAGTAGATTGAAGAGCTATGCCGACAAGCGAAGAAAGGATCTGGAGTTTACTACGGGAGAACTAGTTTTCTTAAAACTTACACCACATAGCGGAAGGCTGAGATATCCGAGGGGAGGAAGTTAAGCCCCCGATATATCAGACCGTTTGAAATTATTGACGGGGTTGGTAAATTGGCATATCGGCTTGCCTTGCCAAATAAACTGATGGGTATACATGACGTGTTCCATGTATCACAATTAAAGAAGTATCATCCTGCACCTGATCATGTTCTCAATGATGACCAATTGGAATTACAAGTCGATCTGTCATATGAGGAAAAACCAACTGAGGTTATAGAAATAAGCATAAAAGATTTACGTGAGAGACAGATTACAATGTGTAAAGTGGTATGGAGACATCATGGATCGAAGAGGCAACCTGGGAAACTGAGGAGTACTTGAAGAAAAAGTATCCAGAGCTTATAGGCACGTAACTATTCAATTTCGAGGACGAAATTTCTTTTAAGGAGGGTAGAATGTAACACCCTACCCCATAAGCACCTAGCATGACTTTAAAAGTACGGACGTTATGAAAATAGAGTTTGGATTTATATTGTGGGATATAGTGTTTTTGACAATAATGGTATTTTAGGATAGTTAGGATAAGAATAAAATATTATTATATTGAGGTTTTATTATTAAAGTTTATAAGTGCCTTTAAGTGGATGTTATTATTAATACCTAGTGTGTGTATTTTAGAAATTTAAATACTTGACATTTTCATATAAGGATTTCCAAGGAAAAAAAACCTTACCACTTAAGGAAAATGGCTACCACCTCATGGTATTCATAGGCCACCCATCGTCACGCCACCATTTTCTGTTTTTTTTTTCTTTCTTCTTTTTGCCCCTTAATCGCCTTGTTTTCTCTCTCTCTCTCTCTCTCTCTCTCTCTCTCTCTCTATATATATATATATATATACATATATATATATATGTGTGTGTGTGTGTGTGTGTGTCATCTTTTTTTTAATGATCTTTGTTGGCAGCCATATTAGCTGCTTAGAGGTTAGTAATTTAGGTATTTATTTCTTTATTTTCCTTGCAGGTTCTTTTCCTTTTAATCTTGTTAGAATATATATATAGTTTAGGTTATTGTTTGTTCGTTTTCTTTAGTATATAGTGAGATTTATTTCTAGTTAGATTATATATATATATATAAATATATATATTAAGTTAGTTATTTATTTTAGGATTAAATGTTTTAAATAGATTTTTAGTATATTGTATATAGTTAATTATAGTTTCTTGGGAGAGTATATTTTTTTTAAGAGTATAGAATTTTTTATCCTCTAAAGAATTATTATAAGTATATATATATATATATATCATTACATAGGTATATATATATACATCCCAAAGTTCATTTCGTAGGATTTCAATATTATTTAGGGAATAGGACTATTTGATCGGTACCCAGGAATTAAGTATTTTCATAATATTATTTTGTAGGATCTTAGCACCAGATCTACATCCAGGTGAGTCCACAAACTCCATTTTATTATGTTATTTCATAGCTTACGAGACGTATAAAAATGTTTTTTCCGAACCATCACAAAATATTGCTATTTTTGGAATGATATCTCTCAACGTGTTTTTGGAGATGTTCTCCACAATGTGTTACGTGTTTCGTAGAAAAATGAATAGGAACGGTGCTCCATATAGGTGTTTCATTTAAAACAGACCATTACGGTGGTGAATAAGAAGTTTGTTGTACACAGGTTTTTTCGAAAATATTTATATGTTGGAAAATGTTCTAGCTTGAAAAGTTACATATTTTGACATGCATGAATATAGATCTGGCATTGACATAGTTATGAAATTTGTATGAGCATGTGGTGACTGGCGAATGGAGATTTTTGCTAAATATATTTATGACCTGATTCTATTCTGACGGCCGGACAAATAGCCTTTCTGTTTACAAATACATATGAAAAAATCCCATTCCGACCCGGGTGTCAATTCTGGTTATGATCTTGTATTCGGAAGCGTCAGAAGATTACACTGTACGTGGCTAGTCTCCTATACGAGGGCCTCTTCCAATGGCGTGGACGATTCAGACTCGGGGAGAGTGGATCCACTTGAAGAGGGGCGTAGACCGCGGAGGGTGTGGCCGAACCGGTCTACATGGATACCGTATCATGCTCTGCGGTAGGGTTCGGCCACCTAGTGGAGAGTCAGGAAGGGCTCGAAACTGAGGTTGGTCCCAAGACAGACCTGGTAAGTGCCTCAAGAGTCTATAGCCTGTTTTGACCAGTGATATGGGAGTGCGGTTGTTTTGTATCGAGCGCTCGTATGATATTTGGATGGTATTGACTACGACATACCGAAACTTGGTTCTGATGGCCTCGTTTTGGGGATCCGGACTTTGTCTGTGAAACCCCACTGTTGCATTACATATTCTTTTAAATTTGGGGCGTAGAAGCTGCGCTGATGTGTCTTAATTCGCTCAAACTTTCCAGCTACGCTCGAAACCCTCATGTAGGTTCAAGCATCAATTTTGTTAAAATAATAAAAGAAAATGTTTTCTTATAACATTACATGAACTGCTTTGTGAAACTGCATCATCATTGTTTTAAAGAAATCACTACAGCATACACACACGTGGACTCACTGAGCGTTCGCACTCACGTTTTTTCATATCATTTTTTTCTTCTCAGATTAGCTCGGGACGGTCAGGGGCCTAGCAAGCCACTGAAGTTTTAGGCTAGGAGTTTTTTTTATCAAATCTCCCAGAGGGGCATATGTCTATATCTTTCTTAGACTCGAACTGTTTGTAAAGTTTTTTTTATGTTGTCGTGTAAAGTTGTTGATGTAAGATACTTTTGTTTTTATAATGAAACGATCATGAGAAGTTTTTTTTAAGATCCTGTGTTCTGAGCGCACTAGTAGTATCTAGTTTACTTAATTTTTCTGTGTACTTTGTGTGTATACCTGTTAGTGTTGTTCTGGGGTTGTGTTTCATCGTGCAGCTTATAAATTAGTGCCGAGAGGCACGCAGATGCCCTACTCAGCAGAAGTTGACCTAGTCGCAAGGTTGAGGGCATCACACTTTTGCTGATATCAAAACTGCAATTAAATATGGTCATCAAAAGCTTGTTCTTTCTACTGTGAAATCTGCTTTAAGGACTAAAAATTTAGACCTTAAGAAAGAAAATAAAAGTAATGGTGAAAACCTCTCTTAGGGGAAGACCTGAGAAAGAGGAACATTTTCATCATAAAGATAGGCCTAAAAGTAGGTGAAGGTCTAATTCTAGAGAACCTAATGGAAAGATTACAAGCAAAGTAAAATGATTTTACTATAACAAAGAGGAACATGTTAAATTAAATGTTTTAAAATAATTAGTGATGAGAAAAAAATGTGAAAAGGGGAAATTCAAAAGATATCGTGATTGAAAACAAACTTCTTGAGGCTGATAATAATGGCAGCTCGATGTGTCAAAAGTTTTGTGTGTTTCTCACTCCTCTTCTATATCTGATGAATGGATCCTTGATTTAGGTTGTTCTTATCATATGTGTCCTAACAAAAACTGGTTTTCAGATTTAAAACCGGTAGAAATTGGTAAAGTTTTCATGGGAAATAATGAATTTTTCCTAATTAAAGGAATATGATCCGCTTCTATAAAGATGTTTGATGGTATTATTAGAACATTTTCTAATCTTAGGTATGTTCCAGGTCTTATGAGAAACCTTATTTCTCTTGGCTCCCTTGATGATGTTGGTTATACATACAAATCTAGAAATGGTCGTATTTCTATTTGCAAAGGTTCCTTAGTTGTCATTAAAGGAGTTAAGAAATATGGTCTTTACTCTTTAATTAGTTAAACTGTTTTTGAACCTGCTGCTTTAGTGTCTAATCATGATGATAGTATGTTATGGCATAGACGGATTGGTCACGTAAGTGAAAAGGGTTTACAATACTTTAGCAAACAAGATCTTCTTGATGGATGTAAAATTCATACACTTGATTTTTGTGATCACTGTGTTTTGGGAAAACAACACAAATTAACTTTCTCAGTTGGCACACACAAATATACTACTATTTTTTATTATGTGCATTGTGATTTACGGTGTCCTAAAAAGGTACTCGCATATGGTGAAAATGTTTATTTTCTGTCTATTGTGGATGATTTTTCAAGGCATGCTTGGATTTTCTTATTAAAAACCAAATATCAAACTTTTGAAAACTTTAATGAATGGAAAACCTTGGTTGAAAACCAAACTGACTAGAAATTAAAATTTTTAAGAACCAACAATGGTCTTGAATTTTGCGATAAAAACTTTGATGATTTATGTGCTAAAAATGGTATAACAAGACATAAATGATAGAGTCCAGTTTTTGTATAAATAAACACCTTAAGTTTTAATTATTATATTTTAAGAAATATTTTATTATTTATTAAACATAATTATTATATTTAATTTATTTTATTTTGGTGATAAAAAAAAAAAAAAAAGAAGCTCATTAAAGGAAGCAGGCCTACGGTAAGAAAAAGAAAGGAAAAATAAAAGGAGAAAGAAAAAAAAGAGAAAAGGCGGCGGCCAATAGATATAAAACCAAGAGGCGGCCGTAGAACAAAGAAAGCAGGAGCAACTGCAATATGGGGGCTGAGAGAGCTGCTTGCAGTAGCCCAAAAAAAGAGAGAGCTGATGCGGTGCAGGAGGAAAGGAAAACAGAAGCAGCTGCAATTATAGAAACAACAGAACAAGCTGCTGAATCAAGGATAAAATCGGCAGCTGCTGAGCAGAAATCGGATGCAAGAAGGAGAAAACAGACGCTGAGCTGTTGAAAGAAACCAGAAGCAGCTGAAGCAGAAAATTCCGAAGCAGCAGCAGAAAAAAACTGAAGCAGTAGCAGCGATTATCAAGTGAAGGAGAAACCATGATCTACTCTAAGAAATTGGTTACTTCTTTCCCTTTAATCATGAACTAATTTTCTTTTTAGAATCTTGATAAACCCTAGCTATGTGGCTTTGGTTTATTTTAAATTGGGAGATTTATTATGATATTTTTATGTGATTATATATCTTGAGATGTTTTTCTTGGTTTGATATAATTAATTTTTTATTTGATTTTTCTTGTAGAATAATTATTCGGGTTAATTTATATTTTTATTCATGCTTAGTTCTTGTAGTCTTGAGCATGAGAGATATGTGATTTTTGCAAGTATATTGTGGGTTTTAGAATTGAATAGTTAATGCTAATTTTATATGATTTATGTCACAAAATTGAATAAATCATGCTAATGGTTTGATGGGTTATGCCATGCATTTAAGCACAATATATTTCTTTAGTAAATCAAAGCTTGTAGCCTACATCACTACATAAAGGTCTAATTTTTCTCCTAAACAAAATTAAATCATTGTTATATAGGTTAGTGGTGGATTCAAGGTTCTAAATCATCCCTTTGGTTAAGCTCTTGTTATTTTTAATTTAATTATTTTACTTATTAATTTTACTTGATTTAGGAATAATTTTTAGACAATATAAATTGATTCTTCTCTTGCAAAACTAATTTAAGAAAAATAATAATTTAAGTAGTTAAGCCTTTTGATAGAATTGATTTTTGGTACAAATAAACACCTTAAGTTTTAATTACTAGTATTTAAAAATATTTTATTTATTAAATATAATTATTATATTTAACTTGGTGATAAAGGAAGGAGCTCATAAAAAAGGGAAGCCCACAAGAGAAAGAAAGAAAGCAGCTCGCAAATAAAGAAGCCCACGGCAAGAAAAGAAAAAAAAAAAAAGAAAAGAAAGGGCGGCCCACGAGAGAAGCAGCCAGAAAACCGAAAAAAATGAGGAAAGAAAGGAAGCTGCTTAGGAGGAAGCAGCTTAAAAACTGTGATCAATAAAACCGTTAGGTATAATCTTCAGCAAAATGGTGTTGCTGAAAGGATGAATATGACAATAATGGATAAAGTGAGATGTCTCATGTTGTCTTCTGGTATACCTAACCCATTTTGTGGTGAAGCTGTTAGTACAACTATCTACTTAATTAATCAGTCCCTTCAACTGCTACAAATTTTAAAACCCCGAATGAGATATGGTCTGGTTCACCAACAAACTTGTCTCATCTTAGAGCCTTTGGTTGTATCTTTTTTTCTCACCAACGGGAGGGTAAACTTAACCTTAGGTCTAAAAATAGTGTTTTTCTTTGTTATCCTAATGGTGTTAAAGGGTACAAAGTGTGGCTTAAAAGCGAACCAGGGTGAGGGTAGTAATTAGTAGGGATGTAGTCTTTAATGAATCTAACATACCTTGTTTTAAAAAGATACTATTCCCACTATAACTACTGATCAACGTCTTAGTTAGGGAAGTCCCAAACAAGGTGGAGGACACCCCTAGGATTGTTTCTAATCCAGAACCTGAGATTGAACATGTAAGTTCAGTTCATATATATGAAAATAGCAATGGGCCTAAGTCAGAAAATGCTGACGATGATGATTATACTGTTGATGCTCAATCTTAGACCTTAAGTGACTATTAGTTAGCTAGAGATAGAGATAAAAGAGTCTCTAAGAAAACCGTTAGATATGGCTATTCTTATTGCGTATCTTATGCTTTAGCTGCTAGATCTTTTATTGGAAAAAAGAACCTATGTGTTTTTATAAGGCTCTTAGAGTCCTAATTCTAAATTTTTTATGCATGCTATGAATGATGAAATCTCATCTTTGCATAAAAACAACACATGGATTTTAGTTACTAAACCAAAGCATAAATTAATTGACTGCAAATGGATTTCCGAAATTAAAGAATCAGATTCTGAAAATGAACCACCTAGATTTAAAGCTAGATTAGTTACAAAAGTTTTTTCTCAAAAAGAAGGCATTGACTTTAATGAAATATTTTCTCCAGTTGTCAAGTATAAGACAATTATCGTTGCTTTCTTTGATCTTGAGTTATAACAACTTGATGTTAAAACTGCTTTTTTTCATGGTGATCTTGATGAAACAACCTCCTTGTTTTCAGGTTAAAGACAAAGAAAATTATGCCTACTTGCTCAGAAAGTCTCTTTCACAAGAGTTGGGAGAGATTTAAGAACTTCTTGGTAGTTTCCCTCATCATGAAGTCCCTAAATGGCAGCAAATACAAAGTTTTTATTTAGGACAAGATGAGAGAAATCGCCAAATGATTGATTCCTCTTTTAGTGGTACCTTTCTTCATAAAACTGCAGATGAGGCATAGGATCTATTTGAAAATTTGAGTGATAATTCACAACAACACGCCACATCCTCATGTGTAGGCACATCTAGACAAATAGGAAATAGAGTTCGAATGTATGAAGTTTCTCAAAATGTTGATCTTTCTTTGAAAGTTGATGCTTTATCAAAAAAGTTTGATCAATTGTTAGCTTTGAATACATTGCCTACTAATTCTCTTAATATGCAAGGTGTTTGGCAATTTGCTCTAGTCCTTCCCATGCTTCTATGACTGTCCTAGTGCTTCAATATTTCCAGAATTTGTGCAGGAACAAGTCAATGCAGCCGAAAGATTTCATAGACAGAACAACCCATATTCAAAACACACAATCCAGGCTAGAGAAATCATCCTAATTTCTCCTGGAGGCAACAAGAAGGGGATGGTCAATTAGGCCAGCAACAATATCAATAGAACAAACAATCTGGTATGACTGCTCTCCCTGGTTTTCAATCTCAAAGGTATGTACCTCCTCACGCTTCTCCAAGTGGAAATTCTATTTTTGGAGAGAATGTATTTTTTGCTTTGAAAGGTTTAGAATCTATGACACAAATTCTAGACTCACACACTCAATCTATTGCTAAGTTAGAAACTCAAATAGGGCAACTAGCTAATGCAATAAGGAGAAGAGATGATGGCAAGCTTCCTAATCATCCAATAGATAACCCTAGAGCTAATTATCATCAACAAGCTAAAGCTGTAATTACTCTTAGAAATGGGAAGTTGGTAGATAATAAAGTAGGGGAACCTATTAAAGGTGGTAAGTTAAATAAAAACAAAACCAAGGGAATTGATATAGGGACTAAAATTGAAAGAAAGATAGAGAAGGAACTAGTTTCTTCATCTAATTCTAAGACTCTAGAATCATCTCATACGGCTTTATACAAGCCAAAGTTTCCTTATCTGCAAGCTTTATTGCCACCCCCACATCTTAGAAAAGATAATAAAAGGGAAGATATTTTAGAAACTCTCAAACAAGTTAAAATTAATCTTCCACTTTTAGAGGATATTAAGCAAGTCCCATCCTACGCAAAATTTCTTAAAGACGTGTATTTCTAAAAGAAAATCTAAAAGCAATGTATCTAAGAAAATCTTCCAAACTGAATATGTGAGCTCCATTTTGCAATATAAGACTATAAAGATCATGGTGTCCCTACTATCTCATGTCTTATTGGTAATCATAAAATAGATAGGACGCTCCTAGATTTAGGTTCTAGTGTTAATTTGATTCCATACTCTGTTTATGTTTATGAAGAGTTAGGATTAGGGGAATTGCAACCAAATGATATGACCTTACAGTTAGCTAATAGATCAATCAAGGCACCTAGGGGGAGGATAGGTGATGTTCTTGTTCAGATTGATATAGGTGTCTTTCCTGTATATTTTGTAGTCCTAGATATAGAACCTTGTAGATCTTCTCAGAATCATATCCCCATTATTCTAGGTCGTCCTTTCTTTGCTACTGTTGATGCCACTATTAATTGTAGAACTGGGGTTATGGATGTCTCTGTGATGAATATGAGGATTAGATTAAATATCTTTAAAACTTCTCTACAACCTTCTATAGGAGATGATTCTGATTGTTATTTGGTAGATGTAATCGATGAATTGATTGAAGAAACTCTACCTGTAATGTGTACAAAAAAATATACTTCTATTGAAAAATAAAACCTAATGTGCACTGAGGATGTTAATTCTATTCGTGCTTGCACTACTCCATTAGAAAAATCTTCTTGTTTTGTGAAGCATGAGCCTGATATGAGAGAAATAGATCCTAGCTAAATGCAAAAGAATTAGGGAGTCTGGCTGAAGACTTTAAATTTAGCACTTTTGGGAGGCAACCCAAAATTTTAATCTATTATTTTAATTTATTTCTTTATATATATGTTTATTATTTATTTTTATCTCACTTGATTGGTAGAAAGATATGAAGTGTTTGTTTTGTAGGGTAATCAGACAACATATCATTATCATGGAGATTAAGAGATTGTCTACTACTCTGCTGAACATGCATCAATATTGCTTCTTCTACCAAGTTGTGTTATTATTTTCTTTGTCTCTTCTCCACTCTTGGTATTCTTTTAGCACATTGTGGATAATGTATGGTCTAGGTGTGGGGGAGAAGATACTTTTGTTCTGGTGTCTATTATTTTCTTTTTTCAATTAGATTTTTGCAGAATTTTTTTATTATTTTGAGAAAAAAACCCCAAAAATATGATTTCACTTAAAGAATGATTCTTTTTTAGTTCCTTTTGAAATGTCTTGAATAAGTTGAGAAAAGTACTACTTTCTTGTTTTTTAATTAGGGTGATGGACTTATGTTCTATATCTGTTATAACTCTTGCGTGACTTACACTTGAGCACATGTGTTATTGTTAGCGTTTAATAAATCCTTTACATTATTTTTTGAGTTGCATAAAGTTGATGAATCTTTTCCCTACATTCTAGAACTTACTTGAGTACCTCTTGAGGCGAAATAGAAAGGTTTTCTTTATTTGACTCAAAGACGATGCTCATAGGCCTTTTTCGAATCGTTTGTGCCGTTCAAGCTTACAAAATTTCATGATTTTTACCTTAGTACCCTTTTGAACCTTAAATGTTATTTTCTTTCTTTAAACCACTTAAATGTTAATCCTTAATCTTGTAGAGAGCTTATTGTAAACTTCTAACTTGTGCTTCAATGATGGGTTGTTGTTTGTGTGTTATGGAAAGAGAATAAGTTATTTTGACAAAGGAGAGAAGAATATACATATATATATATATATATGAATTGTTGTGATGGGAAAAAAAAACAAATGTATTGAGCTGAAAAAAAAAAAAGAGAAAAAGAAATAAAAGTTGATACATAATTGTTACAAGTCATAAGGTGCAAAGAAAAAAATTTTTCAAAGAGGCCCGAATTGGTGAATGTAAGAAAAAAAGAATGACCTTAAAGGAGGATTTTTTTTTTGGAAGAAGATGGAAGTTGGTGAATGTATTAATTGAGGAAAAAAGGAGCAAAAACGAAGTTAGAAAGTTTGTCAAAATTTTAAAGTATCCATATTCTTTGCAAGCTCTCTTTTCTTTGAATTTGAATTCCTTACCTTCGTTTGATAACCAACACCATAACCTTACATTACAAGCTTTAAAGTCCTACCTGATCTGACTTGAGTTTGAGAATCCTTGATTAGTGGAGAGAAGGTACAAAGAGCAAGCCTATGGAATAAACTCTTGTCAAGATTTGTTTTCTATATGTAGTTTGGAAATATTGTTTAGTATTTATTTTACACTCTCTTATTACCACGATTACACCTGACACAAGTCTTGCTTTAGTTATGGGAGATAATTTAATGTTTGTTTGTTAACGTGAGTTTGAATATAAGAGGAAAGAGTGATTGTCTTGATAAGTTTGAGATATTGATGAAGGGTACTTAATTAGAGATTATCCTTTATCTTTTCTAAAGTTTGTTGTTTATTTGACTTTGTCGGTACGTCGTCTGTAAACCCTCACGAGACCATACTCGTCCACTAGGGGTGGCTTAGGGGTTTAAAGGGCTTGTTGCACATGCTAAGTGCAATCGTGAGTCCTACGAAAGTGGCTATTTAGTTTTTTATTTTGTTCTTTAATTTTTGCTTGACGACTAGCGAAACTTAGGTGTGAGGGAGTTGATAGAGTCCATTTTTTGTACAAATAAATACCTTAAGTTTTAATTATTAGCTTTTAAGAAATATTTTATTTATTTATTAAACATAATTATTATATTTAATTTATTTTATTTTGGTAATAAAGGAAAAGAAGCCCATTAAAGAAAGCAGGCCTATAGCAAGAAAAAGAAAGGAAAATAAAAGGAGAAAGAAAAAAAAAAAGAGAAAAGGCGGCGGCCCAAAGAAATAAAAACAAGAGGGGTCTGCAGAACAAAGAAAGCAGGAGCAACTAAAATTTAGGGATTGAAAGAGCTGCTTGCAGCAGCTGAAAAAAGGAGAGAGCTGTTGCAGCACAGGAGGAAAATAAAACATAAGCAACTGTAATTACAGAAACAGCAGAACCAAAGCAGTTGAATCAAGAGCAGAAACACGCAGCAGCTGGAGCAGGACAAAATCGGCAACTGCTGAGCAGAAACGGACGCAAGAAGGAGAAAACAGACGCTGAGCTGCTGAAGGAAACCGGAAGCAGCTGTGATAGAAAATTCCAGAGCAGCAGTAGGAAAAAAAAAAAAAACGAAGAAATAGCAGCAATTATCAAGTGAAGGAAAAACAATGATCTACTCCAAGAAATTGGTTCCTTCTTTCCCTTTAATCATGAACTAATTTTCTTTTTAGAATCTTGATGAACCCTAGCTATGTGACTTTTGTTTATTTTATTTTGGGAGATTTATTATGCTATTTATGTGATTACATATCTTGGGATGTTTCTTGGTTTGATGCAATTAATTCTTTGTGATTTCTTCTAGAATAATTATTTGGATTAATTGATATTTTTATCTATGCTTAATTCTTGTAGTCTTGAGTATGAGAAATATGTGATTCTTGCAAGGATATTGTGGGTTTTAGAATTGAATAGTTAATGCTAATTTTAGATGATTTATGTCACAAAATTGAATAAGCCATGCTAATGGCTGGATGAGTTATGTCATGCATTTAAGCACAATATATTTCTTTAGTGAATCGAAGCTTGTAGCCTAGATTACCACATGAAGATCTATTCTTTTCTACTAAATAAAATTAAATCATTGTTATACAGGTTAGTGGTGGATTCAAGGTTCTAAATCTTCCATTTGGTTAAGCACTTGTTATTTTTAATTTAGTTATTTTACTTATTAATTTTACTTGATTTAGGAATAATTTTTAGACAATATAAATTGATTCTTGTTTTTACAAAATTAATTTAGGAAAATAATAATTTAAGTATTTAAGCCTTTCTCAGTGCTTCGATACCCTGATACTTCCATATTACATTGATCCAGTGCACTTGCAAGTATTGGGTTAAAACTTTATTAAAAACCCCAATCAATAAAACCATTAGATAAAATCCTCAGGAAAATGGTGTTGCTGAAAGGATGAAAAGGACAATAATGGATAAAGTGAGATGTCTCATGTGGTCTTCTGGTATACCTAAACCATTTTGGGATGAAGCTGTTAGTATAACTGTCTACTTAATTAATCTGTCCCCTTCAAATGCCACAAATTTTAAAACCCCGATGGAGGTATGGTCTGGTTCACCACCAATCTTGTCTCATCTTAGAGTCTTTGGTTGTGTCGTGTTTTCTCACCAACGGGAGGGTAAACTTGACCTTAGGTCTAAAAATAGTGTTTTTCTTCGTCATCCTAATGGTTTTAAAGGGTACAAAGTCTGGCTTAAAAATGAACCAGGGGTGAGGGTAGTAATTAGTAGGGATGTAGTCTTTAATTAATCTAACATAACTTGTTTTAAGAAAGATACTACTCCCACTATAACTACTGATCAACTGATAGTTATGGAAGTCCCAAACGAGCTGGAGGACACCCCTAGGATTGTTTCTAATCCAGAACCTAAGATTGAACAGGTAAGTTCACATTATATATATGAAAATAGCATTGGGCCTAAGTCAGAAAATGCTGACGATGATGATAATACTGTTGATGCTCAATCTCAGGCTTTAAGTGACTATCAATTAGTTAGAGATAGAGATAAAAAATTCTCTAAGAAAACTATTAAATATGGCTATTCTTATTGTGTTTCTTATGCTTTAGCTGCTGCATCTTTTATTGGAAAAAAGAACCTTTGTATTCTCATGAGGCTCTTAGGAGTCCTAATTCTAAATTTTTTATGCATGCTATGAATGATGAAATCTCATCTTTACATAAAAACAAAACATCGATTTTAGTTCCTAAACCAGGGCAGAAATTAATTGTCTGCAAATGTATTTTTAAAATCAAAGAATCAGATTCTGAAAATGAACCACGTAGATTTAATGCAAGATTAGTTACAAAAGGTTTTTCTCAGAAAAAGGCATTGACTTTAATGAAATATTTTCTCCAGTTGTCAAGTGTAAGACAATTAGGATCTTGCTTTCTATCGTTGCTTTCTTTAATCTTTACTTATAACAACTTGATGTTAAAACTTTCTTTTTGCATGGTATCTTGATAAAACAATTTTTATGAAACAACATCCTGGTTTTCAGGTTAAAGACAAAGAAAATTATGCCTGCTTGATCAAAAAGTCTCTTTATGGACTTAAATAGTCCCCGAGACAATGTTATATAAGGTTTGGTACCGTTTTACAAAAATCTGGTTTTAAAAGAAGTTATGATAATTGGTTATACTATTGTGGTAATTTTATTGATGTTGTTGTGTATCTTTGTCTATATGTTGATGATATGTTGATTGCTTGCAAACATAAAGATAAACTAATCAAACTAAAACTCTTTAAAAAACATAATTGATATGAAAGATTTTGGTGCTGCATCCAAAATTTTGGGAATAAATATTTTGAGAAATAGAGAAAACCATTTTTTAACTATTTCTCAAAAACCTTTCTTAAAGAAAATTGTTTCAAAGTTCTCTATGGACTCTTGTAAACCTGTTTTCACTACTTTAGCTAGTCATTTTCAATTACCTTCTAAAAACTATCCTGAAACTGATTTTGAAAAGAAAGAAATGGCTAATATCCCTTATAGAATAGCTATAGGGTCAGTCACATACTCAATGAGTTTTACACAACCTGACATTGCCTTCTCTATAAGTCTTCTTAGTTGTTTCATATCTAATCCTAGAAATGAGCATTTGACTGCTTTGAAATGGCCTTTGAGGTATCCCAATGGTACTATTGATAGAGGTTTAAATTTTTAGAAATGGTCAAAATTCTTTGAACTGATAAGGTATGTAGATTCTGATTTTGCCGGCGATAAAGTTTTTTGAAAATCCACAACTGCTTATTTCTTTACAACTGCCGAAAACTTTTTCTTGGAAATCTCAATTGCAGCCTATAGTTGCTTTATCAACCCCTGAAGCAGAGTATATTGCTGCAATTGAAGCCCTTAAAGAAGGAATTTGGATTCAGAGAATTTTGTCCGAGTTAAATCTTTTAAAATCAAAAGCCAATATTTTTACCGACAGTCAAAGCTGTCTACATTTGTGCAAAAACCTTATTTATCATGATCGCACTAAACACATGATGTTAAATATCACTTTTTTAGAGAGAAAGTCACAAATGACATAATTGACATAAAGAAGATAAATACAAAAGAAAATCATGCTGATTTTGGAACAAAAACTATTACTGCTGACAAATTTGCTCTTTTGCAAGGATTTACTTCATGTTGATTTTGGATAAGTTATCAATATTATGTTCAAGGTGGAGTTTGTTTGATTATGCCCACAATATTAGACTATTATTAATTTTGTACCCAATGATGAATTTGGATTGGACCTCACACTCTTTTGGGCTAGGCTATTTTTGGGATACCGGGCCGGGTCAATTTTGTCCCAACCCTTGGTGATCCACTTGTAAACCAACCTCTTAATTTACTCTCTTATTCTTCCACCTCCTTTGACCCCATCCCTTTGGTTTCCTCTCCACGTTTACTTCAGCCGTTTCTTTTCCTTGCTCTTCCTCTCCTACTTGACCCACTATAAATACTCTTTTACCTAAACCCTACTTTAACCTAACCTCTCCTCTCTTCTCTCAAGTGTTGGCCACCTCTCTTCTTCTTCTCTTTCTTGAGAGCTTTTGCCTCTATTACTATAACTTCTCTAGAGTTCTCTTTTTACTGAATCTAGTCAGCTAATACACGCTTGACTGATTCCTGAGAACTATTGGAGCTGATAGTGACTTCTTTGAGAGATTTTATTAGAGGCTTCTTCAAATTGTGAGGTTCGGTTCTCTGAGGGACTTTGTGTTCCTCATATTATGTTCTTCCCATCTTCTAATTATTTACTGTCATTTGAAGATCTTGATTTTCTTATTTATTATATTTGAACTATTCTATTTTTTGTAATAGATAGGTTAATCTTTATTTTGTTCTTCAATATTGGTTGTAATAGTAATTAGTGTTCACAGTTTCATCGCCTAAAAATCTTGAATCAGCAAACAAAAGGAACAAAGGTAGAAGATTGGCTAAAACTGGTTTCTCTATATAGTTATGGTGATGTTTAGCAGGCTAATGACTGACCAAATAATAGTGTTCAATTTTTCAATGGGGAGAAAAGGGAGAAACTGCAATAATAGAAAACTCCATAAAACAACACCCATCAATTATCCCTACATTTGAGCATGTATTGTATACCCTCATCGAATTGAACCGGGAATTTAGGAGGGGTAAGAGAATACTATGGAATCTATTAGCTAGAAGATAACATCAACTATTCTTTCCACTCTTATCATCTTTTTTTTCACTTGTTTACCTAATTTATTAATGTGAGAATTGTTTTGACACTCTCTCACTAGTGACAGTGATAATGTTATGTGACTAAAAAAGCAAGAATCTGGACCTACTTCAAAACTTTTCTCTTCTTTGTAACATGATCCCAAACTTCAAGAAAATAGATTGGAAACAGATTTAACATAAACTAAATCAAGGCCACTGAACTTCCAAAAGGCTTATATAAAGGTAAAACTCAAAACCATCCTCCACATGTATAAGTAAAACCCAGAATTAGAAGTATTAAAACCAATAATTTTGCTAAAGTAACAAAGAAAAATATGCATCAATTTAAACTTTCAAGTATAAATTGCATAAATTTAGCTACATTAACGTAGCTGCAGATACCCATATTTCTTGAAATTTAAATAAAGACAATAAAAAAAAATGGAAAAACTAATTCAGAACTCAAAATTAGGAGTTTATGTTCTCCATTCATGTCCATACTTGAATTTTTCAGCTACAAAGATGGTAACATAAACTACTTCACTAATGTTAGTATCAAAATGCAAGAACAAATACGTATTCTACATGTTAGAATATAGCCAGTCCAGATGACTAATAACACTAATGTTCATTCCACAACTTTAGATTACTAACTATATATAGCAAAACAAAATGGATATTGCAGATCATTCTGCAAACAAATTTGAACTACCATAACATTTCCCTAATGGCAAAAAAAAATTGATACAAGGCAGCATCAGGACTACGATTTTTTAATATATCGATATTTCATTTCAATTACAATCCGTCATACAAATGTAACAGTTACAACATATCATGCAAACCTAACTATTACAATGCATTCGGTGTTTTAGCCACACTTTTCCTACTTATTCTATTACTATCATTGTTACATATACTTTTCAGCCTGTTCAGAAACTCATGTATATTCTTGTAACGCAGGCATTTGAAATGACACTGGGAAACATTTTTGTTAACCTCTCCAGCTAGAAAATCAGCTGCTAGATTCGCTTCTTGCTCTACCCATAAAAACTTATAAGACCTCAACTTATTTTTTGCTAAACTCTTAATCTGATTGATTACTTTCATCTCTTTCTCACCAAAAGTTGCTAGAAAATCTCCATACTCCTTTTGGTTTAGCACATTTGTAAGTCCGCTCGAATATGATCTTATTTCAAGATCTTCAATGTAAGGGAAAGACCAGACTGCCTCAATTATTCCATATAGTATCGTCTTTCCTTCATTTAAATTAACTTAGAGTCTTTCAATTGGACATTGAATAGCACCAACGAATAAAGGAATACCTTGTGATGATCGAATAATGTAATCAGATGATCTGTATATTTCTTCTTCAATGATCCGTCACAATTCAAGACATAAATATTAATATTTGAAGGCCTTTGCCAAACAACCCACCACCAGGGAACACTTCCTGCTTGTATCCCGGCAACTTTGGCTAATTCTTGCATCAGATAAATATCCATAATCTTGAGAAATTAGGACAGCTATATGGGAGCTTGGTTTAAATCATTCACTTGGGGGCTCGCTTGTGAAAAGAGAAACACACTTTGAGCCTTCTATCTGAATCCTTAAAACGATATTTATAGACAAATGAAATAGTGCAGGAATCCAATTCCTAATGATGATAGGAAATAAAGTTTTTAATTAGAATGTAATTCAATTCCTAATCAAGATAGAAAATAGAGAGTTTTTAAAACTCTTATTCCTATCGGGACTTATCTAGCACAACGAGGTTTTTTGCTATATTTGGCCAGTTTTTTAAGAAAAGCAACTAAAGTGGCCATAAATTTTTTTTCTTTACCTTATTTCGGCATAACGAACATACTATGTGCATTATCAATAATGAGAACGCACAGTGTGCGTTATCACTTAATCAGAAATCTCCACCATAATTATCCGATGTAATAGATAATGCACATCCTATGTGTATTATTCTAATTGATAACATATCTATTGTATGCGTCATTTGCCACATCACTTTTTTATTTTATTTTTTTTTTTTTTTTGCAAAACTTATAATTATTATTTTTTTTAAAAAAAAGACAGTATTCTTTTATCTATGTTATTTAATGTATACTTTTGATAATCACTATAACCATTTTAAAAGGAAAATTTTATAAAAAAAAGTACGAAGAAGTAATTTAAAGTATTTTATATTTTTGTTACTTGTTGTAAATTTCACTATAATAATCTATAGGCGATTTAAGTAGGAGATTCATAAAACAGTACTTAGAAGAAATTCAAAGAAGAAATATCATTTATAGAAATCCTAAAATATTACCACACTTTGAAAAAAAGAAACTTATACATTGCTTCAACTGGGGTTATTACATTTTTTCTATTATGCACGGACATTTGTCATCTGCTACATATTGGGGAGAGAATCTAGATTTCGATAATCCATTTCTCCCTGAAATCTTGTACCCTGTTTCCTACTCCATTGATTGTTCATATTTGGATGATAGAATGTTAAACTGTAAGGAACATCTCTCCAAAAGTCCTCGTGCCCAACTCGATAAAAATTGGATTGGTATGTTCTTCTGTAAGTTTCCTGCAAATATATGCCCGGCACATATACAGACTGCAAGAGCATGAGAACAAGGCAATGTATATTCTTGACATTTGCCACAACTGGACGCTTTTCATTCATTTTTAAAGTATAAACGTTGTTGCCGCTACCATCAAGCCATATCGAAGATTTAACCATGTAAATACCTTTTCGTGGGTTATACGTTGTAATTGTATGGTCTCTTGATTTCAATTCAATCCAAAGAAACTTGACAAAAACTCTTGTTGGAAATGGATGCAAGCATTTTTGGGCCTCTTGATAGTATTGGTTAAAGTACTTAACAAGTTTGTTGAATATTAATTCAACTAGGGCTTTTAAAGGTAAGACCCTAGCTTTTTTCAAGAAACTGTTAAGTGCTTCTGAAATGTTGGTTGTCATCACTTCGTGTCTATGTCCACCATCATGCAGAAGTGTCCATTTTTCCAGGTCTATCTTGGCTAAATAAATGTAATCTTCTATATTTCTTTTTTGAATTTCATTCATCACACGTTCCAATTTCAATTGCTTAACTTCGGTTCCAGCCTGCCACATTAAACTTTTTAATTCGCGGCTCTTAAAGGTCTTGGTGAAATTTTTTGAATATGGCATAGACAAAACCTATGAACTGCAAATGGACGTTGCCACAAAGTTTGATTTTACGTAGTGGATATTAAACAGAAATACCGATCCTTGAGAACATGTTGTAGTAGAAGTTTGAGGAACCAATTCCAACTTTCGAACGACTCTTTATCAACGTTTGCAAATGCAAGGGGGAACAAATGGTTATTCGCATCCTATGTGCTTGTAATTAATAGTACGCCCTTATATGGTCCCCGAAGATGAGTGCCATCCATAAAAATCACCAGCCAATAATTTTGACATCCACTTATACAAGACTCGAAACACCAAAAAAGAAATTTGAAAACATAGTCCGAGAGAATGCTCGTTTTGTGATGCAAGAACTCGTACACAGTTCCTGGGTTTGAATATTTCATTGCTTGGAGATATTTGGGCAGAATTGAAAAAGTTTTCTCCCAGTATCGAACACCCATTCTACTGCAAATTTTCGGCGTACGATGCCCTCTTGGATGACGTTAGAGACAGGGATCTCGGGATCATTGGCAACAAGATGCGATATTAGTTTCGAAATAAATTTGAAGTCATATTTCGATGCTTGTTTTAATAAACTTGAACATGGCATGTGTGTTCCATGGTGAATCTGGTTATTTCCGAACGACCATGAGTTGCTTTTTTCTTTATTCAGATATACCATGAACAATAATTAGAGTCGCTGTGATAATAACATTTCAATGTCTGTTGATCGTTCTCGTCCTATCCAAATAGACCACTTATGAACTACATTAATTGCTTGGATTTTGTCAACAAACCTCATTCCTAATTGAAGATCAGTCATTGCATCGTTCCAATCTAGCAATCTAATAGTGTCTGATTCAATGAGGTCATCTATCTGCTCTCCCAAGTCCATATCTAAAAATGTTCCAGATGATGTATAATCATATGGAGCATTACTGAACCATTGACTACTCTGCCATTGGTTCGCTGTAGTTGAAGATAGAAGGTTTACGAGAGTGCTAATGTTATCTTCCTCATCATTAGGGTTATTGTCGTGGTCATATTCACTTGATACGTCATAATCTTCATCAGTGTCATCATCATCCTCATTATCTTCCTTTACGTTTCGGTACAACATTGACAGTTCATCGGAAACCATCTGTGTTATTGTCATGACATGGAGACGAATGTTTGAATGATCCTCATCAGTTGAGTCATGAGTGTGCTAGACTTCTGAAAATGTCTGTGCTTAGATTGGTTCAAATTCAACTAGCACGTGAATCCCTTCCTTTGATATATCAGGTCTAATAGTCCAAAGGTAACACATCTTATCATCGTTGTTCATGTTGTACAATGTAAAATCAAACATTTGATACTCTTCATTGAATGAAGGTACCCTTATTGTCATTCGAAGTGTCGATGGCATCAAAATCCTCTAACATACTGATGTACCGTACGTGAAACAAGCTGTCCGACATATCAAGGAGCATATGACCTCCAAGAAGTAAGAAAATAAATCCCTAGGTACGCATGATGAGGTCGTCATCAGTCTTTGATCCGGTGAACTCTCTCAAGATCTAAGTCTTTAAAGGTTCCTTCTTAACCTTATATCCGGAAAAGTGAGGTAAGAGACAACCGAATATCAATAAGTCTCACAAAATCATATCAATCCAATACTGCTTATGATATACACTCCAATTAGGACCTGTAACAGGCAATCCCTCTATCCCTAAACCCCTTAAGATATGCACATCCAATAAAGTGACTGTCACCTTTCTATAAATCATGTTGAATGTGTGGGTCTCAGGCCTCCAACGCTCAACTAAAGCAGTAATAAGTACGTGGTTGAGACCTATGTAACCATATAAAAAAACTCCCCTTAACCCTGTCATATCAATAATATCAATCAATTTACGGGAGCCGTACTGTAACCCTGAAATAGATTGAGACTAAAACGTCTACCCTGAAGATCAGTAATACATGTCTCATGATCCCCACTCCTTATCAAACTAGACCTATGCCCATGCTGCCTCGTCAATACATCAGGGACTAGGGACCCGGATGCACATGTACTTGGACTTCTTCCATCTACATTACATCGCAAGGTTTAGGGGTTTAGGTAAAGTATTATACACTTTCTAAACGGGTTTATAATTTAATGTAAAATATTTTTTATCATGACAAGTTTATAAATTTTAGGGTTTAGATTGTTCGGGTTTAGGGTTTTAGGATTAAGATGTAGTATTACACATTTTCTAAGGTTTATGATTTTAGGGTTTTAGGGTTTCAAGGTTAGGATTTATGATTTAGGGTTTCAGAATTTATGGTTTCAAAATTTAGGGGTTTAGGGTTTAGGATTTTAAAGAAGATTATATTTTCTTTTATTTCTAACAAAAAATCAAAACAAAACAGTTTTCTTGAGATGTACATTTATATAAAATTAATAGGACATTATAAATGATTTAGAGAAGATTATATTCTCGTTTATTTCTAACAAAGAATCAAAACAAAACGGTTTTCTTGAGATATATATTTATATAAAATTAATAGAACATTATAAATGCTTTAAAGACGATTATATTATCTTTTTTTCCTAACAAAAATCGAAATAAAACAACTTTCTTGAGATGTACATTTATAAAAGATTGTTTATTAGGATTTATGACAAAAGCAAAATAATTTATATAACTAATATCATCTTAATAGTAAAATTGTGAGCAAAATTATTAAAAAATCATTTAATCAAATCATATTTCCACTAGAAAACCACAACTAGTTTTAACATAATAGTCGAATATGCACAAATCTATCAATATATACAAATAGTAAAAATTAATAACCCTAAACCCACATCTAGAAAAAATAGACTATAAGAAATTGAGAACTAACCCAAATAAAATTCATTAAAAATATTCACAAAATGCAATAAACAACAATTTTCATACACACAATAAAAATCAACACAAAATGCAAAAATATTAAAGACAATTAATAATATAAAGAAATTTACCGAATGTCAAAATAAATTGAAATCAAGCTTTATTATTCGGTGTAGCTTCTTATGTCGTTCTTCTTACTCCACGGTTCACTTTTAACAAGGCAGTAGCAGAACAAATGGTGCAGCGGCTGAAGGAAGAAGAGGAAGAGAGGAAGAGAAGGAAGGAAGGAGAAGAGGAAGAGAAGAAGAGAAGGAAGGAAAGTTGCGGCGGAAAGGAGCAAACAAAGGAGCGACGTGAAGAGAAGGCAATGGAAATTTACGGAAATGGATTGAAGAAGACGATAGCAAGGGTTTTTTTTAGTCACTGGAGCTTAATAATCGAGACAGTATGTGCATTATCCTTAACAATAATGCATACAGTCCTGCATTACTCTTTCTGATAATGCATACACTGAATACGTTATCAACCAGCTCACTCACCGACCTGCCACGTCAACAGCCACATCAGTAATCTCACATAATCACGAAATTAAAATTATGATTGGAGACAATGTACACGGGATGTGCGTCATCTTTCTGGATAACGCACACGGCGTGTGGGTTATAGCCAAACATAGATTAAAAAAATAGTTGCGGCCTCTTTAGTGGCTATTTTTAAAAAAAAAAAAAGGCCAAATATAGCAAAAAACGGCACAATGACAACGAAACAAGATTTTCGTGCTTATAAACATAAATATATGAAAATCGTCCTATTTTTTTCTTCATTCAAAATATCTTGTTTTGTGGTGTGTACACAATTTTTTCTTTTATACCTTAGAATTCGTATCATTTCTTGTAACATCATGTTATAAACAATTCCAAACTCAATAAATAGGCTTTCTATCTCTAAAATTAATCAATTTATTTAAAATGTCCAAAATATCATTTGTGTAAGTTATAATTTATTGCAAAATAAACCATAAATTTGATATAAAAATATTATAATCGATACCTTAATTTATAATTATAGCTTATCACAAAAACACTTTCATATACTTTTTAATAACATTGCTTTAGTCTATATTATTAGAAAAATTTATTAGTTAAATTAAAAAATATTTTTTATTTTTTAAAAATATTTAAACTGTTCGGATTTTTCATTAATTTATTGTAATAACTATTAAAAATTAATAGTATGTTTCTAAAAGAAAAAAAAATTAGGTTTTTATCTATTATTTTAACATTTTTCTTAAACTATTATTTAATCGTTTTTACAAGAAATTACTACAAATCTTAACATGTTAAATTTTTTAATAAAATTTTCAAGATGAAGATTTGAAGTTGAAAAATATTAAATTTATAAACAAATAATTTATCTTTCATAGAATTAAATTAAAAATACACATGCTATTTTTTCTTAAATAATCAAGTTTTTAAAAGTTAAATAATCAATCTTGAAAGAATATAGATAAAAAAGATATTGTTACAAACTTTATGAAAATGTTTTATAATAATATTTTTATTCTATATCAATTAGAAATGATTATTTAATTAATAAAAATATTTTATTTTTATAAATATAAATAAATGGTAGAACTTGTCACTAATTTATTATAATAATTTGATAGTATTTATTGTAAAGAAAGAAATATATTTTCACCTAATATTTTAGTACTTTACTTAAAAATTTTATTTAATCATTTTTACAAGAAATTATTACAAATCCTAAAAAGTTAAAATTTTACGAAGTCTAGATAAAGATTTAAATTGTAAAAATCTGACATTCCATTTATAATCGAATATTTTATTTTTTCATTAAATTAAATTTAAAGTCACCATACTATTTTTCCTTAGATAATCAATTTTTTTTTAAAGTTAAGTAATCAATGTTAAAATGAAATAAACTAAAAAATTATTATTATAAAGTTTGTGGAAGTATTTATAAAAAAAACTATACTATAAATTTGTTTTATGAACTGAAACCTTTTTATACCAAACTTTAGGGGTTATTTTATAACAATCATAACTTATATGAAGAGTATTTTAGTTATTTTAAATAAATTGATAGTTTTGGAGGATAAAGAGTCTATTTATTAAGTTTGGGGGTAAGTGCATTTAACCCCACTTTAGGTGCATTTTGCAATTAACCCAAAAAAATTCTAAAGTTGAGGTAGTTTTTGGGTAAGAAAAGAGTAAAAGTAGAGGTAGTTCGTTAGCTAAAGGCATAACAATTTTATTTTTTTCTTAAGAAAAACACTATTAATAGATTCAGGAAAAATAAAGAAGGAATATGTAAAATCATCCACAATCCTAAGTATTCCCTCTCAACCGAGTTCGTATTTTCTATACTACTGTCTATGCTACTTTTTAATTGGATATATTTTATTAATAAAGCCTAACAAATAAAAAATACACTCTAAGAGAAAAAGATAAATTCTAAGAAAAACATATTATAAAAAAAAGTAATATATAAAATAATACAGAATATCTTGAGCCCTCTCAACCTCTCTTTATGCTTTTCTTCAGTTTTTATTTTCTCTACCTTCTCTTTATCATTCTTTTTTCACTCGACAAAATTTTCCCCTACATAAGACGTAATATACATCTCCACCATCATCTCCCATATTTCTTCATTTTATATTTTCCATTTTCTCTTTAATTTTTCTTAACTTTCCATCAGTTATTCCATTTCAAACATCATCCCAAATTCCTTGCTTTTTATAAAAGTAGAAAATAGTTTGTTTTTAAAGAAAAAAAAAAGTAATTGTTCCATATGCAATGTTCTTATAAAATGTAATAGAAAAATAATAAAATAGTTTTGTAGAAATAGGACTTACATCCTCAAATAACAAATTTGTTACTCCTTAACTTAATTGACAAACTATCTAAACTTTACAAGGTTCATTCTTTGCATATAAAAAGAACTATATCGGTTTTTGGAGTAAAAAACTAAAGTTTTATTATACAATCAAATAAAAACTTTTGAAAATCATATATCAATTTTAAAATTTTGAACAGTTTCTCTTGATTTTGAATATTAGAGTCAAAATTCTTCATTGATTTTGTAAAAATAAGTAACTCAATTTGAACGAAAATTTGATTTAAGTATTCTATTCTTAAAATTAAAAGGTATCCTATCCAATTGAGACTGACTTCAGACTCTTTGGGTATGTTTTTTAATTAAACATATTTCTTTTTAACAAGAAGCCTCTAAACTTAAGTCATGGCTCTGTGCCAGTTAAGAAAGCAAAATTTTTAGTTGCGGGAGGCGTAAGCATATGGTGTTGCATTGCAGAGGGTTATGTTCAAGGCACCAATGCAAAGCATCATCCAGCTTCAGCTTTTTCAAAACCCTTCATTTTTTTTTCTCCAAGGAAGAAATAGAAGATTTTATTAGAAAAATGATTTAGCAAAACATGAACACAATTTCCAAAACATTGAGAAAGAATAAAGAAAGGTATTATAAAACTAAGTAATTTCCTAATCATGGCAATAAATAAATATAGCAGTAGTATGCCAAATTGCTAATAATGTGTCTTGGAAAAGAAAAAGAAAACAAATATGGTATCAAAATACAAGAACAAATACGAGATGTCAAGTCAGTCAGAGGGCTAACCCTAATGTTCATTCCACAACATTAGATAACAAACTATAGCAATAAACAAAATGCATATTGCAGATCCTTCAGCAAACAAATTTAGACTAACGTAATACTAATGGCAAAAAATTGATGCAGGTGGCCACACAATTAATGTTTCTTGAAGACTTAACAATCCTAACAAAATTGCCTTTTAGTCACAAAGTTTATCTGATTGAATTGAGCAACAATCAAGAACATTCCCTATTATAACAGAAACATAATTCAAATACATATGTATACTTGATTGATTTTTAGATTAAAGAAATTTATTTTTCTCTTTAGATTTTGTTAAAATAATTGACGGAGAAATGAAAACTCAAGAACTTTTTTTTTTTAATAAATGGATATTTCATTTCAATCATAAACTATCGGTACAAATATAACTATTTCAAGGGATCATACAAACGTAATTGTTAACAATACATTTGGTATCTTAGCTACACGTTTCCTACCTATTCCATTATTATCATCTTTACATACACTTTTTAACGTGTTCGGAAACTCATTTACACCCTTGTAACGGAGGCATTTGGAATGGTATTGGGGACCTTTTTTGTTAACCTCTCTAGTTAGAAAATCAGCCGCCATATTCGCTTCACACTCTACCCATACAAACCTATAAGATGTTAGCTTACCTTTTGCTAAACTCTTAATCTGATTAATTAATTTCATCTCTTCCTCACCAAAGGTTGCTAGAAAATATTCATACTCCTTTTGATTTAGCACATTTATAACTCCTCTAGAATCGGATCTTATTTCAAGATCTTCAATGAAAAGAAAAGACCGGACTGCTTCAATTATTCCATATAGAATCATCTTTGCTTCATGCAAATAAACGAGAGTCCTTCAATTGGACATTGAATAGCACTACCAAATAAAGCAACACCTTGTGATGAACGAATAATATAACCAGATGATCCATATTTTTTTCTTCAAAGAACCGTCACAATTCAGTACATATGTATTAATATTTGAAGGTTTTTGCCAAACAACCCACCGCCAAGGAACACTTCCGGCTTGTATCCGGGCAACTTGTACGATTCTTGCAGCAGACAAATATCCATACTTGAGTAAATAAATTTGTAATACTGGTATTACTCGAATAAACGCTGTTTTTACTGCTTCTTCTTCTTCTGATGAGAACTATCTACTGAAATGCCTTAAAACATTGAAAATTGGCTCACTGGTATCTAAATACCAAAAACCATTTATATCTGAATTTGAATCCCAAAAAGGATATTTATAGATAAATAAAATAGTGGTAATTAATACAATTCCTAATCAAGATAAGAAAAGAAATAGATAGGAAAATGGAGTTTTTAAAACTCCTATTCCTATCGGGACTAGACTGCCAGAATTGGTATGTAAACATAATATGAAAAATCATGCTTTTTTTTTCTTGATTCAAAAAATCTTGTTTTGGCATGTACATAATTTTTTTGGGTAGGAAACGCGTATATTAATCACTCAGGATTTTTAGCATTTCTTGTAAAATTATGTTATAAACACTCCGAACCCTTTATTTAATAGGATAAATTATAAAAAAAACCCTAAATTTGAGACTTTGTGTTAATTGAAGATATAAACCTTTTTGGGAAAAAATAATTCATTTTGCTGATCTGCAGGTACCACGCATACTGGGGGTTAATTTTTTATCTACCTTTCATCTCTTAAATGTCTCCTTCTGACTCTAGCATTCTAACTGACGGGCATAATTCCTGAATATTTAGGACAAGTAGAATAAGTCGATAAAAGATTTGGATATGAAATGAAGTGAAACAAAGAACTAGATTTTCTTCACAAGTAGCATCATAAAACTAGCAGAGATAAAGCAAAGATAAAAAGCATCAGTAATAGCCTCGCCCACAACAAATTTTTGTGACAAAACCCTTACCTTTAAAACTAGCATAAGTTCTTCTTCTCCACGTATAATGAGGACCAGACTCTAGTAACAAGTTACTACGTATACACACACATCCATTTGTGACTGGCTTCAAAATCTTGCTAATGGGGACAAAACACTAAATGGTTCTCCCACTATTAGAAGGAGTGCTTTGTGAGAAGTATTGGGGATCATGGAATTAAAAGCATATTCATTAATAATAGAACATAATATATAGACTTTCTAGTATTCTCCTGCAGCGGTCCCATCTTACCATAGCATCATCATGCATACCTACTTATTCTTATTGTTCACTCATTTACACTAGTATACCATTTTGAAGAAATTTTGTCTTAATGATTGATTAAAAATACGAATCAAGAATATCCAAAGAGTTTTCTTTCTTCAGCACATTTCTCATCGTTTTCAACATATGGGAACTCACACTACTAATAGAGTGAAAAGTCATATATGAAGATATTCACGAAAAGTAATTTCTTATTTTTTACTCTTAGAAAGCCAAGATCAATTAACGAAGTTTTAGGTGCATCTATTTCCTAAGAACCCAAGCAAGCAGTGAAAACATACTTCTACAAAGACATCAGAAGGAAGAACAAAATACGAACATGCTAAGATCTGTTTAGTACCTTCTATAGTGAGTCTCAAGCTAAACTCCAAATGCTGTCAGAATAATAACAGACTCTGCCAGATAAAACAGATCAATAGATAAGAGATGGATGCTAATACCTTTTGGCATGTAAAAGGGAAAGCAATTATTTCTAGCAGCATACATCAGTACCAACAAACTTTAGAAATAACTCATGAATCATAACTCTAGGCTGAAGATGGTAAAGAATTGTGTATGTATTTTAAGTTTCTGTAGAAGAGAGATGTATATGAAGAAGTCTTATTATTGTTAATGGTTCACATAGATATCTGTTTTCCTAGCTTTCACTTTCAATAGTTAAGGATTTCAAATTATAAATAAAAAAATCCATCTTGATGAGTGAAAAAATAAGTTACAATATATGAGCCTACAATATATGAGTGGAAAAATAAGTTACAATCTACGTAATATACCTCTATGAGAAGAAATGCCATCTTGATTCAATATTAGTTTTACTCTAGCCACAATAACAACAATATAATTAAAAAAAATCTATTGAAGACACAACTAAATAACTATATTTTGAAGCAAGTAATCGAAGAAAAAATAAAGTAGAGCATGTAAAGAAGTAATAAATCTAAGAACCACTGTATTTAGCCTTAATAACTAAGGTCTCATGAAAATTTATTTAGAGAAAAACATAGTAAATTAAACAAATTAAAAGGTCTCAACCCCTTTTAGGTTTTTTCTTTTTAGGACAGGTTGAGAATCAAACCCTTGTCTCTTTTTTGGGAATACATGGCTGAAAATACTTGAAAAAAACACCCAGACATTATTATTTCATCCATCCTAAAGAGACGAACAACTGATTTAAAAGTTTCAATGGGAGGTGATGGAATCAAGATGGAATTAATAAAGTTATCAATGGAGCTTTGATCAGTAAAACCATCATCAAGAACAGGATCAGATTGACCAAGGAAAAACTCATTTTGGGGTGGGAAGATCAAGTTTGAACCCACCATAGATTGGGGTAAGCTTGATGAAAACTCATCATTAATACAGTTAAGATGTTGAACATGATTACTAAGATGAGTATCATAAGCAGCAGCAGAAGGGCCAAAGGTTATTACATTGGCAAAACTTGTGAAAGCATTTTGAGGGGATAAAATCAAGCTTGGCCACACAAAATTGTAGCCCAAGTTTGGGTTTAAGTTCCTACTAAAGGGATCAAGATTGTTTCATTTTCAACATATGTAAAAGCATTTTGAGGGGATGAAATGACCGAACTTGAATCCGAAAAACCAACAACATTATAGTAGAGTTAAGATATTGAGTATCATTGTTTGGGAAACCATATTGAATAGGTAAAACCAAGTTTAAAGCCTCCTCCAAAGAGGTGCCAAGATTATTGCTATTGAGGTAAAGGTCTTCGTGATAGCCAGCACTATTATTAATGCAAGAAGAAAAAGGGAGGCCAAAAGTACTGGTGGATATTGAAGGAGGAGGAGGAGGGTTGTTGGCATGATTACTCGGGCGACTCCTTGTCCTTGTTGGGGGATTGTTTAGGCAAGAAAAATAGTTCTGAGCATGGCTCGCCACTTGAGTTGGATTTCTTGTCGTAACATAGTACTTAGATAAATTTTTCTAGTGTCCTTTTCCAAATGTGTCCAGTCCCTCAAGAAACAATCTGCATATAAGACATATTGTAGTAATAAAGGTTAATATATTTGATTCTTACTATAATGAAACCAAGTACGTCAATCTATTTTCTTTGGAAATATTTTTGAAGATCATATACTAAAATTGTGATGCTAATTAAAGGGGAAAATTAACTGTATTTGTAGATAAATACAAATTTACAGCAAGTTGTTTTCTTCTTTTTTTTTTTTTTTAAATGAGAGACTTACTAGATGAATTAAAAGTATTAAATCATGAATAATTACTACCATATAGTGTTGCACAAAAGTTCATGAAGGCCAAGAAAATTAATTTATTTTCTTTGACGCATGAGCAGACAAAAAAGATGCATCAAACTTGTATTTTTTTTTCTAATAATTAAAGGATCTCCTTAGAAAACAATCATCACCTTGTCATGAAAAATTATATCACGAGGAATTCATATATATATATATATATGTATATGTGTGTGAGAGAGAGCAATAAAATGAAAGTTCTAAATAATCTTTAAATACAATCTAGTAATCCATTTCCATAACGTACATTAGATTTTAATAATTTATTAGTTAAGAGTCGAGAGGAGATAGCAAAATTAACAAATTAATGAGAAAAAAATCGAATCTAATGCATAGAGTGAAAAAGAATCAATTAGTAGAAGTGTAAAAAATTTACTTGTGTTCTTCATCAATCCATGTCATTCGAAAGTTTTGTGCATTAATCTCAATGCTTTGAGATGGAGAAGAAGAACTACCCCCTTGAAGCCCATGGTGATGATGCTCTTGCATAGCTTCATTTGTTGGAATTTGATGAAAATCATCAGGTGAATTAGCCATCTTAATGAGATCTGTATAACTTAAAATTGATTGTGAAACTTTTTTGTACACCTCAAAATTCATCAATTGTCATGGAATGATTGAAAAGATTGCTTTAAAGAAGTTTGGAAAAGAAAATCCTTACAACTTTTGGCACCATTTGGATTCGAGATGAAAAAATAAAATTTTTTGTATCCTTTACTTTGAATGTCATATTTCTCATCTCACAAATAATTAACCTGTTACAAAATCTAAAGACAAAAAATACATGTTTTTCAAAGTAATTTATAAAAGATCAACTCAAGAGGTGAAGAAAAAAGAAGTGAAAAATACTATTGAATTACTAGCTAGACATCACCCTTGATTAATATTTTGAAAATGCTTAATGAATTTGGGTTGATCCTTTTATAGGGTGGAGATTAACCAACATGGCCTTCTCAATAATTTTATTTTTCTTTTTAGATTCAACTAATGAAAGGTTGGATTTCAAACCTTAAATTAGGAAAAAAAGGGACAAATAATTAATTGTTTGATATTGTGATTCATCTTAAAAACTAAATACATTAATTAGTATATACCCACAAATGGAAGGAAAGAAATAGAAAATATAAGTTTGCATATGCTTAAAAGTTTTAGCCTCAAAATTGCTGCCACTTGGAATTACAGCTACCTCTGTATGATATCAGAAATTCCATAAAATGATCCATGACATTTCCCCATGTTTTTTACTAAATATCTTTTTTTTTTCTTGAATATATTATAGATGACATATGTCCATAATCATTCTTTTGAATTTCTAGATAATGATAATGCTAGATGGATTAACATTGAACCAATTAATTAGATTTAAATATGTAAATATCATTGTAGAGTGCAAAAAGTAATAATATTTTTTTCTTGAAATGTAACTTGTATTATTAATAATAGAAAAGGAGTAAATAAATATTACAAAGAAAACTATCAAACAGCAAGTTTGACTCAGACACTGTTCTACAACAGTTCATTCAAAACAGTTCAATAAGATTGGTCTGCATCTATGTGAATTGAAAATTACAAGTCCATATGTAATCGCACTCAGATCTATAAACAACCTTACTGACTTGTGGGCAGGACGCTCTTTCTTTTGTTTACATTTTTTTTTTTTTAACTTCAAAACATCAAAAATAAATTTTTTCAATACTATTAACTAATCATAAAATTAACCTAAATCTAAATAACAAAAAGAAAATTATATATAAATAACATCTAAAGTATAATCCTAAATATTATAAACCTAAAAGTGTATATAATATTTTTGAAATTAAAATTATAATCATCCATTAAAATAAAAAACCATACAAATTATTTGAAATATAATCCAAAAAACAAACCATAATAAAACACAAGTTATAATGTCTAAATTAAAATAAATAAATAAATAAATAAACAAATATATGCAGCTCGGTCCACAAAAATCTATGGACCATGCCGAGCTGGTTAAGAAACTCACATCTAAACGATCTATTATTTTAAATACATATTTAAAAATTACTAGTTCGTATTTATGTGAATTGAAAATCACAAGTGGATATGTGTTCGCACTATAACTACAAATAAATTGATTAACTTGTAGGCAAAACACTCTTTCTTTTTCTTTCCTTTTTTTTTTTTTTATTCAAAATATCAAAAATACTTTTTCTCTGAAAAATATTTAACTGGTCATAAGATTAAAATAAATCTAAATAACAAAAGGAAAATTACAAATAAATAACACTTAAAGCGTGTCCTAAATATTACAAACCTAAAACCGTACATAACATTTTCAAATTAAAATTAATAACTATCTACTAAAATACAAAATCATACTAAATTATTTGACATCAATCTAAAAGCCAAATCAAAATAAAGCACAAGCTATAATGTCTAAATTAAAATAAATAAACATATGAATATGAGCTTGTCCAAAAAAATCTGTTAACCATGCCAAGCTGGTTACTCGCATCTAAACGATACATTATTTTGAATGCATATCTAAAAAATGTGGACATTGTAGACCGACCCACGTAGACTTTATCTCTCATTTTTTACAATGCTATAAAAAAACACTGTGAGGTAGTGACACATGATTTCTTAAGAAGACACTTTAATAACTTTTGAATAGCTTTATTTTGAATCAATTAATTGGTTCAAGAATATATATATATATATATATTCCTTTAATAAATTGGACACTATATCCTCAAAAACATTATGCAATTGATCCATAATGATAAAAAGCTTATTAGTTATATATTAAAACCCCTTTAACATGAATTGTCTTGAAAAGTCGATCACTCTTAAGGAATGGAAGACTTTGCTAGTCAAATGAAATACTTTTGTGCCTGACTTGCCACTTGGGTTGGTGTCTTTGTTAATACACAATTTCTCGAAATGTTCCTCCAATCTCCTTTCTCGAATCTCTTTAAACCAATTAGAAACTTCCTGTATCAAATCAACATAAGAGGAATTAATTAACCTATGTTAATGTAATGATCTCTCTATCTATCTATCTCTCTCTCTCTCTCTCTCTCTCTCTCTCTCTCTCTCTCTCTCTCTCTCTCTGTTTTTCTTCTAATTTTCTTTCTTTTCTAGTTTCTTTAATAATTTTTTTCACCCTACAACAATAAACTTTCTCTACATATCTCTATCTCCATCATCGTCTTCCATATTTACTTATTATATTTTTCATTTTCTCTTTTAATTTTAACATCGTCCCAAATTCCTTCCTCTTTATATATATATATATATATATATATATTGCTAAGTCTTTCCTTTTTATAAAAGTAGCAAACATTTTGCCTTTTAAAAAAAAAAAAAGAAATTAACTACTATTCTATACGCATGTTCTTATAAAAAAAAAAAGTAATAGAAAATTAATAAAATATGGGTGCATTTGGATTGAATGTAAGAAAGAAAAAAAACAAAGATTTTTTGCTCGAGTTTTACAAAGTATAATCTTATTGTGAGAAAAGCTATGGAGAGTAAAAAAATAAAAGAATTTTCATTTCTAAATATAATATAAATGGAACATTCTCAATTGTCAAACACAATTAGTATCACCTGATAAATAAATACTCTAATTGTCGTATTCCTATATTGTGCATGTTGTTACTATCTTTTATTTTTTTTTTCTTCGTGTATAAGGTTTATTTCTACCTTTAATAGAATTATGCTTAATTTGATTAATATTGTTATAATTTCTACCACCAGTCTTGTATGAACTTATCTACTGTAGGATATTAAAATTAGTATTGTTCTTTTAAAAAATTTATGATTGTTCATAATAAATAATTGCGCTTTTTAAGTCTCTTTAATTTCTTTATATTTGATATTAGATAAAAGATCTTATTAGCCAATTTTCTAAACATCTTAATAAACTAATAGTATTTTGGGCATTAATATATTTATTGTTGCTATGGAGAAGTTTATTTCCTAAAAGACCAAGACACTAAGGATTGATTTTTTAGCCCTTTGGTAGTTAAGCAAGAAAATGAAATTTGACAAAAATTTCAAAGATATATATCCACAATTTGAACAAACAGACCTCATAGCTCAGGGGAGATAAACGTAATTTACATAAAATTATATGTCCTTAATTGACAAAGGACCTTAACAAACTATATAGTTGTTCCGACTATAAACAAGTGCAGATGCTCACAATACATAGTTCTGTAAGTACACTCACAGATAAATGAATTAGCAAAACATGAACCAAATTTCCAAACCACTGAGAAAGAAGAAATAAAGGTATATTAAAAAACCAAGTAATTACCTAATCATGGCAATAAATAAATATAGCAGTAGTATGCACAAATAGCTAATAACGTGTCTTGGAAAAGAAAAAGAAAACAAAGATGGTATCAAAATGCAAGAACAAATACCAGATGTCAAGCCAGTCAAAGAGCTAACCGTAATGTTGATTCCACAACTTTAGATAACTAACTATAGCAATACACAAAAATGCATATTGCATAATACAAATGGCAAAAAATTGATGTAGGTGGCCGCACAATTAATGTTTCTTGAAGACTTAACAAAATTGCCTTCTAATCACAAAGTTTATGTGATTGAATTGAGGAACAATTAAGAACATTCCCTATTAAAATAGGTGTAAGATTTTTTTTTAAACATATTATTTTTTTTTAAAGAAAAGAAAAAGATAATAGTGAGTATGAAAACCATCAAAGAAGAGGTTTTAGTAAAATCCTAGAATGCAATTCCCGTGCACTGTGAGATTCACCAAGAGACTGACATAGGCGAAAAAATGGTTTAATCGGTTGAGCCCAACCTAACAGGGCCATGAAAACATCACCAGGCCCAAAATATTAGGACTAAAGTTGTAGGGCTTTACCCCGAAGGGAGCCCTTCCAGAAATTCTCGATGGCCGAAGAACCAACAATAGACGCGCCTCGGTTAGAACCCCACTACATAAACATAATTAAAATACTTATGTATACCTGATTGATTTTTAGATTAAAGAAATTTATTTTTCTCTTTAGATTTTGTTAAAATAATTAATGGAGAAATGAAAGCTCAAGAACTTTAATAAATGGATATTTCATTTCAATCATTTAACTATCGATACAATACATTCGGTGTCTTAGCTACACGTTTCCTACCTATTCCATTGCTATCATCTTCACATATACTTTTTAGTCTCCTCGGAAACTCATTTACACCCTTGTAACGAAGGCATCTGGAATGGCATTGAGGACCTTTTTTGTTAACCTCTCCGGCTAGAAAATCAGCCGCCATATTCGCTTCACGCTCTACCCATACAAACCTATAAGACTTTAGCTTACATTTTGCTAAACTCTTAATCTGATTGATTAATTTCATCTCTTCCTCACCAAAGGTTTCTGGAAAATCTCCATACTGCTTTTGGTTTAGCATATTTATAACCCCTTTCGAATCGGATCTTATTTCAAGATGTTCAATGAAAGAAAAAGACCGGACTACTTCAATTATCCCATATAGAATTGCCTTTGCTTCATGAAAATAAACCGAGAGTCCTTCAATTGGACATTGAATAGCACCAGCAAATAAAGGGACACCTTGTGATGAACGAATAATATAACCAGATGATCCATATATTTTTTTCTTCAAAGAACCGTCACAATTCAAGACGTAAGTATTAATATTTGAAGGTTTTTGCCAAACAACCCACCACCAAGGAACACTTCTCGCTTGTATCCCGACAACTTTGTACGATTCTTGCAGCAGACAAATATCCATATTTGAGTAAACAAATTTATAATACCGGTATTACTCGAATAAACGCTGTTTTTGCCGCTTCTTCTTCTTCAGATGAGAACTGTCTACTAAAATGCCTTAAAACATTGAAAATTGGCTCACTGTTATATGAATTCCCTAAAACCATTTGTATCTCAATTTGAATCCCAAAAAGGATATTTATAGATAAATAAAATAGTGGTAATTAATACAATTCCTAATCAAGATAGGAAAAGGAATAGATAGGAAAGTAGAGTTTTTAAAATCTTAATCCTATCGGGACTAGACCTATATGTAAACATAATATTCAGAGGGCGGTAATTTGCGGCTGCAAAAGAATGATAAGCAAGAATGTCGTCTGACTCTCAAAAACAAACGGAAATTTCTTTCTCAAGTGCAAGATAATCCACAAATTTTTTTATCTCAGTAACAATACCCAGCCAGTTCTCAAGTCATCATAGAAGAACCACTGCATAGTCACTACAGGCCCAAATAGCAGAATCCTAATTGGAAGACTTCTTGTAAACAGATTAACAAGCCCAATTCTCCTGACAGCCTGGGATATTCAGTGGGCAGTAATGGGTGAAAAGAAAGAATCTGCATCTGTGGAAGAATGATAAGCAAGAATGTCGTTGATTGAAATTACCTGCTTAAGGCTATTAGCTTTCTTGTTGTTAAGAGAGGCAACAATGTTGTCAGCAGGATTGGAAATAATGCTACCAACAGATCCAGCTAAGCATGTCACTCCAAGCTGTTGAACTTTTGAGCAATCTTCCTTTCTTCTTTGCATTATCTTTCGATGCAACAAGTCCACTGAGTGCTCGAATGTAGAAAACATAACCATAGAGACTGCAGAAGAACAGTATGCAAATTGAGTAATCAACACAGGCTTCTTTGGTGCCTAATAGTTATAGATAGAGTTACACTACCTAACCCTGGTTTTGGTTTTGAGAATAACACTCATGGCAGCCAGTTTTTACCAGCATCTCTTAGTTACTAAAATAAAACAAATCTTATTTTCTACAAGTCAAATATTTACGTGTATAGATCAACCTCCACAAAAGGTTATACTCATTGAAACGGAGAAGGAATATATACGTATAACCCACCCAACACAAATAATTACAGAACAAGGTTATGCAAGTGAGAGTTTACATGGTATATTACGACCCCAAAGTGGAATAAGCCCTCTGTATAAGCTGAAAATCGGATTAAGAAAAGAAAAAGATGTAATTACGTCACAGTAACTGAAGCGATATCAAGAAGAAGAGTAAGTTTGTGATTTGACAGTTCTATACCCTCGAACGCCCTCTGTCATGTACAACTTTGGGAAGCCATCGGCTAGACCCTTTGCAAATTGAGGTTGGGCTTGAACACGAACTTGAATGGCCTCAAATGGGCAAAGTGCTACGTTGGCAATTACTTCAGCGGATACACTGCCTGACGAAAAAGATCAAGCTTTTGTTCTGATCCACTGACACATCAGAGTAGACCTTCTTGAAATATTCATAAAGGCCAAATCTGCAAGCACCCTGCATTCCATATCCAAAAAACTTCCCTGCCCATCCTCTCCAAAATGCTGAAGGGCCTTGTTCTCTCAATTGTGCGTTGAAGCATGTTCCAATACTTTGATACTTAATGGGGTGCACCTAATAAGTAAAGAACTGATTAACAACTCTGAACTTCTAAAGTAAAAAGGTTGCTCAATTTGGGAATACATAGATCAATTGAGGGGCAGGTAAGGAATCTTTTCCTTATAAGGCAACAAGTCATTGGATGATAAATGTACATAGCTTTGTTTTTTAAGTATTACTCAGAATTAAAGAATGTAACTAAAAATATGGACAAAATTTTGCAGAAAAGTAAACAATAATAAGAATCAACCAAGATGAAAAAAGATAACGAGACTTCGCTAAATAAACTAATCCACATAAAGAGTACCTCATGATTTCTAACTTGATAGGTTATTCTGTTAACTGACTCCATCACATTTAAAAGAGTTTTCAAGATCATGAGCATGTCATATTGACCTCCAGGTATTTATTTCTTATGCATTTGAATGCAAAGCATTCAAAACTCAAAGTAACCTCAACAGATTATCATATTAATATGGCATAGAAGTTAAAGTTTTCAAGACTAATACAGATATAAAACCCTCTATAAGGGAGTTAGAAGTCTTGTTCTGAACGCCCTCAACTCCGTCAAACTCTAGAAGCATGCAAGATTTTTTCTTTCATTCAAGTACAAAATAGTACTCATCACTTAACATTGGCTTACCTCAGACTCTTGACTTGCTCTCCAGCCATTCCATTTGGAGAAAAACAAACCTAATCTACTATCTTTTCCCTTTCCTGTTCTTAAATAAAATAACCTAATATACCATCTTGAAGGAGAAACTGGCACATAGGAAAATCAAAACAATCAGACCAATAAACAGAATTGTGCACCTTAAATATCAAATCAAAGATCAAAAACAGCCTGTGAACATAAACAAGCACTTGTTCTCAATTTTTCAATACAAATACACGCTCGAAATGAAACAAACAGCCAGAAGAACAAGAGAACATTATAATTAAAGAAGTCCAAATAACCAATGAACATATAAAATACTCACAAAATTCTCCAACTAGAAACAAGATTAACCCACAAGAATACAATCATTTTCCCCTTCAAGCAATGATAAGGTTACAAAATAAACCTGCAGAAAGTGTATGGAAAACTCAAGATACCTGCATATTTACTTCAAGTACATCAAGAGGAGTAATGGCAACATGACTTGCCCCTGCACTGAGCATTCCACCAATGGCACAGAACCCATAATAACCCAACGGCAATTCTTCAGACGTTCCTTTCTCTTCCCCTATGCCCTTCATTTTCTTTCTTGTTTTTTCGATTTTTCAAGTCAGAAGAACTTCTTCTTCTTCTTCTTCTTCTTCTTCTTCTTCTTTAGCTCATGGTAGAGAAGAGGAACAGTTGTTTCAGCTTCGCTACCAGACGAACTCCTAAAAAAAAGAAGGGTTTTTAACTTTTCTTTTTTTTTTCGGCGTTCCTTGAAACCTCAGTGCTCTACCCCTTCCCCCCCAAGACATTTTTTTTTTTAATTTTTTATCGTCCTATTTAATCCCTTAGTTTCTTTATTTTAGTTTTTTAATTTTTATTTTAACTACTCTGATCATTAAATAATTTATTTTTATCATTTTCGATCTTTTTAAACGAATCTACTTTTATCAAAATTTAAATTTTTTCTTCAAAAGATTACAAAAATAATTCTGTAAGATCACATACTTAATAAAGAAAGGGGAAAAAATGGTGAATTTTTCACTAATATTATATATTTGAAATTATAAAATTATTCTTAAAGAACGAAAGCAAATTATTTAAAGATTAAAACGGTTAAAATTAAAATTGAATGGCCAAAATAGAGAAATCTATAGGATAAATGACAAGAAAGAAAATTTAGATGCATCTATAGGATAAATGACAAGAAAGAAAATTTAGATGCCTTTAATTAATTAATTAATTAATTTATACATTAATAATATCACAAAAACATAAATAATTTTGAACTGATAATCTTATGAGAAATATTCTAACAAATCAAAATCATTTTATTAAAACGTTGTACTATTTTTATAGTAAAAATATATATATATATATATTACTAGATGTTTGCTTGTGTAGCAGTAAAGAAGACGTTTCCTCTATAATTAATATTTCATGGGCTTTTTTTTTTTTCTTTTGGTAATAAGTCATGAGCTAAATTTTTTTTGACATAGATCACCGGCTAAATTAATTGCTTGTTTACATAATGTTTTAATACAAAAAAAAAAATATAAAATGAGCCTGAAAAACTCTAGCAAGTCAATGCCATTATTCATCAAAATGAAAATTATACATAATTTTCAGTAAGACATTTTATGTGATGGATTTTTTCTCGCATATAAACATATCATGTCAAACATTCTTTAATATAAGGCCCATTTGATAAAATTAAAACTAAAGTTTGAACTGTAAGTTGTTTAAATTTGAATTCTAAATTTTAAGTCTAAACACGGAATTTGAAAACTAAAGTTTGAATGTCAATGTTGAATTAATTAATAAATGATAATTATATATAAAAAAAGTGTAATAAATTGACAAGTAATATACATATTCAAATTTCAGACTTTAGAGTTAAACTAAAATTTTTTACTTAAAATTTATAATTACAATAAAGCACACATCATAAGTACTGAAGTGATTTGCAAAAATTATTATCGAAGCACACTTAAACATTAAACACTTAATCATGTCTGTGATTAAATACACTTAATTCAATAAACTCTGATCAATTTAAAAAGATAAATTAATTTAATAAACAATGGCTCAGTTTAAAGTTGCTTTTCGTTCAAGATTATATATATGCATATACATATATATAATTTTTCACACAAACAAATATTGGAAAAATAGATATTCAATATATTTTTAACTAATAGTAAAAATTTGAATTAAAATCTAGCATAAACTATCACATAAATATGTTCGTTATGCATTGGTAAAAAGTATATTCAGTATGCGACAAGTTTTTTTAAAGTTGAAAATTATTTACAAGTTTGTGCTTAATTTCCATGAACTATATATGCTTCTTACCTCTCAAACTAAAAGCAACAATCACTTTATGTTCTATATGACAAAATAGTATGACTCTCTCTCTCTCTCTCTCTCTCTCTCTCTCTCTCTCTCTCTCTCTCTCTCTCTCTCTCTCTCTCTCTCTCTCTCTCTCTCTCTCTCTCTCTCTATATATATATATATATGAGGGAAAAAATAAGTTACAATCTACGCAATATACCTCTATGAGAAGAAATGCCATCTTGATTCAATATCAGTTTTACTCTAGCTACAATAACAACAATATAATAAAAAAAATCTATTCAAGGCACAAGTAAATAACTATATTTTGAAGCAAGTAATTGAAGAAAAAATAAATAAGAGAATGTAAAGAAGTAATAAATCTAAGAACCATTGTATTTAGTCTTAACAACTAACGTCTCATGAAAATTTATTCAGAGAAAAACATAGTAAATTAAACAAATTAAAATGTCTCAACCCCTTTTATGTTTTTTCTTTTTGGGACAGGTTGAGAATCAGACCCCTACCTCTTTTCTGGGGATACATGGATAAAAAAACTTGAAAAAAACACACAGACATTATTAATTCATCTATCCTAAAGATATGAACAACTGATTTAAAAGTTTCCAAAACATTATAAATAGTTTTGCAGATGGATCACCTTGCCTTTAACTCATAGAATGAAAAACCCTATTGGTTTAGCCTGAGCTAGAGTTGTAGCTTGATGGGAAGAATGTTGTAGAGCCACAATTGTTAGAAAACTTCAAAAGCTCACCGTTGTTATAATCATAAGAGTTGAGATTCTCATAAACAGATGAGCCATAATGAGGATATTGAGTCAATTGAGGAAAGAAAATTCCTTCGCCATTAATGTTTGGAAAACCATTTTGGGGAGGAAATAAAATTCCTTCTCCATTAATGTTTGGAAGACCATTTTGGGGAGGAAAAACCAAGTTTCCATCTATGAATTAAGGTGCAAAACTTGAAGATCCATCATTTTCGTTCAAGGGAAGATTTTGAAATACCATTTCATTTCCAAGAAAACTATTCTGAGGAGGAGGAGAAGGAGGAGGAGGAGGAGGAGGAGTAGAATGAAGCTTGAAACAGGTTCAACAATATTGTAGCTAGAGTCAAGGCTTTGAGTAAATCCATGATAAGAAAAATGAGTAAAACCATAACCAAGAGGATCAGATTGACCATCATCAAGAAGATGTGATGGAATCAAGATGGAATTAAAGTTATCAATGGAGCTTTGATCAGTAAAACCATCATCAAGAACAGGATCAGATTGACCAAGGAAAAACTCATTTTGGGGTGGGAAGATGAAGTTTGAACCCACCATAGATTGGGGTAAATTTAATGAAAACTCATCATGAATAGAGTTGCAAAAGGCTTATATAAAGGTAAAACTCAAAATCATCCTCCACATATACAAGTACAACCCAGAATTACAAGTATTAAAAGCAATAATTTTGCTAAAGTAACAAAGAAAAATATGCATCAATTTAAACTTTCAAGTATAAATTGCATAAATTTAGCTACATTACCGGAGCTGCAGATACCCATATTAAAAAAATGGAAAAACTAATTCAGAACTCAAAATTAAGAGTTTAAGTTCTCCATTCATGTTCATACCTAAATTTTTCATCTACAAAGCTGGTAACAAAAACTACTTCACTAATGTTAGTATCAAAATTCAAGAACAAATACCTATTCTACATGTTACAATATAGCCAGTCCAAATGACTAATAACACTAATATTCATTCCACAACTTTAGATGACTAACTATATATAGCAAAACAAAATGGATATTGCAGATTATTCTGCAAACAAATTTGAACTACTAAAACATCCCTCTAATGGCAAAAAAAATTGATGCAAGGCGGCAACATGACAACATTTTTTTAATATACTGATATTTCATTTCAATTACAATCTGTCGTACAAATGTAACAATTACCACGTATCATACAAACCTAACTATTACAATGCATTCGGTGTTTTAGCCACACTTTTCCTACTTATTCCATTACTATCATCGTTACATATACTTTTCAGCATGTTTGGAAACTCATGTATATTCTTGTAACATAGGCACTTGGAATGACATTGCGGAACATTTTTGTTAACCTCTCCAACTAGAAAATCAGCTGCAAGATTCGCTTCTCGCTCTACCCATAAAAACTTATAAGACCTCAACTTATTTTTTGCTAAACTCTTAATCTGATTGATTACTTTTATCTCTTTCTCACCAAAGGTTGACAGAAAATCTCCATACTCCTTTTGGTTTAGCACATTTGTAACCCCTCTCGAATATGATCTTATTTCAAGATCTTCAATGTAAGGGAAAGACAAGACTGCTTCAATTATTCCATATAGTATCGTCTTTGCTTCATGAAAATAAACCTAGAGTCTTTCAATTGGACATTGAGTAGCACCAGCGAATAAAGGAATACCTTGTGATGATTAAATAATGTAATCAGGTGATCCACATATTTTCTTCTTTAATGACCCGTCACAATTCAAGACATACGTATTAATATTTGAAGGCCTTTTCCAAACAACCCACCACCGGGGAACACTTCCTGCTTGTAACCCGGCAACTTTGGACGATTCCTACAGCAGATAAATATCCATAATCTTGAGAAATTAGGACAGTTACATGGGAGCTTTGTTTAAAACATTGACTTGGGGCTCACTGGTGAAAAGAAAACACACTTTGAGTCTTCTATCTGAATGTGAATCCTAAACTAATATTTATAGACAAATGAAATAGAGCGGGAATCCAATTCCTAATGAAGATAGGAAATAAAGTTTTTAATCAGAATGTAATCCAATTCCTAATAAAGATAGAAAATAGAGAGTTTTTAAAACTCCTATTCCTATCAGGACTTATCTAGCACAGTGAGGTTTTTTGCTATATTTGGCCAGTTTTTTAAGAAAAGCAGCTAAACTGGCCATAAATTTTTTCTTTACCTTATTTTGGCCATAACGCACACACTATGTGCATTATCATTAAGGATAACGCTCACTTAATCAAAAATCTCCACTATAATTATCCGTTGCGGTAGATAATGCACATCCTATGTGTATTATTCTAATTGAAAACGTATCTATTGTATGCTTCATCCGCCACATCACTTTTTATTTTTTATTTTTTTTTTACAAAAACTATAAATTTTTTTTTTTTTGCAAAACTTGTAATTATTATTCTTTTAGTTATATTATTTAATGTATACTTTATGATAATAATTATAACCATTTTAAAAGGAAATTTTTATTTGAAAAAGTACAAAGAAGTAATTTAAAGTATTTTATATTTTTGTTACTTGTTGTAAATTTCACTATAATAATCTATAATCGATTTAAGTAAATGATTCATAAAAAAGTACTTAGAAGAAATATCATTAATAGAAACCTAAAATATTACAACATTTTGAAAAAAAAAAAAAACTTATACATTGCTTGAACACGGGTGATTACAATTTTTCCTATTATGTACGGGCATTCTTCATCTGCTACATCTTGGGAAAGAATCCGGATTTCGATATCCATTTCCCCCCGAAATCTTGTACCCTGTTTTTTACCCCGTTCATTGTTCATATTTGGATGATAGAATGTTAAATTGTAAGTAGCATCTCCAAAAGTCCTCGTGCCCAACCTGATAAAAATTGGATTGGTATGTTCATCTGTAAGTTTCCTGCAAATATATGTCCAGCACATAAGCATCTGGTCTTGTACTATTATCTTTAGAGACTATAAGAGCATGAGAACAAGGTAATGTATATTCTTGGCATTTGCCAAGACTGCACGATTTTTTATTCATTTTTAAAGTGTAAACATTGTTGCCGCTACCATCAAGCCATATCAAAGATTTAACCATGTAAATACCTTCTAGTGGGTTATACGTTGTAACTGTGTGGTCTCTTGATTTCAATTCAATTCGAAGAAACTTGTCAAAAACTCTTGATGGAAATGGATGCACACAGATTTGGGCCTCTTGACAGTGTTGGTTGAAGTAATTAACAAGTTTGTTTAATACTAATTCAACTAGGGCTTTTAAAGGTAAGACCTTAGCTTTTTCAAGTCACTGTTAAGTGTTTCTAAAATGTTGGTTGTTATCACTTCGTGTCTTTGCCCACCATCATACAGGAGTGTCTATTTCTCTAGGTCTATCTTGGCTAAATAAATATAGTTTTCTATATTTCTTTTTTGAATTTCACTCATCACACATTCAAATTTCCATTGCTTAACTTCGGTTCCACCCTGCCACATTAAACCTTTTAATTCGCTGCTCTTAAAAGTCTTGGCGAAATTTGCCTTAATGAGGCATAGACAAAACCTATGAACTGTAAATGGAGGTTGCTACAAAGCTTGATTTTACGTAGTAGACAAAATTCTTTTGTGGTGATCGGATATTAAACAGAAATACTGATCCTTGACAACATGTTGTTGCAGAAGTTTGAGGAACCAATTCCAACTTTCGAACAACTCTTTATCAATGATTGCAAATGCAAGGGGGAACAAATGGTTATTCGCATTCTATGTGGTTGCAATTAATAGTACACCTTTATATGGTCCCCGAAGATGAGTACTATCCATGAAAATCACCGGCCAATAATTTTGACATCCATTTATACAAGGCTCGAAACACCAAAAAAGAAATTTGAAAACATAGTTCGAGAGAATGCTCATCTTGTGATGCAAGAACTCGTACATAGTTCCTGGGTTTGAATATTTCATTGCTTGGAGATATTTGGGTAGAATTGAAAAAGTTGTCTCTCAGCTGCCGAACACCCTTTCTACTACAAATTTTCGAGCATACGATGCCCTCTTTTATGTACAACCCATCTGAAGTAATGCTTGCACTTCTTGGATGACGTTAGAGACAGGAATCTCGGGATCATTGGTAACAAAATGCGACCATAGTTTTGAAATAAATTTTGAAGTCATATTTCGATGGTTATTTTGATTAACTTGAACAAGGCATGTGTGTTCCATGGTGATTCTAGTTATTTCCAAAGACCATGAGTTTCTTTCTTCTTTATTTGAATTTGCTATCAACAGTAATTAGAGTTACTGTGATGATAACATTTCAATGTCTATTGATCGCTCTCATCTTATCCCAAAAGACCACTTCTGAAATACACTAATTGCTTGGATTTTGTCAACCAATCTCATTCCTAATTGAAGATCAATTATTGCATCGTTCCAATCCAGCAATCTAATAGTGCCTGATTCGATGAGGTCATCTATCTGCTTTCCCAAGTCCATATCTAAAAATGTTCCAAATGATGTATAATCATAAGGAGCATTACTGAACCATTGACTACTCTGCCATTGGTTCACTGTAGTTGAAGATAGAGGGTTTACGGGAGTGCTAATGTCGTCTTCCTCATTATTAGGGTTATCATCGTCGTCAGATTCACTTAATACATCATAATCTTCATCAGCGTCGTCATCTTCCTCTACGTTCGGGTACAACATTGACGGTTCATTGGATACCATCTGTGTTATTATCATGACATGTTGACGAATGTTTGAGTGATCCTCATCAGTTGATACATAAGTGTGATGGACTTCTGAAAATGCCTGTGCTTGGATTGGTTCAAATTCAACTACTACGTGAATCCTTTCTTTTGATATATTAGGTCGAATAGTCCAAAGGTAACGCATCTTATCATCGTTGTTCATGATGTACAAAGTAAAATCAAACATTTGATACTCTTCATAGAATGAAGGCACTCTCATTGTCATTTGAATTGTCGATGGCATCAAAATCCTCCAACAAACTGATGTACCGTATGTGAAACAAGCTGTCCGACATATCAGAGAGCATATGACCTCCAAGAAGTAAGGAAATAAATCCCCAGGCACACATGATAAGGTCATCATCAGTCTTTGATCCGGTGAACTCTCTCAAGGTCCAAGTCTCTAAAGGTTCCTTCTTAACCTTATATCCGAAAAAGTTAGTAAGAGACAACTGAATACCAATAAGTCTCTCAATCATATCAATCCAATACTGCTTATGATGTACACTCCAACTAGGACCTGTAACAGGCAATCCCTCTATCCCCAAACCCCTTAAGACATGCACATCTTGTAAAGTGACTGTCACCTCACGACAAATCATATGGAATGTATGGGTCTCAGGCCTCCATTTCTCAACTAAAGCAGTAATAAGTACGTGGTCGAGACCTATATAACCATATCTAAAAACTTCTCTTAACCTTGTCCTATCAATAGTATCAATCAATCTACGGGGAGTCGTACTGTAAGCCTGAAATAGATTAAGACCGAAACGTCTATACTGAAGATCAGTAATACATGTCTCATGATCCTCACTCCATATCAAACCAGACCTATGGTCATGCTGCCTCGTCAATACTGATAGAGTCGATTTTTAATACAAATTAAGTTTTAAGTATTAGCCTTTGAAAATATTTTATTTATTTATTAGTCATAATTATTATATTTAATTTATTTTATTTATCTTTGTGCAGGTTTTAAAAAAAAGAATGGAAAATAAAGATTCCATATTAAATTTGGTAAAGGGAAGCTGCAGTATTTGAATCCTTTAAGGATTAGGATTAGAACTTTAATAGAATCCTTTAAGGATTAGAACTTTAGTATTTGAATCCTTTAAGGATTAGGATTTTGCTTCTCTTTTGTCTATAAATAGAAAAAATACAGCAGAGAAAATACAGCAGCAGAGAAAAAATACGGCGGCAGAAAACAGCAGGAGCAGAAAAATTTCTGCAGCAGAAATTCCAAGAGATTCCAGAAGAAGCAGAAATCCAGCAGCTGAAGTAATTTCCAGCAATAGCAGAATTTTTCAGCAATAGTAGAAAAATTACAGCAGTAGCAGAATTTTCCAGCAAGCTTCTAATTAAAAGAAAGCCATGGTCTACTCCAAGAAATTGGTTCCTTCTTTCCCTTTAGCCATGAACTAAATTTATTTTTAGAATCTTGATGAAACCCTAGCCATGTGACTTTGATTTATTTTATTTTGAGAGATTTATTATTTTATTTATGTGATTACATATCTTGGGATATTTCTTGGTTTGATGCAATTAATTCTTTGTGATTGTTCTTGTAGAATAATTATTTGGGTTAATTGATATTTTTATCCATGCTTAATTCTTGTAGTCTTGGGTATGAGAGATATGTGATTTTTGCAAGTATATTGTGGGTTTTAGAATTGAATAGTTCATGCTAATTATAGATGATTTATGTCATAGGAATGAATAAGTCATGCTAATGATTAGATGGATTATGTCATGCATTTAAACACAATATATTTCTTTAGTGAATCGAAGCTTGTAGCCTAGATCACCACATGAATGTTTAATCTTTTCTCCTAAATAAAATTAAGTCATTGTTATATAGGTTAGTGGTGGATTCAAGGTTATAATTCATCTTCTTTGGTTAATCTCCTGTTAGTATCAGTTTATTTATTTTATTCATTAGTTTTAATTAATTTAAGAATAATAATAAAATCTCATTCTTCTTTTTATAAAATTATTAGTTTTAATTATTTTAGTAATAATTCTTAGATAACAAAATTTGATTCTTCTTTTTATAAAATTAATTTAGGAAGATAATAATTTAGGTAGTTAAGCCTTTCTCTGTGGTTCGATACCCTAATACTTTCATATTACTTTGATCTTGTGCACTTGCAAGTATTGGGTTAAAACTTTGTTATAAAAATCCCGATAAAGTTTTTGGCGTCATTGCCGGGGAGAGGTTAAATTAATTGCTTTTGTTATTACCTCCTAAATTTTTTAGTATTTTTTTTATTCTACTTTTATTCTTGAAAAAAAATATATAAAAAAATTTTTTTTGTCTTCAACGTTTTTTTTATTATTATTATTTTTTATTATTTGATAGTTTATTAATCATTATTTGTGGTAATTTTTTTATTTTTTTGAATTTGTTTATTAATGCATGGTCGTCGTTCGCTCTCTGTTGATTTGAAAGAATTTGATCCTGAGATAGAGCGTACACTTAAGGCACTTAGAGCACAAGGAAAAATTATTAACACTTGTGAGGTTAAAATGGCTGAAAATCCACGAGCATTAAGGGAGTATTTTACTCCTAACACTTATAATTCACCAATAGGTAATAGACTACCTGAAATTGAGGCTAATTACTTTGAAATCAAAGCTTCTACTATTCAAATGTTACCATCTTTTTATGGCCTTGATTCTGAAAATCCTTATAAGCATATTGATGAGTTTTTAGAAATTTGCTCTACTTTTAAGTTACCTAATGTTGCTGATGATGCTATTAGATTGCGTCTTTTTCCTTTCTCTTTGAAGGATAAGGCTAAACATTGGTTACACACACGTGAAAGAATAGGTACATGGGCTGAGATGTCTAGGGAATTTTTGAAAAAATATTTTCCTATGGGTAAACTTACAAGATTAAGGAGAGAGATCACTACTTTTTCCCAACAAAATAATGAACAATTTCATGAGAGTTGGGAGAGATTTAAAGAACTTCTTCGTAGTTGCCCTCACCATGAAGTCCCTAAATGGCAGCAAATACAAAGCTTTTATTCAGGATTAGATGAGAGAAATCGCCAAATGGTTGATTCCTCTTGTAGTGGTACCTTTCTTCATAAAACTGCAGATGAGGCATGGGATTTATTTGAAAATTTGAGTGATAATTCACAACAACACGCCACCTCCTCACGAGTAGGTACATCTAGGCAAATAGGAAATAGAGGAATGTATTAAGTTTCTCAAAATGTTGATCTTTCTTTGAAAGTTGATGCCTTATCCAAAAAGTTTGATCAATTGTTAGCTTTAAATACATTGCCTACTAATTCTCCTAATGTTCAAGGTGTTTGTGCAATTTGCTCTAGTCCCTCTCATGTTATTTATGATTGTCCTAGTGCTTCACTATTTCCAGAATTTGTACAGGAACAAGTCAATGTAGCTCAAGGATTTCACAGGCAAAATGACCCCTATTCAAACACGTACAATTCGAGTCGGAGAAATCATCCTAATTTCTCCTGGAGGCAACAAGGAGAGGAAGTTCAATTAGGCCAACAACAATATCAACAAAACAGACAATCTGGTATGACTACTCCCCCTGGTTTTCAATCTCAAAGGTATGTACCTCCTCATCTTCCTCAAAGTGGAAACTCTATTTTTGAAGAAAAAGTATTATCTGCTTTAAAAGGTTTAGAATCTATGACACAAATTCTAGATTCACACACCCAATCTATTGCTAAGTTAGAAACTCAAATAGGGCAACTAGCTAATGCAATAAGTAGAAGAGATGAGGGTAAGCTTCCTAGTCATCCAATAGAGAATCCTAGAGCTAATTACCATGAGCAAGCTAAAGCTGTAATTACTATTAGAAATGGGAAGTTGGTAGATAATAAAGTAGGAGAACCTATTAAAGATAATGAGTCAAATAATAATGAAACCAAGGGAATTTCTATGACTAAAATTGAAAGGAAGATAGAGAAAGAACTAGCTTCTTCCTCTAATTTTAAGACTCTAGAATCATCTCCTACGGCTTCATATAAACCAAAGGTTCCTTATCCAGAAGCTTTATTGCCACTCCCACATCTTAGAAAGGATAATAAAAGGGAAGATATTTTAGAAACTCTCAAACAAGTTAAAATTAATCTTCCACTTTTAGAGGTTATTAAGCAAGTCCCATCATATGCAAAATTTCTTAAAGACATGTGTACTTTTAAAAGAAAATCTAAAACCAGTGTTTCTAAGAAAATCTTCCTAACTGAACAGGTGAGCTCTGTTTTGCAATATAACACTCCACCTAAATATAAAGATCCTGGTGTCCCTACTATCTCATGTCTTATTGGTAATCATAAAATAGATAGGGCACTCTTAGATTTAGGTTCTAGTGTTAATTTGATTCCATACTCTGTTTATGAAGAGTTAGGATTAGGAGAATTGCAACCATCTGATATGACCTTACAATTAGCTGATAGGTCTATCAAGGTACCTAGGGGAAGGATAGATAATGTTCTAGTTCAAATTGATAAAGGTGTCTTCCCTGTAGACTTTGTAGTCCTAGATATGGAACCTGGTAGATCTTCTCAAAATCATATCCCCATTATTCTAGGTCGTCCCTTCTTGGCTACTGCTGACGCCACTATTAATTGTAGAACTGGGGTTATGGATGTCTCTGTAATGAATATGAGGGTTAGATTAAATATTTTTAAAACTTCTTCACAACCTTCTATGGAAGATAATTCTGATTGCTATTTGGTAGATGTAAATGATGAATTAATTGAAGAAACTCTACCTTTAATGTGTTCAAAAGATTATACTTTTATTGAGAAAGAAAACCTTGTCTGCATTGAAAATGTTAATTCTAATCTTGCCTGCATTGCTCCACCTGAAAACTCTTCTTTGATTGTGAATCATGAGCTTAATATGAGAGAAATAGATCTTGGCTGAATGTAAAAGAATTAGGGAGTCTGGCTGAAGACTTTAAAATTAGCGCTTTTGGGAGGCAACCCAAATTTTATTTTATTTATTTTATTTTTATATTTTTATTTTATTTTATTTTTATTTATTTATTTTTTTATTTCACTTGATTGGTAGAAAGGTATGAAGTGTTTTTTTTGTAGGGTAATCAAACAATTTATCATTACCATGGAGATTACAGAGATTGTTTACTGCTCTTGCAGACATGCATTAATATTCCTTTTTCTACCAGGTTGTATTGTTCTTTTCTTTGTCTCTTCTCCTACTCTTGGTACTCTTTTATCACATTGTGGACAATGTTGGGTCTAGGTGTGGGGGAGAAGATGATTTTATTCTGATATCTACTATTTTTTAGTATTTTCGTTTTTTTTCGTATTTCTTGTTTAATTATTATTATTTTTATTTTATTTTTTAATTTTATTTATTTTTCTACATTATTTTAAAAAAATATAATAAAAAATATGATTTCACATAAAGAATAATTCTTTTTGAGTTCCTTTAAAAATGTCTTAAATAAGTTGAGAAAAGTACTTATTTTCTTGTTTTTAATTAGGGTGACGGACTTATGTTCTATATTTGTTATAACTTTTGCATGACTTACACTTGAGCACATGGGTCATTGTTAGTATTTAATAAATCCTTTACATTATTTTTGAACTACATAAAGTTGATGAATCTCTTCCGTACATTCTAGAACTTACTTGAGTACCTCTTGAGGCGAAATAGAAAGGTTTTCCTTATTTGACTCAGAGACGACGGTCATAGGCCTTCTTTGAATCGTTTGTGCCTTTCAAGCTTACCAAAGTTCATAATTTTTACCTTCGTACCCTTTTGAGCCTAAATGTTATATCTTTCTTTAAACCACTTAAATATTAATCCTTAATCTTGTAGAGAGCTTAATGCAAACTTCTAACTTGTGCTTCCACGATGGGTTATTATTTTTGTGTTATGGAAAAGAGAATAAGTTATTTTGACAAAGGGGAGAAGAAAATATATATAGATCAATATATGACTTGTTGTGTTGAAAAAAAAAATGTATTGAGCCAAGAAAAAGAAAGGAAAAAAAAAAGTCGATACATGATTGTTACAAGTCATAAGAAAAAAAAAATTCAAGAGGCCCGGATTTGTGAATTTAAGAAAAAAAAGAATGGCCTTAAATGATGAAATCCTAAGAAAAAGAAGATGGTAGTTGGTGAATGTATTACTGAAAAAAAAAAGGAGCAAAAACAAAGTTAGAAAGTTTGTCGAAATTTTAAAGTATCCATCTTCTTTGTAAGCTCTCTTTTCTTTGATTTTGAATTCCTTGCCTTCGTTTGATAACCAACACCCTAACCTTACATTACAAGCTTTAAAGTCCTACCTGATCTGAGTTGAGTTGAGAATCCTTGATTAGTGGAGAGAAGGTACGAAGAGTAAGCCTATGGAATGAACTCTTGCTGAGATTTGTTCTCTATATGTAATTTGGAATTTTTATTTAGTATTTATTTCATACTCTCTGATGACCACGATCACACATTACACAAGTTTTGCATTAGTTATGGGAGATAATTGAATATTTGTTTGTTTACTTAAGTTTAAAAATGAGAAGAAGAGTATTTGTCTTGATAAGTTTGAGATATTGATGGAGGATACCTAATTTGGGCTATTCTCTATCTTTTCTAAAATTTGATGTTTATTTTGACTTTGTGGGTACGTCGTTCGCAAACCCTCACGAGACCATACTCGTCCACTAGGGGTAACTTAGGGGTTTAAAGGGCTTGTTGCACGTGCTAAGTGCAATCGTGAGTCCTACGAAAGTGGCTAGTTAGTTTTTCTTTTTATTCTTTATTTTTGCTTGAGGACTAGCAAAACTTAGGTGTGGGGGAGTTGATAGAGTCGATTTTTAATACAAATAAACACCTTAAGTTTTAAGTATTTGAAAAACCTTAGAGGGGGGGTGAATAAGGTTTTTGACTAATTAAAAAAATCTTTTGTTTGATTAGAAAGATAAACCTCCAATTTGTTTGTGAAAGATTTCTAAAACTCTTTTTAATAAGAATCCACACAAAGCATAATCTTATAGAGTTGGCAATTAAGAAATGAGCAAAGAATTAAAGAGCATGCACAACAATTTATAGTGGTTCACTCTCTCCAAGAGCTACATCCACTACCTTGAGCCTCAACCCAAGGATTTCACAAATCCACTAACTTCAAAGTTGATTACACAACTACACAATGAGGTTCACCCTTCAAGGGTTTTACACTATAACCTCAAACACAACAACACAACTACACAATGAGGTTCACCCTTCAAGGGTTTTACACCAAAACCTCAATCACAACAATACAACTAGTTAATCAAAGGATCACCCAAAGGGTTTTCCACAAACCTTTGATCACAATAATAGAATAGAGAGAGTTAGGAACAATGTTACCAATTTAGCTTGAGAAGAGGAAGATTACAACTCAATGGTATACTTCTACAAGCACCTCTTTTCTTCTTCTTTGATGGATGATCAATAATGAAGCTCAAGAAGATTTTGTTTGGGATTTGAAAATGATTTGTAATAAAAAAAATGTATTTTTGAAGCTCTTGAAATGTATTAAATGATCTCAATGAGTAATTCCCAAACTCCTTGAATTTATGGCTGATAATTGAGTGTATATATAGGGTTTTTTAAGCTTAAGACCGTTGCCTAAGAAATAGGCTGTCAAATTTCAGAAATGACCGTTGCTTCTGTGCAACGGTAATATTTTTTATACTTGACGACTAAAAACGGACGATCGGTTTTTAAAAACCGGACTGCCAAATTTCCGGACGAAAGATTCGGACTTGGTTTTCGAAAAAAGCGGATTGCCGAATTGTAAAAAGCGGACAATCGGTTTTTAAAAACCGGATTGCCGAATTTCTCGGACAGAAAGATTCGGACTTGGTTTTCCGAAAAACGGACTGCCGAATTGTAAAAACGGACGATCGGTTTTAGAAAACGGACTATCGGTTTTAAAAACGGACTATCGGTTTTAAAAAACGGACTATCGGTTTTAAAAACGGACTCCCCCTTTTAAAAAACGGACTCCCCCTTTTAAAAAACGGACTTCCGAATTTTTCTGTTTTTCCTCGACCAAGTTTTTTTTTCGAACAAAACTTTCTTCCAAGTTTCAAAGGCATTCTTGACAATTTTTTAAAGAGGAGAAAAACTATTCAAAACATCTTAAAGTCAAGAATACTTGGATTTTATCAAAGGATTATATTTTAGAAAAAACATGAGAAGAGCTTCATGTATGATCAATGAATCAAAGACTAAGACTAGAGAGTTTTACAAGATAATACCTAGTTCACAAATACAATGTCTTCAATGTCTTCAATTGATTTGATCTTGGTATGGCTTGATCTCTTCTTCTCTATTTTGTCCCTCATCATCAAGATCTTTTGCTTGAGACTTTGAGACTTCATATGTTCTTCTTTTGTTCTCTATGAAGGGTTAGCTAACATACTCACACAAGCACATGTTAATCATAATCAAAACACAAGTAATAATGCCCTTAGGGCTAACAATCTCCCCCTTTTTTATTATGACAAACACATATGCAAGAAGAACAAAAGAGCAAAAGTAAAGTTTGGTGATGCATCAAAATATCAAAAAAGGCAAAGCATAACAATCACCAAGAAAAGGAGATAACTCCCCCCTTGCATCAATAATCATTGTAAACAATTTATAGGCATCATCAATAATCATCATATTAACAAAATTTCTCCCCCTTACATCTTGCACTATTTTCTCCCCCCTTTTGTCATAAATCAAAAAAATTGTAGGAGAAAAGTATCAAGGGATCATAGAAGAGATACTAGTAGGACTTTCAACATTAAAGTGTCATCATGAAGTCCATAACAAGAAGGGCCTATCAACAAAGAAAAAAGTGCAACAAACAGATCACTTAGCATGACAAAAGCAAATTAGGATTAGAAATAATACCAATTGAAAAAACCTTAGAGTGATCCTTTGGATATATCACATTTTGAGGAAGAATTTGAGCTTCTTGATCATTTTCTTGTGTTGCTTCAATCTCTTCTTCCTCCATAAGCATGTTCTTCCATTGCTTGAGTGTACAAAGGTTGGTAGCTTAAAGAGTTATCTATGTCATCATCATCTTTCTTGTCAAAAAAAGTTAGTTTCATCAAAATATCTATGAATAGACTCTCCAACACATAAGGTTCTTTTTGTTGAAAATTCTAAAAAGCCCTTTTGTTTGAAGAATAACCAAGAAAAATTCCCTCATCGGATTTTCGATCAAACTTCCCAAGATTGTCTTTGGTGTTTAAAATAAAGCATTTGCATCCAAAAACTTTAAAATAACCAATTGAGGGGGTTTTATTAAAAATGAGTTCAAAGGGAGTTTTCTTTAAAGAAGGTCTCAAGATAACACGATTCAAATGTAGCATGCGGTGTTAACGGCCTCGGCCCAAAAAGTTTAGGAAGGGAATTTTCATAAAGCATTGACCTTGCCATTTCTTGTAAAGTTCTATTTTTTCTTTTCCACAAATCCATTTTGTTGAGGAGTTTTGGCTACCGAAAAAAGTTTTGTAAAATACCAAAATCATCACAAATTTTTTGTAAAATCTTGGTTGTTGAATTCTCTCCCATTATCACTTCGTATAGAAATCAATTTGCAAACAAGGGAGGTTTGGACTCTTTTGAATAATTTAATAAATTCATGAAATGCTTCATCCTTTCGGCTTGAAAACAAAGTCCAAGTAAAAAAAAAATTCATCCACAATAATAAAGACATACCTCTTACCACCAAGACTAGTGGTCCTCATTGGTCCAAATAAATCCATGTGAATGAGTTCTAAAGGTTTTGAAGTTGAAATCATTTACTATGGTTTAAAAGAGGTATTAATTTGTTTTCCAAATTGGCAAGCATCACAAAGTCTAGTTTTCTCAAAATGAAGTTTTGGTAAGCCCCCTAACAAGTTCTTTTGAAGAGAGTTTGTTTAATAAATCCATACTAACATGACCAAACCTTCTATGCCACAAAAAATACATCATCATCATGAACCAAGAGACGCTATAAGTTTTGAGAAATGAGAACTTCAAGATAAAAGACATAGACATATGCTAACTCTTTTTGAAACAAAAAATAGTTTTGTTCACAAGCTTGTTTATGATAGAAGAAGATTCACTTTCAAAAACAACTTTGTACCCATAATCACATAATTGACTAATACTAGATAAATTAAACTTCAAAACATCAATTTAAAAGAACTTCCTTAATTAAAGAAGATGAATCATATCTAAAGTTACCTATACCGATGATCCTTCCAAAAGTAAAAAAACGAAGCACCTTCGGTTGTTCAATCAAGAGGGATGCATATCCGGTCATGTGTCATAGGCATCCGCTATCCGAGTACCACTTAGATGACCTTGACTTGTGTTCCTACAACAAAAGAAGTAGAAGGGTCTTTTGGTACCCATATCTTTTTGGGTCCATGAATGTTAGTTGGATTTTCTTTTATTTTCCAAACGGTTTTCACTCCTCTTTCAATCTTTTTTCTTTATAAAACACTTTGTGGCTTTATGACCACTCTTTTCACAATAAGTACAACAAAAGTGTGAAAGGGATGAGGAGGCTTTTACAAAACGTGTTTGTTTAGAAAAAAATATTGGAATGATTATATCCAATACCATTTTTGTTAAAAAGTGATCTTTGAGAGCCAAGAAGTTTTTCAAAATTTTCTTTTCCCTTTGTGAATTTTTTCAACACATAGAGTGAGATCACTCACCTTTTTCTTTAAGGCATCATAATCAATCAAACATTTTTTCAAGAAAGGAAATCTTTTCACAAAGATTTTTTGTTTTCTAAAATAAGTTTTTGAAGGTCATCATTTGAGCTCTCTTTTTCTTTCTTCAAGACTTCCAAGGATTCAAGAATGGCTTTATTTTCACAAATAAGTCTTGAATTTTCATCCAACAAAAATTGAGTTTTGCTTTTTAAATCTTTGTTTCGTTTGGTAACCTTTTTTGCACTCATCATACATTTCAATAAGCATAGTGCTAGGATCAACATCACAATCATCATCAAGAATACTAGAAGAGTTAGGAAGTGAAGATTGTACCTCATTTTCTAGTGCCATGAAGCATATGTTGGCATTTTCTTCTTCTTCATTTTCACTTGAGTCTTCATCCCATGCTCCAATTAGGCCTTTGCCTTTCTTCTTCTTCTTCAATGCCTCAAGCTTGACTTCTAAAGCTTCCTTTTCCTTTTTAAGGGCCTTGGGACAATCGGCTACAAGATGATTGGTGCTATTGCATTCAAAGCATCTAGCCTTGAAGAGTGATGAACTTTGTCCTCCTTTCTTGAATGGAGGATTCTTTCCTTTGTTGAAGTCTTCTTTGTAAAATCTTTTAAATTTCCTCATCACTAGGGCCATATCCTCAATCTCATCTTCATTGTTTGACGAGCATGTATGATCATCATCATTCACTTTGAGTGCTATGCCTTTTCTTCCTTTGTCTTCATCTTCCATTTCATCTAATCTTTTTATTTTCATCTCATAGGTGAGGAGAGATCCTATGAGTTCTTCAATAGGAAGTTGACTTAACTCTTTTGATTCCTCAATGGCAAGAGTTTTTGGTTGCCATGCTTTTGGGAGTGAATCAAGAATCTTTCTATTTACTTCTCCCCTTGTGTACTCTTTTCCATATGCCTTTAAGCCATTTGTGATATTGGTGAACCTTGTGAACATGTCACTAATGCTTTCATATTGTTTCATCATGAATAGCTCATAATCTCTCACCAACATAGCCAATTTAGACTCCTTCACTTGATTGGTGCCTTCGTGAGTTACTTCAAGTAACTTCCACATTTCATGAGCCGAGTCGCATCCGCTCACTCTATTGTATTCATTAGCATCCAAGGCACAACTCAATATGTTCATAGCTTGAAAGTTTAGAGTCATCTTCCTTGAGTCAAGCTCATCATAATCTTCGACCTTCTTGACAATTCCATCCTTTATAGGAACATAAGGTCCATTCTCTACAATGCTCCAAAGATTAAAGTTAATAGAGCAAATATATATTTTGATTCTAGATTTCCAAAAAGTATAATTTGAACCATCGAAAAGAGGAGGTCTATTTGTAGAAGAGCCTTCTACATATGGTAAACTAGAAACATTAGCCATAGTAAAATAATGATCTTTTGCTTCAAGGATGTTAGTCCCTTTTTAAAGAAGCCCCGCTCTGATACCAATTGAAAAACCTTAGAGGGGGGGGTGAATAAGGTTTTTGGCTAATTTAAAAAATCTTTTGTTTGATTAGAAAGATAAACCTCCAATTTGTTTGTGAAAGATTTCTAAAACTCTTTTTAATAAGAATCCACACAAAGCATAATCTTATAGAGTTGGCAATTAAGAAATGAGCAAAGAATTAAAGAGCATGCACAACAATTTATAGTGGTTCACTCTCTCCAAGAGCTACATCCACTACCTTGAGCCTCAACCCAAGGATTTCACAAATCCACTAACTTCAAAGTTGATTACACAACTACACAATGAGGTTCACCCTTCAAGGGTTTTACACTATAACCTCAAACACAACAACACAACTACACAATGAGGTTCACCCTTCAAGGGTTTTACACCAAAACCTCAATCACAACAATACAACTAGTTAATCAAAGGATCACCCAAAGGGTTTTCCACAAACCTTTGATCACAATAATAGAATAGAGAGAGTTAGGAACAATGTTACCAATTTAGCTTGAGAAGAGGAAGATTACAACTCAATGGTATACTTCTACAAGCACCTCTTTTCTTCTTCTTTGATGGATGATCAATAATGAAGCTCAAGAAGATTTTGTTTGGGATTTGAAAATGATTTGTAATAAAAAAATGTATTTTTGAAGCTCTTGAAATGTATTAAATGATCTCAATGAGTAATTCCCAAACTCCTTGAATTTATGGCTGATAATTGAGTGTATATATAGGGTTTTTTAAGCTTAAGACCGTTGCCTAAGAAATAGGCTGTCAAATTTCAGAAATGACCGTTGCTTCTGTGCAACGGTAATATTTTTTATACTGACAGCTAAAAACGGACGATCGGTTTTAAAAACCGGACTGCCGAATTTCTGGACAGAAAGATTCGGACTTGGTTTTCTGAAAAACGGATCGCCGAATTGTAAAAAGCGGACAATCGGTTTTAAAAACCGGATCGCCGAATTTCTCGGACAGAAAGATTCGGACTTGGTTTTTCGAAAAACGGATTTGCCGAATTGTAAAAACGGACGATCGGTTTTAGAAAACGGACTATCGGTTTTAAAAACGGACTATCGGTTTTAAAAAAACGGACTATCGGTTTTAAAAACGGACTCCCCCTTTTTAAAAAACGGACTCCCCCTTTTTAAAAAACGGACTTCGAATTTTTTCTGCTTTTTCCTCGACCAAGTTTTTTTACGAACAAAACTTTCTTCCAAGTTTCAAAGGCATTCTTGACAATTTTTAAAGAGGAGAAAAACTATTCAAAACATCTTAAAGTCAAGAATACTTGGATTTTATCAAAGGATTATATTTTAGAAAAACATGAGAAGAGCTTCATGTATGATCAATGAATCAAAGACTAAGACTAGAGAGTTTTACAAGATAATACCTAGTTCACAAATACAATGTCTTCAATGTCTTCAATTGATTTGATCTTGGTATGGCTTGATCTCTTCTTCTCTATTTTGTCCTCATCATCAAGATCTTTTGCTTGAGACTTTGAGACTTCATATGTTCTTCTTTTGTTCTCTATGAAGGGTTAGCTAACATACTCACACAAGCACATGTTAATCATAATCAAAACACAAGTAATAATGCCCTTAGGGCTAACAGTATTAGCCTTTGAAAATATTTTATTTATTTATTAGTCATAATTATTATATTTAATTTATTTTATTTATCTTTGTGCAGGTTTTAAAAAAAAGAATGGAAAATAAAGATTCCATATTAAATTTGGTAAAGGGAAGCTGCAGTATTTGAATCCTTTAAGGATTAGGATTAGAACTTTAATAGAATCCTTTAAGGATTAGAACTTTAGTATTTGAATCCTTTAAGGATTAGGATTTTGCTTCTCTTTTGTCTATAAATAGAAAAAATACAGCAGAGAAAATACAGCAGCAGAGAAAAAATACGGCGGCAGAAAACAGCAGGAGCAGAAAAATTTCTGCAGCAGAAATTCCAAGAGATTCCAGAAGAAGCAGAAATCCAGCAGCTGAAGTAATTTCCAGCAATAGCAGAATTTTTCAGCAATAGTAGAAAAATTACAGCAGTAGCAGAATTTTCCAGCAAGCTTCTAATTAAAAGAAAGCCATGGTCTACTCCAAGAAATTGGTTCCTTCTTTCCCTTTAGCCATGAACTAAATTTATTTTTAGAATCTTGATGAAACCCTAGCCATGTGACTTTGATTTATTTTATTTTGAGAGATTTATTATTTTATTTATGTGATTACATATCTTGGGATATTTCTTGGTTTGATGCAATTAATTCTTTGTGATTGTTCTTGTAGAATAATTATTTGGGTTAATTGATATTTTTATCCATGCTTAATTCTTGTAGTCTTGGGTATGAGAGATATGTGATTTTTGCAAGTATATTGTGGGTTTTAGAATTGAATAGTTCATGCTAATTATAGATGATTTATGTCATAGGAATGAATAAGTCATGCTAATGATTAGATGGATTATGTCATGCATTTAAACACAATATATTTCTTTAGTGAATCGAAGCTTGTAGCCTAGATCACCACATGAATGTTTAATCTTTTCTCCTAAATAAAATTAAGTCATTGTTATATAGGTTAGTGGTGGATTCAAGGTTATAATTCATCTTCTTTGGTTAATCTCCTGTTAGTATCAGTTTATTTATTTTATTCATTAGTTTTAATTAATTTAAGAATAATAATAAAATCTCATTCTTCTTTTTATAAAATTATTAGTTTTAATTATTTTAGTAATAATTCTTAGATAACAAAATTTGATTCTTCTTTTTATAAAATTAATTTAGGAAGATAATAATTTAGGTAGTTAAGCCTTTCTCTGTGGTTCGATACCCTAATACTTTCATATTACTTTGATCTTGTGCACTTGCAAGTATTGGGTTAAAACTTTGTTATAAAAATCCCGATCAAATACATCAAGGACCAGGGACCCGAATGCACATGTACTTGGAGTTCTTCCATCTACATTACATTACAAGGTTTAGGGTTTTAGGTATAGTATTATACACTTTCTAAATTTAAATAGTTACGGGTTTATAATTTAATGTAAAATATTTTTTATCATGACAAGTTTATAAATTTTAGGGTTTAGAGTTTTAAGATTAAGATGTAGTATTACACATTTTCTAATGTTTATGATTTTAGGGTTTCAATGTTAGGATTTTAGGGTTTCAAAGTTATGATTTATGGTTTAGGGTTTCAATGTTAGGATTTTAGAATTTATGGTTTTAAGGTTTAGGGGTTTAGGCTTTTAGGGTTTATGGTTTTAGAGAAGATTATATTCTCTCTTATTTCTTTAAAAAAAATCAAAACAAAATAGTTTTCTTGAGATATACATTTATATAAAATTAATAGAACAATATAAATACTTTAGAGTAGATTATATTCTCTTTTGTTTCTAACAAAGATTCAAAACAAAACAGTTTTCTTGAGATATATATATAATTATATAAAATTAATATAACATTATAAATGATTTAGATACAATTATATTATCTTTTTTTCCAAACAAAAAATCGAAACAAAACAGCTTTCTTGAGATATACATTTATACAAAATTGTTTATTAGGATTTATGACAAAAACAAAATAATTTATATAACTAATATCATCTTAATAGCAAAATTGTGAGAAAAATTATTAAAAACTCATTTAATCAAATCACATTTCCAATAGAAAACACGACTAGTTTAACATAATGGTCAAATATGCACAAATCTATCAATATAAACAAGTAGTGAAAATTAATAACCCTAAACCCACATCTAGAAAAAATAGACTACAAGAAATTGAGAAATAACCCAAATAAAATTTATTAAAAAATATTCACAAACTACAATAAACAATAATTTTCATATACACAATAAAAATCAACACAAAATGAAAAAATATTAAAAACAATTAAATAATATAAAGAAATTTACCGGATGTCAAAATAAATTGAAATCAAGCTTTATTATTCGGCATAGCTTCTTATAGTTTTTTCCTTCTATCAGGGACTTTTTCATGCCTTGAGAGCCTGTAGGCGCGGGGAATCCCCAAATGCAATAGATTCTTTCTTGTTAGATGAAGAATTCGAGAAGAAAGGCGCAGACTCCAGGGCAGGATTTCGATAAAGCAGCGGCTGAAGGAAGAAGAGGAGGAAGGAAGGAGAAGAGGAAGAGAAGAAGAGAAGGAAGGAAGGAGAAGAGGAAGAGAAAAAGAGAAGGAAGGAAAGTTGCGGCGGAAAGGAGCAAACAAAGGAGCGGCGGGAAGAGAAGAAGGCGACGGAAATTTATAGAAATGGATTGGAGAAGATAAAAGCCAGGGTATTTTTTTTTTTTTTAGTCATTGGAGCTTAATAATCCAGACAGTGTGTGTATTATCCTTAACAATAACGAATACAATGCGTGTGTTATTCTCACTGATAATGCATACACTGAATACGTTATCAGCCAGCTCACTCGCCGACCTGCGACGTCAACAGCTACATCAGTAATCTCGTATAATAACGAATTAAATTGGTGATTGGAGATAATGCACACAGGATGTGCGTCATCTTTCTGGATAACGCACACAACGTGTGGGTTATGGCCAAACTTATGTTAAAAAAATAGTTGCGGCCACTTTTGTGGCTATTTTTCAAAAAATGACCAAATATAGCAAAAAACCGTACAATGACCACAAAACAAGATTTCTGCGCTTATAAACATAAATATATGAAAATCGTGCTATTTTTTTTTCTTCATTTAAAATATCTTGTTTTGTGGTGCATACACAATTTTTTCTTTTATACCTTAGAATTCGTATCATTTCTTGCGACATCATGTCATAAACGATTCCAAACTCAATAAATAGGCCTATAATCAATCAATTTATTTAAAATGTCCTTCGTGTAAGTTATAATTTATTACAAAATAAACCATAAAGTTTGATATAAAAATATTATAATCGATACCTTAATTTATCATTATAGCTTATCACAAAAACACTTTCATAAACTTTTTAATAACATTGCCTTAATCTATATTATTAAAAAAATTTATTGGTTAACTTAAAAAATATTTTTTATTTTTTTAAAAAAATTAAATTGTTAGGATTTTTCATTAATTTATTGTAATAACTATTAAAAATTAATAGTATGTTTTTAAAAGAAAAAATTTAGATTTTTATCTATTATTTTAATATTTTGCTTAAAACTATTATTTAATCATTTTTACAAGAAATTACTACAAATCTTATCATATTAAATTTTTTAATAAAATTTTCAAGATAAAGATTTGAAGTTGAAAAATATTTAATTTATAAACAAAAAAATTATTTTTCAGTGAATTAAATTAAAAATACACATACTATTTTCCTTAAATAATCAAGTTTTTAAAAGTTAAATAATCAATCTTGAAAGAATATATATAAAAAGGATATTGTTACAAATTTTATAAAAATGTATTATAATAATATATTTTTATTCTATACTATATAGAAATGATTATTTAACTAATAAAAAAATTTTATTTTATAAATATTAAATAAATTGTAGAATTTGTCACTAATTTATTATAATAATTTAATAATATTTATTGTAAAGAAAGAAAATATATTTTCATCAAATATTTTAGTACTTTACTTAAAAATTTTATTTAATCATTGTTACAAGAAATTATTACAAATCCTAATAAGTTAAAATTTTTACAAAGTCTAGATAAAGATTTAGAGTTGTCAAAATCTTATATTCTATTTATAATCGGATATTTTATTTTTTCATTGAATTAAATTTAAAGTCACCATGCTATTTTTCCTTAGATAATCAATTTTTTAAAGTTAAATAATCAATGTTAAAATGAAATAAACTAAAAAATTATTATTATAAAGTTTGTGGAAGTATTTATATAAAAACTATACTATAAATTTGTTTTATGAACTGAAACGTTTTTATACAAAACTTTAGGGGTTACTTTGTAACAATCTTAACTTATATGAGGAGTATTTTAAGCATTTTAAATAAATTGATAGTTTTGGAGGATAAAGAGTCTATTTATTAAGTTTGGGGGTAAAGTGCATTTAACCCCACTTTAGGTACATTATGCAATTAACCCAAAAAAATTCTAACCTTGAGGGTTTTTTTTTTTTTGGGGGGTAAAAAAAGAGTATAAGTTGAGGTAGTTCTCTAGCTAAAGAGATAACAATTTATTCTTTTTTAAGAAAAACCCTATTAATAGATTCAAGAAAAAGTTTCTATACCACTCTCTATACTACTTTTAATTGGATATATTTTATTAATAAAACTTAACAAATAAAATATACACTCTAAAAGAAAAAGATAAATTCTAAAAAAAAACATATTATAAAAAAAAGTAATATATAAAATAATACATAATATCTTGAACCTCTCAACCTCTCTGTGTTTTTCTTTAATTTTTACTTCTCCTCTACCTTTTTTTTATCATTCTTTTTTCACTCGACAAAATTTTCCCCTACATAAGACCTAATATACATCTCCACCGTTATCTCCCATATTTCTTCATTTTATATTTTCCATTTTCTCTTTAATTTTTCTTAACTTTCCATCAGTTATTCCATTTCAAACATCATCCCAAGTTCCATGCTCTTTATAAAAGTAGAAAATAGTTTGTTTTTAAAGGAAAAAAAAGTAAGAACTGTTCCATATGCAATGTTCTTATAAAATGTAAGAGAAAAATAATAAAACAATTTTGTGGAAACAGGACTTACATCCTTAAATGACAAATTTGTCGCTCCATAACTGACAAACTATCTAAACTTTACAAGGTTTCTTTCTTTATATATAAAAAGAACTATATCCTTTTTTGAGTAAAAAACTCAAATTTTTTTATATAATCAAATAAAAAATTTTGAATCTCATATATCAATTTTAAAATTTTGAACAATTTCTCTTGTTTTTGAATATTAGAATCAAAATTCTTTATTAATTTTATAAAAGCAAGTAACTCAATTTGATTTAAGTATTCAATTAAAAGATATACTACCCAATTGAGACTGACTTCAGACTCTTTAGGTATGTTTTTTAATTAAACGTACTTTTTTTTTAACAAGAAGGCTCTAACCTTAAGTTATGGCTCTATGCCAATTAAGACAGCAAAATTTTTAGTTGAGAGAGGCGTAGGCCTATGGTGTTGCATTGCAGAGAGTTATGTTCAAGGCACCAATAGAGGGCGTCGTCCAGCTTCAGATTTTTCAAAAACCCTTCATTTTTCAAAAAAAATCTTATTCTCTACCTCAATGTTCAAACATCAAAAAACACAAGTACAAGCAAAGCTAAACCAAATCTAAAGAAAAAGATGTTATGACATCATTCCCTGAATATTTATTTAGGATTTCATCAATTTTAATTTTAAAAAAACGCATCGAATCAAAGTGAATATGCTTCAAATAATTCTGTAAGTACACTTCAAAGAACTACTAGAGAAAGAGCTTTCAGTGAGTCTTACAAGTTGCAGCCCTAATCCAGGTGCTGGCTTCAAGGAAGAAACAGATGATTTTATAAAAAAATGAATTAGAAAAACATGAACCAAATTTCCAAACCACTGAGAAAGAAGAAATAAAGATATATTATAAAGCCAAGTAATTCCCAAATCATGGTAATAAATAAATATAGCAGTAGCATGCACAAATGGCAAATAATGTGTCTTGGAAAAGAAAAAGAAAAAAAAGATGTTATCAAAATGCAATAACAAATACCAGATGCCAAGCCACTCAGAGGGCTAATCCTAATGTTCATTCCACAACTTTACATAACTAACTATAGCAATACACAATAATGCATATTGCAGATCCTTTGGAAACAAATTTGGACTAGCATAATACTAATGGCAAAAAAATGATGATGGCGGCCACACAATTAATGTTTCTTGAAGACTTAACAATCCTAACAAAATTGCCTTTTAGTCACAAAGTTTATGTGATTGAATTGAGCAACACTCAATAACATTCCCTATTAAAACAGAAACATAATTCAAATACTTATGTATCCTTGATTTATTTTTAGACTAAAGAAATTTATTTTTCTCTTTAGATTTTATTAAAATAATTAATGGAGAAATGAAAACTCAAGAACTTTTTTTTTAATAAATGGATATTTCATTTCAATCATGTAACTATCGGTACAATACATTCGGTGTCTTAGCTACACGTTTCCTACCTATTCCATTACTATCATCTATACATATACTTTTTAGCCTGTTTGGAAACTCATTTACACCCTTGTAACGGAGGCATTTGGAATGGCATTGGGGACCTTTTTTGTTAACCTCTCCAGCTAGAAAATCAGCCGCCATATTCGCTTCACGCTCTACCCATACAAACCTATAAGACTTTAGCTTACTTTTTGCTAAACTGTTAATCTGATTGATTACTTTCATCTCTTCCTCACCAAAGGTTTCTGGAAAATCTCCATACTCTTTTTGGTTTAGCACATTTATAACCCCTTTCGAATCGGATCTTATTTCAAGATGTTCAATGAAATGAAAAGACCGGACTACTTCAATTATTCCATATAAAATCGCCTTTGCTTCATGAAAATAAACCGAGAGTCCTTCAATTGGACATTGAATAGCACCAGCAAATAAAGGAACACCTTCTGATGAACGAATAATATAACCAGATGATCCATATATTTTTTTCTTCAAAGAACCGTCACAATTCAAGACGTAAGTATTAATATTTGAAGGTTTTTGCCAAACAACCCACCACCAGGGAACACTTCTCACTTGTATCCCGGCAACTTTGTACGATTTTTGCAGCAGACAAATATCCATCTTTGAATAAACAAATTTATAATACAGGTATTACTCGAATAAATGCTGTTTTTGCTGCTTCTTCTTCTTCAGATGAGAACTATCTACTAAAATGCCTTAAAACATTGAAAAAATGCTCACTGGTATCTGAATCCCAAAAATCATTTGTATCTGAATTTGAATCCCAAAAGCGATATTTATAGATAAGTAAAATAGTGGTAATAAATACAATTCCTAATTAGGATAGGAAAAGAAATAGATAGGAAAATAGAGTTTTTAAAACTCCTATTCCTATCGGGACTAGACCGCCACAAAGACCGCAAAACAAGATTTCCGCGCTTTATGTAAGCATAAAATATGAAAATCATGCTTTTATTTTCTTGATTCAAAAAATCTTGTTTTGGCGCGTACATAATTTTTCTGGGAAGGAATACATATACACTTATTAACCACTCAGGAAGCATACCATTTTTTGTAACATTATGTTATAAACAATTCGAACTCTTTATTTAATAGGATAAATAAAAAAAATCCTAAATTTAAGACGGTGTTAATTGAGGATATAAACCTTTTTTTGAGAAAAAAAAAATCCTTTGATAAATCTGCAGGTACCATGCATATTGGGGTTTAATTTTTTATCTTTTTCATCTCTTAAATATCTCCTTCTGACTCTATCATTCTAATTAGCAGACATAATTCCTGAATATTTAGGACAAGTAAAATAAGTCGGTAAAAGATTTGGATATTAAATGAAGTAAAACAAAGAATTAGATTTTCTTCACAAGTTGCAGCATAAAATTAGTAGAGAGAAAGCAAAGATAAAAAGCATCAGTAAGAGCCTCCCCCACAACCAATTTTTGGGACAAAACCCTTACCTTAAAAACCAACATAAGTTATTCTTCTCCACGTATAATAAGGATTAGACTCCAGTAACAAGTAACTAAGGTTACACACACATTCATTTATGACTGGCTTCAAAATCTTACTAATGGAGACAAAGCACGGAATGGTTCTCCCACTGTCAGAAAGAGTGCTTTGTGAGAAGCATTGGGGATCATGGATTTAAAAGCATATTCATTAATAATTAAAAACACAATATATAGACTTTCCAATATTCTCTTGCAGCAGTCTCATCTTACCATAGCGTCATCGTGCATATCTACTTATTCTTATTGCTCACTCACTTACACTAGTATGCCATTTTGAAGAAATTTCTGTCTTAATGATTGATTAAAAATACAAATTAAGAATCTCCATAGAATTTTCTTTCTTCAGCACATTTCTCATTGTTTTTAACATAATGGAACTCCCACTACTAATAGAGTGAAAACCATACATGAAGATATTCACGAAAAGTGATTTCTTATTTTTTCTCTCAAAAAACCAAGACCAATTAACAAAGTTTTAGGTTCATCTGTTTCCTAAGAACCTAAGCAAGTAGTGAAAACTTACTTCTACAAAGACATCATAAAGGAAAAACAAAATACGAGCACACTAAGATCTATTTAGTACCTTCCATAGTGAGTCTCAAGTTGAACTCCAAATGCTGGCAGAAAAATACCGGACTCTGCCAGATAAAACAGATCAGTGAATAAGAGAAGGCTGCTAGCACCTTTTTGCACATAAAAGGGAAAGCAATTATTTCTAGCAGCATATTCATAATATTTGAAGTTGAAAAATATTCAGAGTAATAAGATTCATAGTATGTTAATTTCATGTTCGTATGTTTAAAGCTATTAATGGTATGTTTAATTTTAGAATTTTTCATTAACTTACTGTAATAACTATTAAAATTAATAGTATGTTTTCAAAAGAAAAAATTTAGGTATTTATTTATTATTTTAATATTTTACTTAAAATTATTATTTAATTATTGTTATAAAAAATTACTATAAATCTTAAAACGTTAAATTTTTTATTAAAATTTTCAAGATAAAGATTTGAAGTTGAAAATTATTCAATTTATAAACAATAATTTATTTTTCATTGAATTAAATTAAAAATACATATGTTATTTTTTCTTGAATAATCAAGTTTTTAAAAGTTAAATAATCAATCTTGAAAGAATATAGATAGAACGGATATTATTACAAATTTTATGAAAATGGTTTATAATAATATGTCTTTATTCTATATCATTTTAGAAATGATTATTTAACTAATAAAAATATATTAGTTTATAAAAATAAATAAATTGTAGAATTTGTCACTAATTTAATATAATAATTTAATAGTATTTATTGTAAAGAAAAAAATATATATTTTCATCTAATATTTTAGTACTTTACTTAAAATTTTTATTTAATCATTGTTACAAGAAATTATGACAAATCCTAATAAATAAATTTTTTATAAAGTCTAGATAAATATTTGAAGTTGTCAAAATCTTATATTCTATTTATAATCGAATATTTTATTATTTCATTGAATTAAATTTAAGGTCACCATGCTATTTTTCTTAAATAATCAAGTTTTTTAAAGTTAAATAATCAATGTTAAAATGAAATAAACTACAAAATTATTATTATAAAATTTATGTAAGTATTTGTAAAAAACTATACTATAAATTTGGTTATGAACTAAAACGTTTTTATACCAAACTTTAGGGATTATTTTATAACAAACTATAACTTACATGAAGAGTATTTTAGGCATTTTAAATAAATTGACAGTGGGGAATAAAGAGCCTATTTATTAAGTTTGGGTAAAGTAATTTTTTTTTTCTAAAAAAGAGTAAAAGTTGAGGTAGTTTGTTAGCTAACGGCATAACAATTTTCTTTTTCTAGAAAAGAACTATTAATAGATTCAGGAAAAATAATGGTGAGAATATATAAAATCATCTACAAGCCTAAATATTCACTCTCATGTATCACTCTCTGTACCACTTTTTAATTGGATATATTTTATTAATAAAATCTAACAAATAAAAGATACACTCTAAGAGAAAAAGATAAATTTTAAAGAAAATATATTAAAACAAGAAAGTGATATGTGAAGTGATACAGAATATTCCGAACCCTCTCAACTTTTTTTTATGTTTTTCTTCAATTTTTATTTCTTCTCTACCTTTTTTTATCATTCTTTTTTCACTCGACAAAAGTTTTCCCCACATAAAATGTAATATACATCATCCCAAATTCTTTGCTCTTTATAAAAGTAGAAAATAGTTTATTTCCTAAAGAAAAAAAAACAAAAAAGTAACAACTGTTCCATATGCAATGCTCTTATAAAATGTAATTAAAAAATAATAAAACAATTTTATAGAAACAGGACTTACATCCTCAAATGACAAATTTGTCACTCCTTAACTGACGAACTATCTAAACTTTACAGGTTTCTTTCTTTATATATAAAAAGAACTATATCCTTTTTTAGTAAAAAACTCAAGTTTTATTATATAATCAAATAAAAACTTTTGAATTTCATATATCAATTTTAAATTTTTGAACAGTTTCTTGGTTTTGAATATTAGAATCAAAATTCTTTATTAATTTTATAAAATTAACTCAATTTGATTTAAGTATTCAATTAAAAGATATGCTACCCAATTGAGACTGACTTCAGACTCTTTGGGTATGTTTTTAAATTAAACATATTTCTTTTTTAACAAGAAGCCTCTAAACTTAAGACAGCAAAATTTTTAGTCGAGGGAGGCGCAGGCGTATTATGTTGAATTGCAGAGGGTTATGCTCAAGGCACCACTGGAGAGCGTCATCCAGCTTCAGCTTTTTCAAAAACCCTTCATTTTTTAAACAAATTCTTATTCTCTACCTCAATGTTCAAACATCAAAAAACACAAATACGAGCAAAGCTAAACCAAATCTGAAGAAAAAAGATGTTATGACATCATTCCCTGAATATTCATTTAGGATTTCATCAATTTTAATCTAAAAAAAAAAAAAAAAGCATCGAATCAAAGTGAATATGCTTCAAATAATTCTGTAAGTACACTTCAAAGAACTACTAGAGAAAGAGCTTTCAGTGAGTCTTGCAAAATCAAAGTGAATATGCTTCAAATAATTCTTTAAGTACACTTTAAAGAACTACTAGAGAAAGAGCTTTCAGTGAGTCTTGCAAGTCGCAGCCCTAATCCAGGTGCTGGCTCCAAGGAAGAAACAGATGATTTTATAGAAAAATGAATTAGCAAAACATGAACCAAATTTCCAATCCACTGAGAAAGAAGAAATAAAGGTATATTATAAAGCCAAGTAATTCCCAAATCATGGCAATAAATAAATATAGCAGTAGTATGCACAAATGGCTAATAATGTGTCTTGGAAAAGAAAAAGAAAAAAGATGGTACCAAAATGCAAGAACAAATACCAGCTGTCAAGCCAATCTGAGGGCTAACTCTAATGTTGATTCCACAACTTTAGATAACTAACTATAGCAATACACAAAATGCATAATGCAGATCCTTCTGCAAACAAATTGGGACAAGCATAATACTAATGGCAAAAAATTGATGCAGGCGGCCACACAATTAATGTTTCTTGAAGATTTAACAAAATTGCCTTTTAGTCACAAAGTTTATCTGATTGAATTGAGCAACAATCAAGAACATTATCTGCTGTAGTGATAGACTAAATAACAGGAAAAAGTACAAAAACAAGATAATTGAGTCCTTATCTGATTGAATTGAGCAACAATCAAGAACATTATCTGCTGTAGTGAAAGACTAAATAACAGGTAAAAGTACAAAAACAAGATAATTGAGTCCTTAGGTTTCAAGATTTAAAATGACTGCAATTCGACTCTGACCTGTTCTATAGAGGTTGATGCTAGATTCGGCTGTAAATACACAAACCTCAGCCATTATTCTTTTGATAACTAAATCTCTTACTAAATCAAATAACTGCATCAAATCAAAGAAAGTAGTGAAAGGAATGATTCCCTTCTTAGCAATCAGTAAATCCTATAAATGATTTAAACAAATCATTTCTGATGTGTAACAAAATCGACCATTGTGATTCACATGTAAGCCTGAAACATCCATAAGAACCTCAACAACAGAGGAGTCATCATCATACAAGAGTTCAATCTTTCCGTCCATTCTCAAATACACAAGAGTTCATACAAATACACAACTACACCAAAAAAGGAAAAAAGCAAAATATATAAGTCCAAATTCTCCATCCATTTCAAATAAAATGAAAGTATATTCAGAAAATAGAGTTAAAAGCATTATTCAAACTGCCAATGGAAGCAACCTATGTTCAAACTAGAACCCATAAAGACCAATGGGGAAGCTCATTATCTAAACACATGCAAAGCAGGACATATCACACATCTTTTAGAATCAAGACAGAGCATAATCCAAATTAACATTTGAATAGATTTCACAATACTAACATTGAGTTCCATGATAGAATTCAGAGGCGAGGAAAAAAAAGGAGAAAAGAGAAAAAAAAAAGAAAAAAGAGAGAGTACCATCATCAACAATATATAAGTTGTGTACACATATATATAGCTAATTAACAATTAAGCAGAAGGATTAACCTCTGTTCTGTTCATTCAATTTAACCCACACTGTATATTCAATCTCAAGCGATCCCCTTTGCAAGGGCTTCAGCCTGTGCGGCCTTCTTCACGGCATCAATATCCTCATCAGGAATTGTTGAATAACCCATCTTCTTAGGACTAGCTCCATCATCATCACTATCGTCAAACCCATCATCATCGGAGTCGTCCAAGTCAAATCGGACGGGGGAGAACAGAGACCAGATCAGGTACATGGTAGCAGCTGTAAGTGCTCCACAGCCAACCCCAAAAAGCAATGCACCCACAACGCTCATTATATCCCTGGTACGATCCCTAATTGAGCTTCTTGTCACCGTGGAGTAGAATCCAAGAGGCATCGTGGTAGAAGCTAATCGCTTCTCAACCTCGCCTTCTCCTTCTTCATCAAACAATTCCTTTCCGGTGGTGCGGATTGGGAAAGGATAGCGACGGAGGGAGACGGAGGTGAAGGGGTTTCGGCGGAAACGGAGGTGGATTGGATGGTAATTCTCCACATCTTCACGGCTGTGGACGGTGGTGAAAAATAAAGTGAGGAATTTTGGTGAATATGACAAGTCCCTCTGAATTGTAAAACTGTTAAAGGTAGGGTTAGGGTTTTGGGGGAAGGAAGTCGTGGTGGTGGTTGTGGTAAAATAGAAGAGGGTTTTGCAGGGCCTGCCGGAGACGGAGACCGCAAAGAGAGAGAAAGCCAGGAAGAGGAGAGGGAGAGCTGAGGACGCCATTGACGAGTTTGTAGAGAGAGGAGGGAGGAGACGCGAGAGCTTTGTGGATTTTTGTTAGAGAGAGAAAGAAGAAGAGTGGGTGATGGATATGTTACTTTGGGGGTGATAAGGGTAGTTTGGGGAATTCACTTAGTTTGACTCTGATGGATTTGGTTGGTGGAAGGTGGCTTGGCCAGTGAATTAGGCTTTATTTGAATTAGATTGTTTTTTAATCAGATTTTTAATTAGAAAAAGTGAAATTAACTAAAAATAATTATGAACTATTTTAATTTTTTTATTTAAAGTCATGAGTTTTTATTTTATTTTTTAAATGTAAATTATTTTATATCTTTTATTTCTAGCTATGAACTTTTATTTATCTTTTTCTAATCATGAATTATTTTTATTCTTCTGAAAATATTCACGAATTATTTTTTACTTCTCAAATATAACCAATCCGTCTTTTCTTTTATTGTTTATTGTATTGCTGTTCTATTATTTGGGGCAGCGCGGGCTGTGCTCTATTAAAAGAAAATTTCGATTTTCTATTCAATTGAAATATGATAATTTTCTGCGGATTACTTTGATTACTTTATAGGCAACATATATAAATAAAATAATAAATATCTGTGTAACAATTTCTGCTCTGGGGTTTACATATACTCCTAATTGTTGTTATAATTGAAATTAAGAAGATATAACCATGAGATGGTTATATTTGAGAGGTTAAAAATAGTTTCGGGCTATTTTCAAAAGAACAAAAAAGTTCATGGTAATAAAAAAAATAAAATAAAAATTTATAAGTATTAATAAAAAAAATTAAAATAGTTGATGATTATTTTTAGCTAATTTCTCTTGGAAAAATGTGTATACTTTGTTTTTATAAACTCGGTATCTCAAAGTTATGAACTATTCAAGAGAAATCAAAGTGTTTTGTACCCAAATTCAAAAAATCTCTCACTTGGCATGTTAAGTGGAGGTACCTAGGTAAGAAGGGTCACGTCATCAGATAATACACATCTTATCTTTATTTTTTTAAATTTGAAAAAAAAAAAAAATTGTTTGTAAGAGGGGATATGAATGTTGGTATATAAAAATGAAATAATTTTTAAATTAAAAATCAATCTCAGTTGAACCTTCTTTTAATTTGAAATTTTTTAAATTTTGTAAAAATTAAATCATTTGTTAAAGAAGACGTAAAATTCAAATCTTTTTTAATTGAAAAAACCGACTAATTATATTAAACTCATAAAATAGAAAAGAAAAATCAATAAACTCACATTATAAAAAAGAAAAGAATAAATTCATAAAACAAAATATGGTGAAAAATTCTCAAGAGATTATTTTATTTAATACTTAATTTATTTAAATTTCTCAATTTTAGTCCATCAATTTAAATTTAAATTTTTTTTATCTCGAAATAATTTATATTCATCCGTTTTAGTCTTTTTTTTAAATTAATCTGCCTTTGTAAAAAATTTTAGACATTTACTCGTAAGATTACAAAAATAATTTTGAAATTTTACATGCATATAATGTTAAGAAAAAAGAAAAAAAATCCAAAACCATGCTCCCCACCCTCTCTCCTTCTCTTCCCACCTCCTCCCTCCCCTTTAGCTTTCATCTTGGGGAACAGCTTATCTAGGAATTGGGTTAAAGAAACTATGGAAAATGTGCTTTGCTTGGTAATTTGCTTCACTCAATTCCTCCCACCCTTTCTTTGTAAACGGATATCCTCTTCCTCTTCTAGGTCATTCCCATAATTCATCATTGCACATGTATCCTTGCTTAATACTCCCTCCGTTTTCTAATTTTGTTTTATATTTATCACGTCTGAACCACACAGATTGAAAAAATACAGAAAACTACAAGAATTAACATATTATGACATTAAAAAAACGAATGAAGTGTAGAAGTTGCAATTCATCCAAAAAAAGAGCATTTAAACTGATTTTGATTAAGAAAATTACTACTAGTACTAATTATCTCGTATAATACATTTTCTAATTTACTCTTTTGCTAGTTATATTTTCTTTTATCATTTAGTGTTTAAAATTTATTTTTTATTTTTATAATTTATTGATAAAAGTATTATAAAACCAATGTTATTAAAAAAATGTATTAGATTATTCTAGACACTTTTATCATTATAAGTTTCACTCCTCCTTTTATGAACTAACTTATTTTTGTTACTCAAAAATTGAAATCTCTCGCATTCACGGTTGGACATTAGACTTCTTTGCAGCTTCTATTTCTGATAAATTTGGGATCTCGGTGATAGAAGAGCTTGGGATATATTTGAGAATACCAATCATATATGGGCGCTCTTCAAGAAAGACATATGAGTTTCTACTGTCTAAAGTACAAAAGAAACGTGGAGGATGGAAGAGGAAAACTCTCTCAAAGGCGGCCAGAAGTGTTCTTATACAATCTGTCACACAGGCCATCTCCTATTACACAATGCAAACCAGTAAGCTGCCGACAAGAACCATTGAGGAATTAGAAAGACTGCGTAGGAAATTTTTTTGAGGAGAAGAAGATCATGGTCGAAAGCTACACTCTATAGCTTGGCCAGATATATGTAAGAGCAAGGTTGATGGTGGTTTGGGCTTAAAAAATTTGAAATGGATGAACATAGCCCTCTTGGCTAAGTTAGCATGGCAAATGATAGAAAAACCTCAACCATTATGTGCGAAAATGCTTTTGGCTAATTATGGATCCCCTTTACTTCCATCTTCACGAAAGTCAAGTTGTTCGTCCATATGGCATTGCATCCTGGGTGGAGCGATAATGCTACAACTAATCACTTCTCAAGGGCAAAGCCATCTTGCACCTATACAAGAGAAATTCAAAGTGGCAGCAGTTTGTGATGTAATGCAAGGGAGCAATGGCGCTTGTAGCTCGGTGAAAGGATGGGAGAAGATATGGAGTCCGAAAGGCCTTTTAAGGCTTTATCTGACTCTCTGGACCTTCAGATTCAAAAAACTTCCCACCATAGAACTTCTATTTCATAGAAGGGCAGCTGACTCACCCATATGTAGAATGTGTGGGAGGGCAGATGAAACCTCTTTACATCTATTTAGAGATTACAAATGGAGTTCAAAGATATGGCATTGGTTAGTCCTAAAATCCAAATGGTGGAAATTCAAAGCGGAGCAAAATCTAGTTAGTTAGATAGATAATAATTTGAATTTAGATTGGAGTGTTTCTGTAAAGTAATAGAGAAAAACACAATAAAGCAAAAATTGAGAGAAAAGGATATTATCGATTGAACTAAGTCATGGCTGATAAATAGCCATACATTACAAAATGGAATGACGTAAATTAAACCGCCTATATCTAACAGACTACCACTAACAAAAGATTTCTTCAAAACAGAAATAATTCCATAAAACTAGAGATATTATTAGCTATAAAACTATTAATTATTGACTAAATCCTAAAAATTCCTCCCTTAAACTAAAAGCTAGCATTTAGTTTATGCTACTCTCAGCACAGACTCCTAATAAGCCTCGAAACTTCAGAAAATCATCCAACTTGAGAGGCTTTGTCATCACATCAGCTAGTTGTTGGATAGTACTGTAATGAACCAGTTTTACTACACTATTTGAGTGAGCTCCTGGAGAAAATGAAAGCGCCACATCAATGTGCTTGCTACGACCATGGATTACTAGATTTTTTGATAATTTGATAGTAGAACTACTGCCACAACAAATGACAATGGCTTCATCTCGTTTTCCATCCAGCTTCCTTAAGACCCTTTTTAGCCATATAGCTTGACATGCGCATGAAGCCGCAGCAATGAATTCAGCTTCAGTAGTTAACAAACTTACCACAGGTTATTTTTTAGAGGACTGAGATACAACTCCAGAATATAAGAAAACATATCCTGATGTACTTCTTCGATCGTCCAAATCTCCAGCATAATCACTATCTGTGTAGGCAACAAGTTCATCATCTCCTCCCTTATTGTAAAAAATTCCAAGCTCAAAAGCTCCCTTCAGATACCTAAGAACTCTTTTTGCCAACTGCAAATGCAACTCTATTGAATTTTCCATGTACCTGCTAAGAAGACTAACCGCAAACACCATATCTGGCCGAGTTGATGTAATATACATAAGACATCCCACGATATGCTTGAAATAAGTCTTGTCAACTTTAGCTCTTTCTTCGTCTTTTGTCGGTTTGAAACTAGGAACAATAGGATTTCGAACTGAATTGCTTTGATCCATTTTGAATCTCTTCAAAACTTCCATGGCATACTGCTTTTGGCTAACAAAAATCCCATCTGATCTTTGTATGACTTCAAATCCCAGAAAGTATCTCATCTTACAAAGATCAGTCACATTGAACTCTCTCTCCATGGACTTCTTGAATTCTCTAAACATCAATTCATCATTTCCAGTAAAAAGAAGATCATCAACATACAAACTTAAAATTATCATGCTGCCAGCGTTGTTTGCTTTAACGAAGAAAGTATGCCCATAAGCACATTTTTCGAACCCTTCTTTTGTGAAGTAAGCTTCTATACGGCTGTACCAAGCCCAGGGAGCTTGTTTAAGCCCAAAAAGCACTTTTTTTAACTTATACACCATCTGTTCTTTTCCTTTCTGTATGTTCAGCTCACCGTGTAAGAAAGCATATTTCACATCAAGTTGATAAACAGTGTATCCCTTGGCGCTATGAAAGCAATCACTAATCGAACTGTTTCCATGCACGCCACTGGAGCAAAAACTTTAGTATAGTCTATGCCATATTGTTATGCATAGCCCTTGACCACAAGATGCGCCTTATACTTATCTATTTCACCTTTTTCGTTCAATTTGGTCTTGTACACCCATTTTACTCCAACCTTTTTAGCTCCCACAAGCAATTCAGTCAACTCCCAAGTCTCATTCTTTTCTATTGCGTCCATTTCAACGTCCTTTGTTGTTGTCCAATGCTCACTTTTCACTGCATCTTCATAACAAACAGGATCAGCAATAGTAACAAACATAAGAAACTGCATTTCATCTTCATCAGACAATCCTTCTCCAGTCTCATAATCTCTCATCCATACTGGTGGTCTTCTATCTCATTTGCCAGCTAAATAAGGACTTGTTTCACTTCCAAAAATCAGCTCCTCTGATGATGTTGTTTCAATGTCTAATTCTGGTGTTTCTTGAACTTCCTCTCTTTCATCATCACCCAATTCCAGATCACAAGCAATATCCTCTTCATATTTGGCATCCCATGCCCATCTTTCATTCTCTTCAAAAACTACATCTCTGCTAATTATTATTCTTTTGGAAATAAGATCACAAAGCCTGTAAGCTTTAGATTCCTCATGGACTCCAAGTAAGACACAGCGTAGACTTTTATCATCAAGCTTGGCTCTTGTTTTGTTAGGCACATATACATGAGAGACACAACAAAAAAAATCTAAAATGATCAACAGAAGGCTTCACTCCAGTCCATGCTTCTTGAGGTATCGCATTCTTCACCACCAAAGTCAAAGTGCGATTCAAGACATGCACTACCCAATTTACAGCCTCGGCCAAAAAGATTTTGGAATATTCTTTTCAGACAGCATGCTGCGAACTATGTTCATTATAGTTTGATTTTTGCGTTCAGCAACTCCGTTCTGTTGTAGAGTATAAGCGGTTGTTAGTTGTCTCTGTATCCCTTGCTCATCACAAAAACTTTTGAATTCCTGTGATGTAAATTCTCTACCGTGATCTGTGCACAAACTTTAATAAACAAAGCTTTTTTTTTTTTCTACATGGGTCTTAAAATTTTTGAAAACACGAAGGCTTCGGATTTTTCAATTAAAAAATAGACCCATGTTTTTCTACTACAATCGTCAGTAAAAGTAAGCATATACCTCTTTTTCCTATTGGAAATGGGATTGATTGGCCCGCAGATATCAGAGTGAACAAGCTGAAGAATCTGTGAGGCTCTCCAACTACTTTTCTTTGGAAAAGGATCTCGCTTCTGCTTTCCCATGAGACAATCCTTGCAAAGCTTTGAAGGAGAGTTGATCTTTGGCAAGCTATTCACCATTCTTTTCTGTTCCAAAGTCTGTAAACCCTTGAAGCTCAAGTGCCCATATCTATAATGCCAAACCTGTGCCAAATCCTCTGTAATTGCTTTAAAACAAGCAGATCCTATCGGCCGACATATAGCATCAAACATGTACATTCGATTTGTAGACACTTTTATCTCCATAATCAAACCCCTTTCAGGATGATATACTCTGCACTGCTCACGCTGAAATAGAAACGACAACCCCTTCTCTTCTAGCTGCCCAATACTTAATAGGTTGTTTTTCAATTGCGGCACATAATATACTCCTGTGATAATCTGCACAATTTCATTCACTTGCAACTTTACATTGCCTTTACCAATCACAGCCAAACTAGAACCATTGCCTAGCTTTACATTATCCTCGTAATTTTCATCAAAATCCATGAAGTAACCTTTCTTTCCACACATATGATTACTACACCCCAAGTCAAGAAATCAAGTGTCCCTTTTGATGGTGGAATCTCCTTCCACATACGTCATCAGCGACATATCATCTTGTGTTTCTGCATAATTTGACTCCTTCCTTTGACACTCCCATTGAAAATGTCCTAACTTATTACAATTGAAACATTCCACTATAGATATGTCAACAGATGGTCTGCTGCGTCCCCTTCCTCATCCTCTAAAGCTTCCTTTGCCTCAGCCACCAAATTGATCTGCAGATGATATTTTTAGGGCTTGTGCCTCTTCAACCAGAGAATCCTTGTTGATACGCAGTTCACGCACAAGTAGACTGCTCTGTAATTCATCAAGGGTTAAAGTCCTCGTGTCTTTAGACTCCATAATTGAGCACACCACATAATTAAACTTACGAGTTATCGATCTCAGTATCTTAGAGACCACTTCAACATCTCCCTTGTTCTCACCACTTGCTTCTATTTTGTTAGCAATGGTGAGAGTTTGCCCAAAATAATCATTGACATATTCACCTTTTTTCATCTCGAGCAGTTCAAATTCCCTTCGAAGAGCCTGCAACTGCACATGCTTAACCCTTGTTGTACCTTGGAATTTTTGCTTCATCGAATACCAAATACTTTTGGCTATGCCTTTGTTGAGAATTGTTCCAAGGATCGAACAATCTAAAGCTTGAAATAGATAATTCTTTGCCTTCAAATCCTTCAGCTTTTGCTCTTCCAAGAGTTTTTTTTGTCCTTCTGTTAGCACAATACCTTCTGCTGCTGCAGAAATCCCATTCTCCACTAATCCCCAATACTCTTTTAATCGTAGAAAGTATTCCATCAATATTGCGCAATATCATAGTGTCCATCAAATTTAGGAATTGATGGTTGGACAAATGAACTTTCTGATGACATTTTGATTCACTGCTTGTGTAGAAAGCTGCTGTCTTTCTTGTTTTTTTCAAATAATCAGGCCCCGTGAGGGAGCTCTGATACCAAATGTAAAGTAATAGGAAGAACACAGTAAAGCAAAAACTGAGAGAAAAGGATATTATCGATTGAACTAATTCATAGCTGTTAAATAGCTATACATTACAAAACGAAATATTACAAAACGAAATAACGCAAATTAAGCAGCCTGTATCTAACAGACTACCACTAACAAAAAGACTTATTCAAAACAGAAAGAATCCCATAAAACTAGAGATATTATTAGCTGTAAAACTACTAATTATTGACTAAATCCGAACAGTTTCAGGTCACAAGATTCACTGGACCCTTATCTTTAGGAAGATGATAAACACTACATGGTTTTGGAGAAACAAAAAATCACATGACTATGAGTTTATCATTCTCCCTTCTAATGTTCTAGCAAAGGATGTTTTATGATGCATGTATACAAAAATGTTGATACCTCTAGGCTTGACTGCTCCAACTCTAAATACATATTAGATAGAGCTTTCGCTGGCTTTGAGCCTTTTTGGTACAACTTGTAAAGTTCAGTACTGAATGAGAATAGATTCCTTTTCAGGAAAAAAAAAATCTGCCATTAGTGGTCAATTAAGGAAATTTTTTTTTTCTAATTCATGTTAAGGATTTTTCAAGCTCGTCTTGTTGAAGCCTTATTTTGTAATGCCATTATGTAATTATTATTATTATTTGCTAAGAATTTTTTTTTATATATAAGATTCATATTTCCAGCAGTTTATAACTTCCTTCCTTTATTTGTAAAATAAATAATTCTAAAATTTTTAAAAAATTATATGGATCAGCCTTTAGCCCATCCCCTTCGGGAAAATATTTTCATGGACCAGGTTCATCATATCCCCACTTATATGTGGTTTATATTGAACTAAATTACCATTCTAGTTGTTAATAATGGAAACATAATTAACAATAAGGGTGATATGGCTTCATACAGACCTCGTGGTTCCTGAATAAGTATATGAACTTGGTGCACAACAAATTTTTCATTCATGCACTAGCTAGTACGGCTGAAAAGCCAACAGTTTAAACAAAGTACTCCCTCAATTTCATATTACTTGTCATTTAGACATACTTTTTCACTCAAAATATCTATCACTTTAAATTTAGATAATATTAAATGATACATTTTCATATATTTCCTATCTAGTTTGAATTAAGCAATTATTTAGAGATATAATTAGAACTATTAATGACAATGAAATGTATATCGATATATGTTAAGAACGGTGGGGGCCGAACCACAGGCTCGACCCATATTGACAGTGCTAACACTAGGGACGGTTTGGGATCCACATCTTTTAAAATACATTCAAAACTCAAAATGAATTCCTACTCGAGTTGATTCCTAATTTAGTCAAATCGTTTAATATATTTTTTAATGTTACCAATAAGGTACGCGCGAAAATATAAAAAATACGCGCAAAAAATTTAAAAAAAAAAAAAACTCCCTCTAAATTTTTCTCTCTCTATCCAACTATCTCTCCTCTACAATATTCAATAACTTTAAACTCAGATCTGCTCAAATCCAACTGTTGAAACTTGAAAAAAAAAAGTTAGTACGTTATTTACAATTTCTTCGGTTTAAAAATTAAGAAATCACAACAGATCAAACTTGGGAGAGAGACTACAAAATTTTTGAGGAATTTCTGTGAATCATAATTTCTGCCACAACCGAAATTCTCAAAAATTTCAACTAATCCCCTCTCCCCAAAAGAAATTTTTTTTTAATTGGGGGGGAGGGGGGATGGGTTAGTTAGCCGAAATTTTTAGGTTTAGAGTAAAAACTTTGTAATCTTCTTCAAGTTCGATCCGTTGTATTTTTTAAATTTGTAAACTGACGTGCTTGTAAATAAACGAATATTGAACAATGTTCTAACTTTTTTTCAAGTGTCAACGGTCGGATTTGAGTAAATCTGAGTTTGAAGATTGTGGAGAGAAGAGAGTGTGTGTGTTGGGTAGAGAGAAAAAAATTTGGAGGGAAATTTTTTTCTTTTTTATTTTTTGCGCGTATCTTTTTATATTTTTGCGAGTACCTTATCAGTACCCTTTTTTAATATTTTTCTAATACACATTTTTTGTAGTAATTTTATTAATATAAATTCCATAGAATAAAAAGTAAATACTAAATTTTACAAGATAAACTTTGAAAAAGAAATATACTAGAGAGTATATATATTATGTATATATATTATATATATTGAAGAGGGTATTCTTAGTTCTAAAGGCCTCTCAATCTTTCAAGACCTCAATCTAATTTTCTAGCTTTTTGGTTTCTTTAATTATTTTTAAATAATATGATTGGTCGGAAAGATATTTGTTCTATTAAATTAAGGGTTAAGTCCAAAAACAAGTCTGAACTTATGAGAGTGTGTTAGTTAGATACTTAAACTTTTAATTGTGACAATTAGACGCCTCTCAATTTTTAATAAGGACAACTATGAATTGGTTAATTTTAAAAACAATCATAAAGTTTAAAACCATTGTCTATTAAGTAAATAAAGTTTATATTTGTAGGACAGTTGGGCCGAATTGTCCACACATTTTTGTTCTATTTTTCTTCCAGTCCATGTTCTATGACTCTATGATGAGTTGGAATGGGCCTCACAAATAGGATTAAGCATTTTTCTTTTTAACCAAGATGACGGGCAGGCCGGGCTAGCAACAACCCAATCTTTTACTGTGTCTTCCCTATGTGACTTGGCTGTTGGTTTTTTGAATAAGTCTTCCAGGTAACTTGGATGCTGTTATTAAATAAGTCTACCTTAGATGCTCTATAAATACTCTCATCCTCACTGTTGCTGGCACACCAACTCTATGTGAAGCCTTCTTACGTTACTTTTCTCTCTTCTTCTCTACAGTTTCTTATTCCTCTGTTACTTCTTGTTCTCTGTGAATTCTTCTGATTTGTTGTCGCCGTTAGTTGCCATTCTTGATTGACTACGTGTTTAGGTGGCTTGTGAAGTAGAGAACCGAGAGTGAGAGATTAGATTGTTCTTGTCTGAGGCTCATTCATTGTTCTGAGGGTTTTGATTGAGATTCAAAGTTCATCCGATTTTGCTCCTTGTCATCCGTTTTTGGCGTCCGAATATCTCTGTTCCCCTGTTTTACACAGAAATTGGTCGTCCGGTTTTCTGTGTTGGTCGTTCGTGTTTTAAAATGGTCAACTGGTTTTTAGAGTTGGTCGTTCGATTCTGTTTGTTGTGGCAAAAATTGGACGTCTGACTTTTGCCAGCTTTATCCGATTTTCTTTATCTGTTTTGCAGGTACTTTAGATTGAAGAAGAATTAGTAGTCTTGTTTCCCAAACTTCTCATCCGGTTTTTTGAAGAGTCATTTTGAGTTGTTATCAGTTCCATCATCCGGTTATTGTAATAGAATAGATTTATTAGTTTTTTCGCTACTTTTGTAATAGTTAGTAGAAGGTTTGTTATAGAATAGGGCTAATCACCAGAGTCTGATTCCTTAACAGTGGCACCAGAGCCAGAAGGAGATTTGATCTTTCTGGTGTCTGTGTCTGTTACATTCCTCCATCGACACATCATCCGAAACCTCCCAGATTGCTTCCAAATTCACGAGAACTGTTGAGTTCCCTAAATCTACCATAGGTTACTATTACTGCTTTCTGCTTTCCTTTCGTTTAAAGGTTTATTGTCTAGATAATATATATTCTGTTGTTTACATCTCTGTTCATGTATCAAAACTTTTGTGATTTCTGTTTTTCTTTGAAAAACCAAAACCCAAGTCTGGTTTGAGTCTTATTGAGACTCCAAGTATCTGTGTCTTGGTATTTTCTTGTTTGATTGCAAAAATTTTTTCTTTATTATCTGTGATCATTGAGATTGATTTATTGTCTGTTTGAGGGTTGTTGCTCATCCTGTGTTTATTTATACTATTTTTGCGTTGATCATCTGTTTTGTGGTTGTTGCTCAGCTTTGTTATCTGTTGATTTATTGTGAATTTATTATCTGCATATTGCCTATTTTTCTGGTTGCATTATTTTTCTAAGCTATTTTTATGTGACAAAACTTTTTTAAATATTTTATTTTTCGCGCTTCTGATTACTCTTATTTTCCACTCTATAACATGTCTGTTCCAAAACTTGAAACAGACAAGTTTGATAGCAAATCTGATTTTGTAATGTGGCGCAGAAAAATAAAAGCTTTTTAGTCCAAAATAAAATTGCACCCGCTATTTGTACTCCTGATAAGTCTCCGGAATCTTGAACAGGGAAAATACTAGCTGAAAAACTCGGTGATACACATAGCTGTCTCACCTTGCATTTGAAAGATAATGTTTTAAGAGAAATAAATGAAACAAATACTGCTTATGAAATCTGGACAAAACTTGAAAAACTTTATTTAAGAAAGTTTTATCAAACAAAATCTATTTAAAGGAACAACTCTTTGGTTTCAAAATGCGGGTCAAAATCCTTTTCTGAAAACATGGATGATTTAAATAAAATTGTTTTAGAACTCCAAAATGTTGGAGAAAACATTTCTGATGAAAACATTGCTGTTATTTTGTTGAATGCTTTGCCTGAGTTATTTAATGATGTGAAATCTACTATCAAGTATGGCAAAGATAACTTGACTCTTTCTGATATGAAAAACGCTTTGAAATCAAAAGATTTAGATATGCGGAAAGAAAATAAAACAAACAAAGAGAATTTTTTTGTGCGAGGGAGGATTGACCGGAGAGAACCTTCTAGTCACCGCTCTAAAAGTAAAGGGAGATATAAATCTCGAGATAAGAAGAGAATGAAGTGTTTTTACTGTGGCAAAGATGATCATATGAAAAACAAATGTTTTAAACGAATCAAAGATGAAAAGTTACGTAAACAAGGTAATGGGAAGGATAAAACCGACAAAACACACGATTTTGAACTAGATGGTAATTTTATGCTTTCTGAAGTTTTGTGTGTATCCCCTTCCTCATCTACCTCTAAAGTATCTGATGAGTAGATTCTTGATTCTGGTTGCTCTTTTAGTATGACACTCAACAAGCATTAGTTTTCTGATTTTAAAACTCTTAATCTTGGAAAAGTTTTTATGGGAAATAATGAGGTTTGTGATGTCAAGGGAATTGGAAATGTTTTTTATCAAAATGCATGATGGTATGACTAGAAAATTGACCAAGGTGAGGTATGTGCCTGATCTTAGGCGAAATTTAATCTCTCTTGGAGTTTTTGATACAAATGGCTATTCCTATAAATCTAAAAATGGGATTTTACGTGTTTGTAAAGGATCTCTAGTCATGCTCAAAGGTTTTAAGAAAAACGATTTGTACATCTTACTTGGAAAAACTGTTTGTGAATCATATGCATTATTTTCTAAAACCGTTCCTGAAAAAACCATGTTGTGGCATCGGCGGATTGGCCACATTAGTGAAAAGGGTTTAAAAATCTTTTAAATGGTGATAAAATCACTTCTTTAGATTTTTATGATCATTGTGTTCTTGGCAAACGACACAAACTCAGTTTTCCACGGGCACATGCAAATCCACTACTGTTCTTGATTATGTGTACTGTGATCTATGGGGTCCTAAAAAGGTACCCTCTTATGGTGGTAATATTTATTTCTTTTCTATTGTTGATGATTTTTCTCGGCATGTTTGGGTCTTTCTTTTGAAAACCAAGGTCAAACTTTTAAAAAGTTTAATGAATGGAAACGTTTTACCCAAAATCGAACTGGAAATAAATTAAAGGTTATAAGAACAAATAACGGTTTGGAATTTTGTAACAAAAAATTTCATGTTTTATGTGCATTGCATGGTATTGTGCATCATAAAACAGTTAGGCACAACCCACAACAAAACGGGGTAACTGAAAGGACGAACCGAACCATTATGGACAAAGTTAGGTGTCTTTTGGTATCATGTAGAGCTCCTAAACCTTTTTGGGGAGAGGCTATTAGTATAGCAGTATACCTTATAAATAGGTCTCCTTCCACTGCCATAAACTTTAAAACTTCCATAGAATTGTAGACCGACCAATCACCAAAACTTTCCAACCTTAGAGTATTTGGGCGTGCTGCTTTTGCATATCAAAGGGAAGTTAGACCCTAAGTCTAAAAAGAGAGTGTTTATAGGCTATCCTAGTGGGGTGAAGAGTTACAAAGTGTGGCTCAAAGGTGAACCGGGTGTTAGGGTAATCGTGACGTAGTCTTCAACGAACTAGACATGCCCTGTCTTAAAACTGATCCCGAGAGTTCTACCGATCCAACTAAAGTTGGGAACATTCCTGTGTAGGTAGAGGACACCTCCGAACCTCCTCAAGAGCACATACTAGAACCTGAGCTAGAACCTGAAACCAATGAGGAGTCTGTTAACCCAACTAGTATTCCCAGACCCGAACTAGGTAATTCTGATGATGATAAGGATCACACAGAAGCACAAGCACAAACCCTTAGAGACTACCAATTGTCGAGAGATAAGACTAGAAAAGTGATAAGGGAATCTTCTAGGTATGATTTTTCATATATCGTTTCTTATGCTTTTGTTACTACACCTTTTGTTGAAGAGAAATAACCTGTATGTTTTCCTGATGTTTTAAAGAATCCTAATCTCTCTTTTTGGATGCATGTTATGAATGAAGAAATGTCTTCTTTGTATAAGAACAAAACTTGGGTGCTTGTTCCTAGACCATCTAATAAAAATTGATTGATTGTAAATGGATTTTCAAAGTTAAAGAACCTGAATCTGTTAATGAACCTCCAAGGTTCAAGGCTAGATTGGTTGCAAAAAGTTTTTCTCAAGTTGAAGGTATTGATTTTAATGAGATCTTTTCTCCTGTTGTTAAGTATAAAACTATTAGAATTATGCTTGCTATTTCTTCTTTGATCTTGAGCTTGAACAGTTGGAGTGTTAAAACTGCCTTTTTGCATGGTGAACTTGACGAAACCATTTACATGCGCCAACCACCTGGTTTTGAGGTGAAAGGTAAGGAGCATATGGCTTGTATATTGAAGAAGTCTTTGTATGGACTTAAGCAATCACCTAGACAGTGGTATAAAATATTCGACTCTCTTATGCTTAAAACTGGTTTTGTTAAAAGTAATTAGGATAGTTGCTTGTATTTTTCTAGTGATACTGTTGATAATGCCATTTATTTACTTCTTTATGTTGATAATATGTTTATTGCCTGCAAGCATATAGATAAGATTATGCATTTGAAATCTTTGTTGAAATTAGAGTTTGAGATGAAAGATCTTAGATCTGTCTCTAGAATTTTAGGCACGAACATTGATAGGGTTAGAGCTGACTGTTCTTTGTTTATATCCCAGAAGTCCTTCTTGTAGAAAATCATTTCGAAATTTTCTATATGTTTGTGTAAGCATGTTTGTACCCCTCTTGCAAGTTATTTTCAGTTTTCTTCAAAAACTTGTCCCAAAACTGAAAATGAGAAGAAAGATATGGCAAACATCCCTTATAGAATAGATATAGGATCTGTCATGTATTCCATGATTTCCACCCGTCTTGATATTGCTTATTTCATAATTCTCTTGAGCCATTTTATGTCTAACTCAAGTAGGGATCATTGAGCCGCTCTTAAATGGCTGTTGAGGTACATTAATGGGACTATTGATATAGGCTTGCATCATCATAATTGTACTAAACAATTTGATTTGGTTGGTTATGTTGACTCTGATTTTGCAGGTGATAGAGAAGGTAGAAAGTCTATAGCTTTTTATTTCTTTACCTTTGCTGGTAATTGTATTTTTTGGAAATCACGGCTGCAGCCTGTAGTCGCTCGTTCAACTATGGAGGCTGAATGTATTGCTACCACAGAGGCAATTAAAGAAGCCATTTGGCTTCAGGGACTTTTATCTGAACTGCATCTTTTACATTCTAAAATTGTCATATTTACTGATAGTCAGAGTTGTCTTCATTTGTGTAAAAATCCTGTTTATCATGAAAGGACTAAACATATAGATGTTAAGTATCATTTCATTCGAGAAAATGTTTCAAATGGTATTGTTAATATAGACAAAATTAGTACTAAAGATAATATGCTGATTTTGGTACTAAAGTGGTGACAACTGACTAGTTTGCTCTGTGTAGGGATCTTCTACATATTGATGCAGGTTGACTGTCTTGGATGGAGAGTTAACTAAAAATGTGTTCAAGTTGGAGCATGTAAGCCAGTTGGGCTAAATTGTTCACACATTTTTCTTCTATTTTTCTTCCAGCCCATGTTCTATGGGCCCTATGATGAGTTGGATTGGGCCTCATAAATAGGATTGAGTATTTTTCTTTTTAAACAAGATGCTGGACGGGCCGTGCTGGCAACAACCCAATCTTTTAGGTGACTTGGCTGTTGGTTTTTTGAATGAATCTTCCAAGTAATTTGGTTGTTGTTGTTGAACGAGTATATCGTAGATGCTCTATAAATACTCTCATCCTCACTATTGCTGACAGATCAACTCTGTGTGAAGCCTTCTCACATTACTTTTCTCTCTTCTTCTTCTCTACAGTTTCTTATTCTTCTATTACTGTCTGTTCTCTGTGAATTCTTCTGTTGCTACCGCCGTTAGTCGTAATTCTTGGTTGACTGCGTGCTTGGGTGGCTTGTGAGGAGAGAACCGAGAATGAGAGATTAGATTGTTCTTGTTTGAGATCATCTATGTTTTTGAGGGTTTTGACCGAGATTCAGAGTTTACAACAAATCCGGTCTCCTTACATCCGTTTTCTGCGTCCAAATATCTCTGTTCCTCTCTTTTACACAGAAACCAATCATCCGATTTTCTATGTTGGTCGTCCGTTTTTTATAATGGTCAACCGGTTTTTAGAGTTGGTCTTCCGATTCTGTCTGTTGTGGCAAAATCGGACGTCCGATTTTTGCCAGCTTCATCTGATTTTCTTTATCTGTTTTGCAGGTACTTTGGATTGAAGAAAAATCGATAGTCCTGTTTTCCAGACTTCTCATCCGGTTTTTTGAAGAGCTATTTTGAGTTGTTATCCGATTCCATCATCCGGTTATTGTAATAGAATATATTTATTTATTTTTCTGCTGCTTTTGTAATAATTAGTAGAAAGTTTTGTTATGTAATAGAGCTGATCACCAGAGTCCGATTCCTTAACAATATTTATACAAAAAATTACTTGATTTATAGTTCGATTCAATTTTTCTAACAGTTGTTCGATTCTAATTAATAATTACTTTTAGTGTGGCATTTCTAGAATTAAAAAATTAAAAAGATAATATATAAAAAAATAAAAGATGATAAAAATTTGTTCTTAAAAAATTTCTATAATCAAATTTAAAAAATTCCTAAAATAAATGAGGAATATTTTTAAAAAGTTATTTTTTTAATTTAAAAACTCTCTCTCTCTCTCTCTCTCTCTCTCTCTCTCTCTCTCTCTCTCTCTCTCTCTCTCTCTCTCTCTCTCTCTCTCTCTCTCTCTCTCTCTCTCTCTCTCTCTCTCTCTCTAAAGTAGGTTAATATGTATTTTTTGAAAGAAATTTTGATAGATGATTATATCATAAGAAATGAAAGGATATCACAAATAATTCATAGAACTTGTATAAAAAAGATAAATAAAAAAATTCATATAACTATTAAAAATAATTAAATTAAATTATGAATTAAGTATTCAATTATTAAATATAAAATATAAAGTTTATTTACTTATTAATGATAGTTTCAAACTTTAGGAATGTCATTAAAATTAACTAATTTATAGTTGTACTAATTAAAAATTGAAATATGCCTAATTGTAACAATTTAAAGTTCAAACGTTTAATCGACTCAAATCTTTAAATTCAGGTGTTTTTTTAGATTTGACCCTTAAATTAATTCAAAACTTAAGGATTTAGTTTAAATTTTGAATTGTGTATATTAAATTGATCATTATCAAGATTTTGAATTATCAAGGGACTCTAATTCTCTATAAATTTTGAAGTTTTTAATTAGTTTTGAAATTTTTTATTGGTCTAGAAGATTTTCAGCTATTTAAATAAATAACTAAAATTAATAATTTAGTTAAAATTTGAATTTAGTTAGATTAGATTAATTTCCAAATAAGGATAATCTAAAATGATTCTAAATCTTCTCTTCTTAAAATATTTTTATATGAATTATATTACGGTATAATAGCACAATTTTGTCCTAATTCCAAAATTTTTCTTTTAATTGAATCTACCAAATTTTCAAATTCTATCCCTTAGCCAGATCACATAATTATGGAATCAAATTTCCCTTAGCCCCTATGTTTTTTTTCTTTTTTTTTAAAGACCATTTATAGTAAATTTTTGTGCTTGTTTTTTTCTTTTTTTTTTAAAGAGCATCTATAGTAAATTTTTGTGCTTTTAAATTTCTTATTTAATTGAATTGATTGGTTGAAAAAAATTTAATTTGAGATGATAAGAAAATTTTTACAATATAATATTCTTTTAGTTATGAATTCAAGCCGAAATTTTAAGATAATGCCAATTTTAAAATTTCAAGCTAGAATCAATTATGCAATATTCAAAATGTTGTGGTTATAGTAACTTCATCCATTTGCTAAAAAAGAAAAAGAACTTCATCCATGTTTTCTAACTTGAAGATAGATATCCAAATCTAATAAAAAGTTTGTATTCTTTATTTGTAGTTATCTTTTCGTCTAATTTAAAACTTTATCCAATGTAATTTATGTCTATATATACTACTTTTACTTATTCACCTTCCATGCTCATCATATCAATAGGTTCTGAATATACAAATCTATGATATATAATTTTTTAAAGAAGCTTAAGCATTACAAGAAATTGTTATGTGGATATTATGACTAAGCATTCCATTTATCCATATTTCTTCAATTTCCCTTTAAGAATTTAATTATATTTAAAGTAATTTCATTTTTAAACATATTTTCTTCATATGAAATACATGATCAAATATTTGGTTAATGGATATTAACGAATGGCTTAGACATCTCATATAGTTAATAAATTTAAAGTTTTTTTCACCAACAAAATGTTAACATTTTCTTTCATCTTTGACATTTTTTAAAATAATAAATTTGATTTCATATAAAAATGAGGAAATCAAGTTAAACAAAAGAAAGACGAATATTTAATATGGCCTCTTTAATTCATTATAACCTCTTCTTTTCTCCTTTATATTTTTCCTATAAAGGTAAGTCATTCTAAAATAAAATATATATATATAAATCAATTCTTTATTTCCCAAATTTATTTTTGATCTTAGTTTGAGTGTGGTATTTATGTTCGTTAGACACTTCAAAATGGGCAAAAATAATTATTGAGGGTGACCACACTAAAGGAAGAATGGTAGTAAAATGTTATGGAATCATGAGAAAATCTTCAGGAAAGGCACACAATTGGAGGGTCATTAAAATCCTTTATCATGTTTGGGATCTACAGGAATGTTAAGTTGATTTGATAAAATAGGTAGTAAGTAATTTATATTTTTATCAAATTGTATAAAGTACCTTTTTAATATATTTATTTAAACTATTAAATCAAGAGTTAATAATTAATGTTAGTTAATGTTACATTAATAAATTCATATTATTTTTAATAAACTAATTTAAATCTTAATTAATTTGATTACTTGAAATCATGATGGTATTTTATACCATAGAAACATAAAAGTATATTAATTAGTTAAATACATCAATTTTAATACTATTTAATATTTATATTTTTGCATGTGGGAGAAGACATAAAAAACATATACTTTTATAAAATAAAGACATAATATGAATTCAAAAATTTAATCACCCTAAAACAATTAAATTATTTTTAATTTAAAAAAACTAAGTTTTAGAAAATGATATGAAATCATATCATAGATTATTGTCTTGTATTAAAATTCATATACTTGTCCCTCAAAAAAAAATCTCATATACTCTTGATAGAAGAAAATTAAAATATAATTTCCATTTCAATTACTCTCGGAAAAATGCTCTTTTTCAAAGTCTTTAGCTGTAAAAATCATAGATGATATTACACCATAATAAGAGAAATTATAATAAAAAAAAAATTTAACACTAACATGTCTAATTGTTCTATTGGCATAGTCACTAGTAGATAGTCTCTCTCAAACTTAAATTCACCACGTCCATTTTAACTATGAAAAACTCCCTATATAATGAAATGACATTATATTAAAAAATTAATATATTCATTAAATGAATTTAATGGGAAGTTTGTTTGAATTTCATTAGCATATAAGGAAATCGAAATGAATAGAATATACATAAAAATAAAGACAGAAACATCATAACCATATCATGGAATAGGAAATGCATAAGCAATGAGTAGGATAGAAAATATGACCTATGTGAGATAGCTCGAAAAATGAGAAAGACAAATAAATCAGAATTATTGAAACTTGACATCCAAATTGGTGCATCGTCTTTCTTTGATTCCTAATGATTTGGTTGAATTTGAGACAACATAAAGTTTAAGTACAAAGAGTTTGCTGAGTAATGAATGGATGTTGATACTCAAAACTTGTGTGACATAAGCACATGATATTTCTAAAAGAAAAAGACAATTAAAATAAGATACGTTTATCTTAAAAAAGTGCTCAGCAGAAGTAATAAGAATATATTTCTAGACTTCGGACATAATGCTTCAGACTTTTTCAGTGATGGGAAGATGACTAAACTCTAATGTGATAAATCAGGTTTTGCATGAATAATTCTAGAACTTTTTAGTCATCTGGTTTGTGATGTTGCTGTGGTATTGACTATTTAGGTCGTCTACAAGATTGCTAGGAGGAGTTGTTTCAATAAAAAGGGGGTAAAATTGTCAAACTTCCCTCACCAACTATCTCTCTATATATAATATAATTAATCACATAAGCAACCTCAATTTCTTTCAACTCTCTCCAAGTGCTCTCTCTGATGTAGATGAAAGAAACATGCCTAATAAAAGTTATCATAATTGTATTAGATTCTCCAAGTGGATAAGCTATCTTAGGAACTGATTTTTTTCTGGCAAAGAAGCTTCTGACTAGAGGGAAGATGTACTTAGGAAAACAAGAGAAAAAGTACTCTATTTTGTCTGTGAATAGGTTATTTTCTGTTGTGTTCTGACTGTAATGATCTGCTTGATCTTTTTTTTTGGGTAACAAGGATTTTGAAGTTATGAAACTTGATAGCTGTGTTACATTTAATAAAATTATAAAAAAAAAAAAAATTAGAATTTTTCTGAGGATGAGAAAGAGAAGATACACAGGTTCTTGAAGGTAGAATTGAGATTCTGAAACTTGATATTTTCTTCAAGTAACAACTAATTATGGGGAAAATTCATCTGCTCTCTGGCGCAGAGCAGGTTAAGACACTCAATAAGTAGTAGGAAACTTCCTCCACTGTATAACTTGCGGAATTAAAGATGTTGCTAATTCTATCAAACCTCTATTGTATCATCTGTATTCTTAATACTATGAACAAATGTCTATTGCTATAAACTTTTCTCTTCAAGTTAAAAATCATATCATCGTCATATCAATGCTTCCAGAAAAGAAAAAAAAAAAAAAGAATCATCATATTTATGCTCAAGTCAGCAAAGAAATATAGATTCAGGAAAAAAAATGATATAGACAATGTTAGGATCAATGACTATAAAGAGTCATAAAATAGTAACCCTTACCTTGTTGCCGATTCAGCTTTTGACAAGATAAATTGTAGGGGAATTAAAAAATCAGAACCATGTTGCAGCTTCAGTCCGATCAAATTATACCGCATCTGAAGCAAAACGAGGAGAGAAGAACGGCTGGGCAAGGAAGAGAGAGAAAAGGTAACGGTAGTCTTTTTAAGATAGTATCTGTATTTTGGTTTTAAAATGGGGAAAAATAATCAGAATACCTCCTCTCTCTAGGTATTCTTTTTCCCAAAATTCTTGAATTGCTTTCCTAGTTTCTAGGATTTAGATTTCTTTTCAAAAACAAAATAATTGTTCAAATAGAGGAATTTAATACTTAGGAATTAGATTACTCTCCTCAGCATAGAATCCTGGCCAATCTAAGGGGGCTTAAACTTTTGTAAAAGTCTTACCTATGTTAGTCTTGCAGTGGCAAAGTATGTAATATAGGTCTCATTTATCATTAATTTGGTGGCTTATAGGGGTGCATTGGTGTTATTTTTTTATTTTTTTTTTGTTTATTTTTTTATGGTGCCTTAAGTTTTTTTATTTTTTATTTTTATTGCAATTCCTAATTATCTATTAAAGCAACAAGTAACTTAGAGAATAAAAAATTGAAAGGTTGTCATTGTCTTTTGAAAATATCTTTTCTTTCTTTTTTTCTTTTTCCTTAAAGTTTAAGGTTTTAAGCCGCATAATCTAAATAATAGAATAATTTTTTTAATTGGAGGAGAGGGGAATGTTAATTTGACGCTAACTACCACACTACCATAATAGGATACATATTTAGTTTAAAAATGATCTTCATCTCAAAATTTAGACTTTTTATTAAATTTTAAATTATGTTTTTTAGTCAAATTTTGAATGATTTTATAGTTTATAAATTTAAAAGATTAGTTCGTATTTTAAATTTTTTAATTTTTAATATTTAAAAATTATTCATTAATAAAATTTTTCATGCTATAGTTATAAGATTTGCAATTTATCTCATCAGGCATATAACTTTGTGAATATACAAATTGATAAAATTACACCTACTTTAAATTCGATTTGCATACTTTCAATTTGAGGAAAATATTTACATATTTTTAAAGTTATTAATGACAAGTTAGTGTATTATTTAAATGAAAAATAAATAATTATCATCACTTAAATTTATTTTGAAAATTGAAAATTTTATATTATATAATAAATTAGGTATAATGATAATAAAATGTATAGGAGGATCATATATCAGTCATATTTTTTTTTGTTTCGAATGGTATGTGGAGAAAGATGGAGTTTCTTTTGGGGTGGGGGGATGTGTGTGTGTGTGTTTGGGGGGAGGGGAAATCGGGGAGAGTGTGGAAAATAGGAGTTTTTTGGGAGAGAGGGCATGGAGAGGGGGAAAGAGAGGGTTCTGGTATTGGAACGAGAGGGAGGAACATTATGAATTCTTATTTTTTTTTAATATTTAATTTTTTATTTTAATTTTATACATTTTATTTAATATTATTTTTTTAAGTTTTATTTATGTAATTTCATTTGAACGCCTTATATACATAGTAAATCAATGGTATATATCATTTTTATTAAAATCGAGGTTTTTGGTTCAAATAACATCTAAAAATAAACAAAAATAAAATATTATACATGTATTTTTAATTAAATAATATTTCATTTAAAAAATAAAATATTATATGTACACTTTTTTGTGTTATAAAAATTTATCCTCATGCATAGCACGGGATTTAGTTAGTGCATTATTTCAATTTAAATTATTATTTTTATAATTATAACTTAGTTTTTTTATTTGGAGTCAAATAGTAAAATATATTTACATAAAATGAGAATAATTTTATACCATGTTCAAGTCATAAAATTTTTTTGCTGATTATGATAGGATTATTATAGTAATAGGAGTATTAGGATGCTATTACATAAAATTTCATATCGTGTAAAAATTCATATCCGAATGGGAACAATGGGACCACTGCGCCGGGAACACCAACACAACAGGCTTACCAACAGACTTACCAGCTGACCAACATCTTACCAACATTCAGAGATGCAAAGAAACACTTTATGAAATTTTGTAATTTTTTTTTTTTTGGAATAACTATCTGGAAATCGTGAAATGTTAGTTCGAGGAATGGATTTGAGATCAGAAGATAAGGAATCTACTTGTTTCGCAATTGTATGTAAAATTTGATTTGAATAATTATTTTGATGATAAATTTTTTTAATATCATCTATTTTGACGGAATCATCACCATCCTTTCCCTTTTTAAAAGGAGATGCAAGAATTTCTCCATCAGGAGTATCAAGACGAATGGTTTGCAGTGGAGGATGTATTTGAGTAATTTGGCTACCATCATTGAGTTTCCATTTTCGGGCTAAACTTGTTTGAACATTAATATAAGAAAGTTTGAAGGGTTCTCCTGTAAATCCTAATTTTGTAGTAAAGTATTCTAACCAACAGAAAAAATCAAAAGGAGTATTTAACCTATGAATATCATTAATCCAGTCTTGTCTAATCCTATCGCGATAAATAGGATCTAATTGAAGGTACCACTTTAATTTGTCTGAATTTTCGGGATCGAGAATATCATTTTCTAATGAATCTAAATCGATTTTTATTTTTCTATTAATAACATTGATTTCACCTTTCATTTGAGAAATAGTTGGAGATAATGGAGGAGACATAGATACCTCTGGAATAGGAGCCTTACGGTGCACATGAATAGGATTGGGCATAGTGAATAGTTTGTCTGTGGAATTTCGACTAGATTCTGCAAAGGAATACCTACTAGGTTCTAATGGTAAAAAAAAAAAATTACAAAATTTCATAAAGTGTTTCTTTGCATCTCTGAATGTTGGTAAGATGTTGGTCAGCTGGTAAGTCCGTTGGTAAGCCTGTTATGTTGGTGTTCCCGGCGCAGTGGTCCCATTGTTCCCATTCGGATATGAATTTTTACACGATATGAAGTTTTATGTAATAGCATCTTAATACTCCTATTACTATAATCATCCTATCATAATATTTTCCTCTGTAATAATGATGATTGTAATTATTCAACATACCATCATGGCGGAATACTACTTTCAACCGTGGAGGGACCCACACTCCACTACTTTCAAAAAGCAGCATCATTACAAGACTACTTTCAAAAAGCAGCATCATTACATGCCACGTGGAGGGACCCACACTCCACTCAAAAAGCAAGAGACACTTGTAAAATTCAAATGAAATGCAATTAGAATTCAAATGTAAATGCAATTCCTGACTCTATAAATAGACTAGTTCAAAAGAAGAGAGGCAGAAGCCAATTTGGAGAGAATTGTCTTAAGCCTAAATCTCCTTTGTAAATCTCTCAATATTTTGAATACAATATCCTCAATTCATTTTCAAGTTTTATCTCCGAAATTCAAGTAAGCTTCTTATTTAATTTCCACAATACGTTGTTTTACTTTTCATTTTTCATCTTCAATTCTATTTCCTGGGTTCGTTTTGGTATCAAATTGAAAATGCCCAACCTCCTCCTAATCTAGAAAGATCTGAAATATCTCAAATCATTGAAGAATCTAATGGTAATATTCTAATACGATTCAATTCAATGAGAGAACAAGGATCTTGTTCAACCTTTTCCATACCATTAGAACCAAGTAGGTATTCCTTTGTAGAACCTAGTAGAAGTTCTACAGATAAACCATTTAATATGCCCAATCCTATTCATGTGCACCATAAGGCTCATATTCCAGAGGTATCTATGTCTCCTCCATTATCTCCAACTATTTCTCAAATGAAAGGTGAAATCAATGTTATTAATAGAAAAATAAAAATCGATTTAGATTCATTAGAAAATGATATTCTCGATCCCGAAAATTCAGACAAATTAAAGTAGTACCTTCAATTAGATCCTATTTATCGCGATAGGATTAGACAAGAATGGATTAATGATATTCATAGGTTAAATACTCCTTTTGATTTTTTCTGTTGGTTAGAATACTTTACTACAAAATTAGGAGTTACAGGAGAACCCTTCAAACTTTCTTATATTAATGTTCAAACAAGTTTAGCCCGAAAATGGAAACTCAATGATGGTAGCCAAATTACTCAAATACATCCTCCACTGCAAACCATTCGTCTTGATACTCCTGATGGAGAAATTCTTGCATCTCCTTTTAAAAAGGGAAAGGATGGTGATGATTCCGTCAAAATAGATCATATAAAAAAAAATTTATCATCAAAATAATTATTCAAATCAAATTTTACATACAATTGCTAAACAAGTAGATTCCTTATCTTCTGAACTCAAATCTATTCCTCGAACTAATATTTCACGATTTCCAGATAGTTATTCCTCTCCTCATTTCCAACCCAGTACCCTTTCCAAAGATCAGGAAGCAAAACTTAAATTATCTTCCTCCTCATCGTCTATTCCATTGTCTTCATCTCCTTTATTAGCTAAGATTTCTCAAACTTTGGACCGAATTAATTCAAATCTCCCAAGTACGTCCAAAATCAATACTATAGCTCACGAAGATGAACATGAATCTAATACCAGTCTGAGTACTGATAATGAAAGTTTGTCCTCAGATAATACAGTTATTCAAAAAATAAATCAAGTAGAAGATTCATTTCTTGAACCTCATGAACAACATGAACAGACTAATATTAATAAAATTCATAGAAATCATTTTCGATCCTCTAGACAAAAATGGAAATCAGCAGAAACTAGGAATTACTATCCTAGGCCAACCCCTCCAGATATTCAAAACGAAGAACGCGCAAAATTTCATACTGCTAATTATGATGGAAATTCAATAACTAATTGGAATATTGATGGTAAAAGTGAATATGAAATTTTAAACACATTACAAGAAATGGGTATGGCAAAAATTGCATACAAAGTAAAAAATATACCTGAACAAAATCCAACCATGTTTCTTATTGCTGGCTTTACCGGACAATTAAAATATTGGTGGGATAATTCATTAACATTCGAAGAAAAAATGTCAATCACAGAACATACAATAGAAACTGAAGATGATCAAGGTAATATATCATTACAACATGATTCATGTGATTTCTTACTTGTTACTATTGCAATGCATTTTGTCGGTAATCCAAAAGAAGAATTATCATCTTCAAAAGTATTTTTAACAAATTTAAGATGTCCAACTTTAACAGATTTCAGATGGTACAAAGATATGTTTTTAACTTATGTACTCAAACGACCAGACTGTAATGCTCCTTTTTGGAAGGAAAAATTTGTCACCGGTTTACCAAATTTATTTTCCCAAAGAATTATTACTAATCTCAAAAAAGAAATGGGTTTAGAACAAATTGATTTCAATTTAATGACCTACGGTCAATTATTTGCATTTATAAAACAGGAAGCTTTAGCTGCCTGCCAAGAATTAAAATTTCAAGCAAAATATGGAAGCAAACGAACAGAATTAGGGTCATTTTGTGAAGCCTTTGGTATCACTGGAATTAAGGCTCCCTCTGCCCAACATAAAAAGAAAAAATTCATACCTTACACTAAATATAGAACCCGAAAACCTAGATACTCAAGAGAAGCATATTACAAAAAATCAAAGAAATCAAAGAGAAATATCTTCCCCAATATTATTTGTTACAAATGTGGCCAAAAAGGTCATAAAGCAAATGTTTGCAAAACTAATAAAAGGATTAATGAAATTTTAGACAAATTTCCAGAGTTAGATAAGGATTTAAAAGAAAAATTAAGTATTTCATTAGTCCAAGAGAATTTATCGGAGGATAATTATGATTTTCCAAATATAGAAAGTACAGATGAAAGTAATTTCTCTTCTCCTTGTGCTTGTAAAAACATTAATATGATTAAATATTCCAATAATACGGTCAAAGACCAAAAAGAATTAATCTTTGATATCATTCAAGAACTTCCTCCTGAAGCTCAGAAGAAACAATTAGAAAAATTAAAAGATTTAATTCTCAAAGAAGAATCCAGTTCAGCTAGACTCGTTGAACCATTTAGTATTTCAAAGATGTTAAAAAGATACCCCCATATGAATCCTCAACTTAAACAAACTAATACAAAAGAATTACAAACAGAAATACATTTATTAAAATCCCAAATTAAAGAATTAAAAGAAAGAGTATTCAATGTAGAAACCAAAAATCTAGAATTAGATACTCAAATTGCGATATTACAATAAAAAATTCATAAGGGTAAAGAGGTAGTGCTTGATTCATCAATCACTTCACCAGAATTCACATTAGCTGAAATACCAATCCCAAAAGATAAACCCTCTGATACAAAATTTATCTCTATCATTGAAAAAATTACTTTTCAAAAATGGGATATACACATTAGCTGAAATACCAATCCCAAAAGATAAACCCTCTGATACAAAATTTATCTCTATCATTGAAAAAATTACTTTTCAAAAATGGGATATCTATGTGACTATTTCAATAGGAACCTTCAAAGCTATTTTCAATGCTATGCTTGATAGTGGCGCAGACCAAAGTTGTATCCGTGACGGTCTGATCCCAACCAAATACTATGTCCCCACAAATGAATCTCTAGTAACTGCAAATGGTATGCCTTTAAAGGTCAAAGGTAAGCTGCTCAAAACCGCTATTTGTAATGACAATTACTGTTTCAAACATCAATTCATTGTCGTTGAAGACTTAAGTACTGACATTATATTAGGCACTCATTTCCTTACTCAAATTTATCCCTTTTGGGTAAATCAGAATGGCTTAGGTACAAAAATTATGGATAATACTGTAATCTTCAAATTTCTATCTCCTGTCAAACAAAAAGAATTACTTATGTTACAACAAAATTCAATATATCAGCAAATAAATACTATTCAGAAATTAGAAAACAAAATTAACTTTTTAAAAGAAGATCTTTCCTATGAAAGGATAGAAGAACAGTTGCAAAATTCTCAAATTCAACAAAAAATTTTAGATTATGAAACATTAATTAAAAACGAGGTTTGTGCTGATATTCCAAATGCTTTCTGGGACAGGAAAAAACATATTGTTTATCTCCCATATGAAAAAGATTTTTCTGAAAAACATATTCCAACTAAAGCTCGACCTATTCAAATGATATGAATTACTAGAAGTTTGTAAAAAGGAAATTCAAGAGTTACTAACAAAAAAATTAATTAGACCCTCCAAATCTCCTTCGAGTTGTGCTGCATTCTATGTTATGAACCAAGCAGAAAAGGAACGAGGAGTTCCTCGATTAGTCATTAATTACAAACCATTAAATAAAGTCCTACAATGGATTAGATACCCATTCCAAACAAAAAGGATTTATTAAAAAAATTATATAATGCAAAACTATATTCAAAATTTGATTTAAAATCCGGATTCTGGCAAATACAAATTGCAGAAAAAGATAGATATAAAACTGCATTCACAGTCCCTTTTGGACATTATGAATGGAATGTCATGCCTTTTAGACTCAAAAATGCTCCTTCTGAATTTCAACATATTATGAATGACATTTTCAATCCTTATACTACATTCATTATTGTTTATATTGATGATGTTTTAATCTTTTTTGAGTCTATTGATCAACATTTCAAACACTTACAAACATTCTTTCATGTTATCAAACAAAATGGTTTAGTAGTCTCCGCTCCTAAAATTAAGTTATTTCAAACTCAAATACGATTTCTTGGCCATAATATTTACAAAGGAACTATTACTCCTATTCATCGCGCATTAGAATTTGCTGACAAATTCCCTGATGAAATTAAAGATACAAACCAATTACAAAGATTTCTAGGATGTTTAAATTATCTCTCTGATTTCTTTCCTAAACTACGCCAAATTTGTGCTCCCTTATATCAAAGATTACAAAACCATCCACCTGCATGGACACACAAACATACTCAAATTGTGCGTATGCTCAAAGAAAAAGCCAAAACATTACCATGTATGTCTATACCGCATCCACATGCATTCATGATAGTTGAGACAGATGCATCAGATATAGGATATGGTGGCATCTTAAAACAAAGACTAGGACATTCCTCTCATGAACATTTAGTTAGATATCATAGTGGTCTTTGGCTTGGACCACAAAAAAATTATTCAACAATTAAAAAAGAAATTTTATCTATTGTTTTATGTATTTCCAAATTTCAAGATGATCTCTACAACAAAAAATTTCTTTTACGCATTGATTGCAAATCTGCCAAAGAGGTTTTACAAAAAGATGTTCAAAATCTCGTTTCTAAACAAATTTTTGCCAGATGGCAAGCTATTTTATCTATTTTTGATTTTGAAATACAATATATCAAAGGCACAGACAATTCATTACCCGATTTTCTCACCCGTGAATTTCTTACAGCATCACCACACAATGAGCAAAAATAATGATAAAGCAAAGACTCCAAGATTCCAAATTCAAACGGCACAAGATTATGCAATGGCTCCTCAACCTTCTACCTCAAATATTCAAACTCACAACAGATTTCAAGCCTTAAAGGATTTTCCTCCTTTAACCTATTCAATGGCTGCAGAAACACCGTCATTCAAACTACAACCAACAACTCCCATTCCAGCTACTCAAAATGTTTCATGCTCCTCCACTCAATATTTTACCAAACCTATAATTACAAACATAACACTCACTTCCTTTACTGCCATGCCTGAATTCAAAACCCTTCAAAACTTCATTCACAGACTCTTTCCTCATGGATGCCAATGGCTACCTGATGATCCTACAAAAACTCAAACCTATTATGAACTTATCTTAGTTTATTCAAATTCAGTAGAAATAACTCATACCCCTGATCGTTCTAATCCACAAAAAACTGCATATTCAAAATGTACTATAAAAAAGGTAATTAAATCGACTGAATGGGCATCCATTTGGTCAACAAAATGTTTTTCAGTTCCACTCAAACCTCAGGGGTATACAAACCAAGACTATCGTATGGCTTGGTATAGAACTTTTTTCAAACGCCCTTTTGATCATTCATGGTTTTTCATATTCCATCAAAATTGTTCAAAGGATTTTCCAATATGGTTTTATGAATGGTGGCTTTATTTCGGAAGTCTACCTGACATTCTACCCCCTATTCCAACTCTTGGTTATAACACTTGGATGAAGAAACAGACTGGACCAAAATATGTCATTCCAGTATATTTTTATGTCGAATTAAGAGTTCCCTGGATCTTTTGTTGAAGCTATAAACTTGACCGCATTCATTCCCCAAACTTAGAATTTCCCTTTTCCCTTATTCGTGAATTCAAAATAAAATAGTGGACCGGATATTCTGTTGAGTTTTGTTCTCAAGAGACTGTCCTCAACTTCCTTCAGACTGGACAAAAAATTCAAAAAAGTATTCATCAAATCCCAAAACCAGCCGCTACATTATCTACCCCGGTCACAGTTCAAACATCAGCCAAAACAACTTCTTCTTTGACCCAAATCACTAAAGCCGAAGAAGAACAATTCCAAGAATTCCTTCGATTCAAAGCCTTTCAAAACAAACTGAAACAAACTCATTCAAGCCCTGACTCATCACAAGATTCATCAACTGATCCATTTGGTGGGCCTTGTGCTCAAGACCCATTTGATATTTAAAAATAAATAAATAAATAAATAAATCAACCGAGGAAATAGAATTGAAGATGAAAAATGAAAAGTAAAACAACGTATTGTAGAAATTAAATAAGAAGCTTACTTGAATTTCGGAGATAAAACTTGAAAATGAATTGAGGATATTGTATTCAAAATATTGAGAGATTTACAAAGGAGTTTTAGGCTTGAGACAATTCTCTGTAAATTGGCTTCTACTCAATTCTCTATAAATGGGCTTCTATTTGTTCTTCAGGAATAGTCCAATCATTGAAATTACATTGAATATGTTTTTCTTTACTGTGAATAATTTTCCTTGAATCTAGGCTAGAGCTAGAAGAAAACAGTTTTCTTACCAAATTTGTCATGACTAATGCATAAAAATCATGCTGTGTATCGAAATGCAAGTCCTAATGGGAACGATGGGACCATTACGGCGGGAACACCAACTCTAATAGGCTTACCAACGGTCTTACTAGCTGACCAACACCTTACCAACACTCGGAAATGCAAATGAACACACGAAGAAGATAAATATGCAAATAGAATATGCAAATAATGGTGAGATGAAATGCTTCAAATGGCTCTGATACCAAAATCAACCCAGGAAAATGATAATAAAAATCAACCTAGGAAAATGATAATAAAAATCAACCCAGGAAAATGATAATAATTGAAGATGAAAAATAAAAAGTAAAACAACGTATTGTAAAAAATAAATAAGAAGCTTACTTGAATTTTGGAGATAAAACTTGAAAATGAATTGAGGATATTGTATTCAAAACATTGAGAGATTTACAAAGGAGTTTTAGGCTTGAGACAATTCTCTGTTAATTGGCTTCTGCCTCTTCTTCTTTTGAACTAGTCTATTTATAGAGTCAGGAATTGCATTTACATTTGAATTCTAATTGCATTTCATTTGAATTTTATAGGTGTCTCTTGCTTTTTGAGTGGAGTGTGGGTCCCTCCATGTGGCTTGTAATGATGCTGCCGTTTGAAAGTAGTCTTGTAATGATGCTGCTTTTTGAAAGTAGGCTTGTAATGATGCTGCTTTTTGAAAGTAGTAGAGTGTGGGTCCCTCTACGGTTGAAAGTAGTATTCCGCCATGATGGTATGTTGAATAATTACAATCATCATTATTACAGAGGAAAATATTATGATAGGATTATTATAGTAATATGAGTATTAGGATGCTATTAGATAAAACTTCATATCGTGTAAAAATTCATATCCGAATGGGAACAATGGGACCAATGCGCCGGGAACACCAACACAACAGGCTTACCAACGGACTTACCAGCTGACCAACATCTTACGAACATTCAGAGATGCAAAGAAACACTTTATGAAATTTTGTAAATTTTTTTTTTTTTAATATCAAATGGGTCTTGAGCACAAGGCCCACCAAATGGATCAGTTGATGAATCTTGTGATGAGTCAGGGCTTGAATGAGTTTGTTTCAGTTTGTTTTGAAAGTAAGAAATTCTTGGAATTGTTCTTCTTCGTCTTTAGTGATTTGGGTCAAAGAAGAAGTTGTTTTGGCTGATGTTTGAACTGTGACCGGGGTAGATAATGTAGCGGCTGGTTTTGGGATTTGATGAATACTTTTTTGAATTTTTTGTCCAGTCTGAAGGAAGTTGAGGACAGTCTCTTGAGAACAAAACTCAACAGAATATCCGGTCCACCATTTTATTTTGAATTCACGAATAAGGGAAAAGGAAAATTCTAAGTTTGGGGAATGAATGCGGTCAAGTTTATATCTCCAACAAAAGATCCAGGGAACTCTTAATTTGGCATAAAAATATACTGGAATGACATATTTTGGTCCAGTCTGTTTCTTCATCCAAGTGTTATAACCAAGAGTTGGAATAGGGGGTAGAATGTCAGGTAGACTTCCGAAATAAAGCCACCATTCATAAAACCATATTGGAAAATCCTTTGAACAATTTTGATGGAATATGAAAAACCATGAATGATCAAAAGGGCGTTTGAAAAAAGTTCTATACCAAGCCATACGATAGTCTTGGTATGTATATCCCTGAGGTTTGAATGGAACTGAAAAACATTTTGTTGACCAAATGGATGCCCATTCAGTCGATTTAATTACCTTTTTTATAGTACATTTTGAATATGCAGTTTTTTGTGGATTAGAACGATCAGGGGTATGAGTTATTTCTACTGAATTTGAATAAACTAAGATAAGTTCATAATAGGTTTGAGTTTTTGTAGGATCATCAGGTAGCCATTGGCATCCCTGAGGAAAGAGTCTGTGAAGGAAGTTTTGAAGGGTTTTGAATTCAGGCATGGCAGTAAAGGAAGTGAGTGTTATGTTTGTAATTATAGGTTTGGTAAAATATTGAGTGGAGGAGGACGAAACATTTTGAGTAGCTGGAATGGGAGTTGTTGGTTGTAGTTTGAATGACGGTGTTTCTGCAGCCATTGAATAGGTTAAAGGAGGAAAATCCTTTAAGGCTTGAAATCTGTTGTGAGTTTGAATATTTGAGGTAGAAGGTTGAGGAGTCATTGCATAATCTTTTGCAGTTTGAATTTGTAATCTGGGAGTCTTCTCTTTATCAGTCTTTTTGCTCATTTTGTGGTGATGTTGTAAGAAATTCACGGGTGAGAAAATCGGGTAATGAATTGTCTGTGCCTTTGATATATTGTATTTCAAAATCAAAAACAGATAAAATAGCTTGCCATCGGGCAAAAATTTGTTTAGAAACAAGATTTTGAACATCTTTTTGTAAAACCTCTTTGGCAGATTTGCAATCAATACGTAAAAGAAATTTTTTGTTGTATAGATCATCTTGAATTTTGGAAATACATAAAACAATCGATAAAATTTCTTTTTTAATTGTTGAATAATTTTTTTGTGGTCCGAGCCAAAGACCACTATGATATCTAACTAAATGTTCATGAGAGGAATGTCCTAGTCTTTGTTTTAAGATGCCACCATATCCTATATCTGATGCATCCGTCTCAACTATCATGAATGCATGTGGATGCGGTATAGACATACATGGTAATGTTTTGGCTTTTTCTTTGAGCATACGCACAATTTGAGTATGTTTGTGTGTCCATGCAGGTGGATTTTTTTGTAATCGTTGATATAAGGGAGCACATATTTGGCGTAGTTTAGGAAAGAAATCAGAGAGATAATTTAAACATCCTAGAAATCTTTGTAACTGGTTTGTATCTTTAATGTCATCAGGGAATTTGTCAGCAAATTCTAATGCGCGATGAATAGGAGTAATAGTTCCTTTGTAAATATTATGGCCAAGAAATCGTATTTGAGTTTGAAATAATTTAATTCTAGGAGCGGAGACTACTAAACCATTTCGTTTGATAACATGAAAGAATGTTTGTAAGTGTTTGAAATGTTGATCAATAGACTCAGAAAAGATTAAAACATCATCAATATAAACAATAATGAATGTAGTATAAGGATTGAAAATATCATTCATAATATGTTGAAATTCAGAAGGAGCATTTTTGAGTCCAAAAGGCATGACATTCCATTCATAATGTCCAAAAGGGACTGTGAATGCAGTTTTATATCTATCTTTTTCTGCAATTTGTATTTGCCAGAATCTGGATTTTAAATCAAATTTTGAATATAGTTTTGCATTATATAATCTTTTTAATAAATCCTTTTTGTTTGGAATGGGGTATCTAATCCATTGTAGGACTTTATTTAATGGTTTGTAATTAATGTCTAATCGAGGAACTCCTCGTTCCTTTTCTGCTTGGTTCATAACATAGAATGCAGCACAACTCCAAGGAGATTTGGAGGGTCTAATTAATTTTTTTGTTAGTAACTCTTGAATTTCCTTTTTACAAACTTCTAGTAATTCATGATTCATTTGAATAGGTCGAGCTTTAGTTGGAATATGTTTTCAGAAAAATCTTTTTCATAGGGGAGATAAACAATATGTTTTTTCCTGTCCCAGAAAGCATTTGGAATATCAGCACAAACCTCGTTTTTAATTAATGTTTCAAAATCTAAAATTTTTTGTTGAATTTGAGAATTTTGCAACTGTTCTTCAATCCTTTCATAGGAAAGGTCTTCTTTTAAAAAGTTAATTTTGTTTTCTAATTTCTGAATAGTATTTATTTGCTGATATATTGAATTTTGTTGTAACATAAGTAATTCTTTTTGTTTGACAGGAGATAGAAATTTGAAGATTACGTTATTACCCATAATTTTTGTACCTAAGCCATTCTGATTTACCCAAAAGGGATAAATTTAAGTAAGGAAAGGAGTTCCTAATATAATGTCAGTACTTAAGTCTTCAACGACAATGAATTGATGTTTGAAACAGTAATTGTCATTACAAATAGCGGTTTTGAGCAGCTTACCTTTGACCTTTAAAGGCATACCATTTGCAGTTACTAGAGGTTCATTTGTGGGGACATAGTACTTGGTTGGGAATGAGGAGAGGAATAACTATCTGGAAATCGTGAAATATTAGTTCGAGGAATAGATTTGAGTTCAGAAGATAAGGAATCTACTTGTTTAGCAATTGTATGTAAAATTTGATTTGAATAATTATTTTCATGATAAATTTTTTTTATATCATCTATTTTGACGGAATCATCACCATCCTTTCCCTTTTTAAAAGGAGATGCAAGAATTTCTCCATCAGGAGTATCAAGACGAATGGTTTGCAGTGGAGGATGTATTTGAGTAATTTGGCTACCATCATTGAGTTTCCATTTTCGGGCTAAACTTGTTTGAACATTAATATAAGAAAGTTTGAAGGGTTCTCCTGTAAATCCTAATTTTGTAGTAAAGTATTCTAACCAACAGAAAAAATCAAAAGGAGTATTTAACCTATGAATATCATTAATCCATTCTTGTCTAATCCTATCGCGATAAATAGGATCTAATTGAAGGTACCACTTTAATTTGTCTGTATTTTCGGGATCAAGAATATCATTTTTTAAGGAATCTAAATCTATTTTTATTTTTCTATTAATAACATTGATTTCACCTTTCATTTGAGAAATAGTTGGAGATAATGAAGGAGACATAGATACCTCTGGAATAGGAGCCTTACGGTGCACATGAATAGGATTGGGCATATTAAATGGTTTATCTGTAGAACTTCTACTAGGTTCTACATATAAATACCTACTTGGTTCTAATGGTATGGAAAAGGTTGAACAAGATCCTTTTTCTAAATATTTGCTTAATGACGTTTTTGATAATAAAGGAGTTGTTTGAAATTTTCTTGAATATTCATTGTCTCTTCATGAGTTTTTACAGATAAAGCGGTTTTGAAATCAAATGTTCCTATCTTATAAATGGTTTCTATTTGTTCTTCAGGAATAGTCCAATCATTGAAATTATATTGAATATGTTCTTCCTTACTATGAATAATTTTCCTCGATTCTAGGCTAGAGCTAGAAGAAAACATTTTTCTTACCAAACTTGCCATGACTAATGCATAAAAATCATGCTGTGTATCGAAATGCAAGTCCTAATGGGAATGATGGGACCACTACGCCGGGAACACCAACTCTAATAGGCTTACCAACGGTCTTACTAGCTGACCAACACCTTACCAACACTCGGAAATGCAAATGAACACACGAAGAAGATAAATATGCAAATAGAATATGCAAATAATGGTGAGATGAAATGCTTCAAATGGCTCTGATACCAAAATGAACCCAGGAAAATGATAATAAAAATCAACCCAGGTGTTATAACCAAGAGTTGGAATAGGGGGTAGAATGTCAGGTAGACTTCCGAAATAAAGCCACCATTCATAAAACCATATAGGAAAATCCTTCGAACAGTTTTGATGGAATATGAAAAATCATGAATGATCAAAAGGGCGTTTGAAAAAAAGTTCTATACCAAGCCATACGATAGTCTTAGTATGTATATCCCTGAGGTTTGAATGGAACTGAAAAACATTTTGTTGACCAAATGGATGCCCATTCAGTCGATTCAATTGCCTTTTATATAGCACATTTTGAATATGCAGTTTTTTGTGGATTAGAACGATCAGGGGTATGAGTTATTTCTACTGAATTTGAATCAACTAAGATAAGTTCATAATAGGTTTGAGTTTTTGTAGGATCATCAGGTAGCCATTGGCATCCCTGAGGAAAGAGTCTGTGAAGGAAGTTTTGAAGGGTTTTGAATTCAGGCATGGCAGTAAAGGAAGTGAGTGTTATGTTTGTAATTATAGGTTTGGTAAAATATTGAATGGAGGAGGATGAAACATTTTGAGTAGCTGGAATGGGATTTGTTGGTTGTAGTTTGAATGACGGTGTTTCTGCAGCCATTGAATAGGTTAAAGGAGGAAAATCCTTTAAGGCTTGAAATCTGTTGGGAGTTTGAATATTTGAGGTAGAAGGTTGAGGAGTCATTGCATAATCTTTTGCAGTTTGAATTTGGAATCTTGGAGTCTTTGCTTTATCATTATTTTTGCTCATTGTGTGGTGATGCTGTAAGAAATTCACGGGTGAGAAAATCGGGTAATGAATTGTCTGTGCCTTTGATATATTGTATTTCAAAATCAAAAACAGATAAAATGGCTTGCCATCTGGCAAAAATTTGTTTAGAAACGAGATTTTGAACATCTTTTTGTAAAACCTCTTTGGCAGATTTGCAATCAATGCGTAAAAGAAATTTTTTGTTGTAAATATCATCTTGAAATTTGGAAATACATAAAACAATAGATAAAATTTCTTTTTTAATTGTTGAATAATTTTTTTGTGGTCCGAGCCAAAGACCACTATGATATCTAACTAAATGTTCATGAGAGGAATGTCCTAGTCTTTGTTTTAAGATGCCACCATATCCTATATCTGATGCATCTGTCTCAACTATCATGAATGCATGTGGATATGGTATAGACATACATGGTAATTTTTTGGCTTTCTCATTGTGCATACGAACAATTTGAGTATGTTTGTGTGTCCATGCAGGTGGATTTTTTTGTAATCGTTGATATAAGGGAGCACATATTTGGCGTAGTTTAGGAAAGAAATCAGAGAGATAATTAAACATCCTAGAAATCTTTGTAACTGGTTTGTATCTTTAATGTCATCAGGGAATTTGTCAGCAAATTCTAATGCGCGATGAATAGGAGTAATAGTTCCTTTGTAAATATTATGGCCAAGAAATCGTATTTGAGTTTGAAATAATTTAATTTTAGGAGCGGAGACTACTAAACCATTTCGTTTGATAACATGAAAGAATGTTTGTAAGTGTTTGAAATGTTGATCAATAGACTCAGAAAAGATTAAAACATCATCAATATAAACAATAATGAATGTAGTATAAGGATTGAAAATGTCATTCATAATATGTTGAAATTCAGAAGGAGCATTTTTGAGTCCAAAAGGCATGACATTCCATTCATAATGTCCAAAAGGGACTGTGAATGCAGTTTTATATCTATCTTTTTCTGCAATTTGTATTTGCCAGAATCCGGATTTTAAATCAAATTTTGAATATAGTTTTGCATTATATAATCTTTTTAATAAATCCTTTTTGTTTGGAATGGGGTATCTAATCCATTGTAGGACTTTATTTAATGGTTTGTAATTAATGACTAATCGAGGAACTCCTCGTTCCTTTTCTGCCTGGTTCATAACATAGAATGCAGCACAACTCCAAGGAGATTTGGAGGGTCTAATTAATTTTTTTGTTAGTAACTCTTGAATTTCCTTTTTACAAACTTCTAGTAATTCATGATTCATTTGAATAGGTCGAGCTTTAGTTGGAATATGTTTTTCAGAAAAATCTTTTTCGTAGGGGAGATAAACAATATGTTTTTTCTTGTCCCAGAAAGCACTTGGAATATCAGCACAAACCTCGTTTTTAATTAATGTTTCAAAGTCTAAAATTTTTTGTTGAATTTGAGAATTTTGCAACTGTTCTTCTATCCTTTCATAGGAAAGATCTTCTTTTAAAAAGTTAATTTTGTTTTCTAATTTCTGAATAGTATTTATTTGCTGATATATTGAATTTTGTTGTAACATAAGTAATTCTTTTTGTTTGACAGGAGATAGAAATTTGAAGATTACAGTATTACCCATAAATTTTGTACCTAAGCCATTCTGATCTACCCACAAGGGATAAATTTGAGTAAGGAAAGGAGTGTCTAATATAATGTCAGTATTTAAGTCTTCAACGACAATGAATTGATGTTTGAAACAGTAATTGTCATTACAAATAGCGGTTTTGAGCAGCTTACCTTTGACCTTTAAAGGCAAACCATTTGCAGTTACTATAGATTCATTTGTGGGGACATAGTATTTGGTTGGGATCAGACCGTCACGGATACAACTTTGGTCTGCGCCACTATCAAGCATAGCATTGAAAATAGCTTTGAAGGTTCCTATTGAAATAGTCACATAGATATTCCATTTTTGAAAAGTAATTTTTTCAACGATAGAGATAAATTTTGTATCAGAGGGTTTTTCTTTTGGGATTGGTATTTCAGCTAATGTGAATTCTGGTGAAGTGATTGATGAATCAAGCACTACCTCTTTACCCTTATGAATTTTTTATTGTAATATCGCAATTTGAGTATCTAATTCTAGATTTTTGGTTTCTACATTGAATACTCTTTCTTTTAATTCTTTAATTTGGGATTTTAATAAATGTATTTCTATTTGTAATTCTTTTGTATTAGTTTGTTTAAGTTGAGGATTCATATGGGGGTATCTTTCGAACATCTTTGAAATACTAAATGGTTCAACGAGTCTAGCTCAACTGGATTCTTCTTTGAGAATTAAATCTTTTAATTTTTCTAATTGTTTCTTCTGAGCTTCAGGAGGAAGTTCTTGAATGATATCAAAGATTAATTCTTTTTGGTCTTTGACCGTATTATTGGAATATTTAATCATATTAATGTTTTTACAAGCACAAGGAGAAGAGAAATTACTTTCATCTGTACTTTCTATATTTGGAAAATCATAATTATCCTCCGATGAATTCTCTTGGACTAATGAAATACTTAATTTTTCTTTTAAATCCTTATCTAACTCTGGAAATTTGTCTAAAATTTCATTTAATCCTTTTATTAGTTTTGCAAACATTTGCTTTATGACCTTTTTGGCCACATTTGTAACAAATAATATTGGGGAAGATATTTCGCTTTGATTTCTTTGATTTTTTGTAATATGCTTCTTTTGAGTATCTAGGTTTTCGGGTTCTATATTTAGTGTAAGGTATGAATTTTTTCTTTTTATGTTGGGCAGAGGGAGCCCTAATTCCAGTGATACCAAAGGCTTCACAAAATGACCCTAATTCTGTTCGTTTGCTTCCATATTTTGCTTGAAATTTTAATTCTTGGCAGGCAGCTAAAGCTTCCTGTTTTATAAATGCAAATAATTGACCGTAGGTCATCAAATTGAGATCAATTTGTTCTAAACCCATTTCTTTTTTGAGATTAGCAATAATTCTTTGGGAAAATAAATTTGGTAAACCAGTGACAAATTTTTCCTTCCAAAAAGGAGCATTACAGTCTGGTCGTTTGAGTACATAAGTTAAAAACATATCTTTGTACCATCTGAAATCTGTTAAAGTTGGACATCTTAAATTTGTTAAAAATACTTTTGAAGATGATAATTCTTCTTTTGGATTACCGACAAAATGCATTGCAATAGTAACAAGTAAGAAATCACATGAATCATGTTGTAATGATATATTACCTTGATCATCTTCAGTTTCTATTGTATGTTCTATGATTGACATTTCTTCTTCGAATGTTAATGAATTATCCCACCAATATTTTAATTGTCCGGTAAAGCCAGCAATAAGAAACATGGCTGCATTTTGTTCAGGTATATTTTTTACTTTGTATGCAATTTTTGCCATACCCATTTCTTGTAATGTGTTTAAAATCTCATGTTCACTTTTGCCATCTATATTCCATTTAGTTATTGAATTTCCATCATAATTTGTAGTATGAAATTTTGTTCGTTCTTCGTATTGAATATCTGGAGGGGTAGGCCTAGGATAGTAATTCCTAGTTTCTGCGGATTTCCATTTTCGTCAAGATGATGATCGAAAGCTATTTCTATGAATTTTATTAATATTAGTCTGTTCATTTTGTTTATGAGGTTCAAGAAATGAATCTTCTACTTGATTTATTTTTTGAATAACGGTATTATCTGAGGACAAACTTTCATTATCAGTACTCAGATCAGTATTAGAATCATGTTCATCTTCGTGAACTATAGTATTGATTTTGGACGTACTTGGGAGATTTGAATTAATTCGGTCCAAAGTTTGAGAAATCTTAGTTAATAAAAGAGATGAAGACAATGGAATAGACGATGAGGAGGAAGATAATTTAAGTTTTGCTTCCTGATCTTTGGAAAGGGTACTGGGTTGGAAATGAGGAGAGGAATAACTATCTGGAAATCGTGAAATATTAGTTCGAGGAATAGATTTGAGATCAGAAGATAAGGAATCTACTTGTTTCGCAATTGTATGTAAAATTTGATTTGAATAATTATTTTGATGATAAATTTTTTTAATATCATCTATTTTGACGGAATCATCACCATCCTTTCCCTTTTTAAAAGGAGATGCAAGAATTTCTCCATCAGGAGTATCAAGACAAATGGTTTGCAGTGGAGGATGTATTTGAGTAATTTGGCTACCATCATTGAGTTTCCATTTTCGGGCTAAACTTGTTTGAACATTAATATAAGAAAGTTTGAAGGGTTCTCCTGTAAATCCTAATTTTGTAGTAAAGTATTCTAACCAACAGAAAAAATCAAAAGGAGTATTTAACCTATGAATATCATTAATCCATTCTTGTCTAATCCTATCGCGATAAATAGGATCTAATTGAAGGTACAACTTTAATTTGTCTGAATTTTCGGGATCGAGAATATCATTTTCTAATGAATCTAAATCGATTTTTATTTTTCTATTAATAACATTGATTTCACCTTTCATTTGAGAAATAGTTGGAGATAATGGAGGAGACATAGATACCTCTGGAATAGGAGCCTTATGGTGCACATGAATAGGATTGGGCGTATTAAATGGTTTCTCTGTAGAACTTTTACTAGGTTCTACAAAGGAATACCTACTTCGTTCTAATGGTATGGAAAAGGTTGAACAAGATCCTTGTTCTCTCATTGAATTGAATCGTATTAGAATATTACCATTAGATTCTTCAATGATTTGAGATATTTCAGATCTTTCTAGATTAGGAGGAGGTTGAGCATTTTCAATTTGAAATTCTTTTGGAATAGTTATCTCATGCCATTTTAATCGTTTGGGAGTAAAAGTTTTAGACTGTTCTGCTTCTATATGAAGAAGAACTGTCTCATCTCTGGATGTTGGAATCATTTTAAATCTTGGATTTAATTGAGAACTTAATAATCTATAATAGACTCGATACATGACAACAAATTGTTCAGTGAGTTTTTCAAATTCATCACCTTGTAAATGAATATCTAATACTAATGAATTCATAATTAATGGATCTGTTAAAGAAACAGAATAATTAGGGGCACAATTGAAATAAATTGGTCCGTTACAAATATTAGTTTGAATCATAGCTAATAATGAAGGTTTATATCTTTTTAATCGTTTATCTCTTAAAGCTAAATAAATGGGAGCATCTACTCCAATATGTACTAATGGTTTGACAGCTACTTGAATTAAACCATAATGAATATATCTAAATCCTTTTTCTAGATATTTACTTAATGATGTTTTTTATAATAAAGGAGTTGTTTGAAATTTTTCTTGAATATTCATTGTCTCTTCATGAGTTTTTACAGATAAAGCGGTTTTGAAATCAAATGTTCCTGTCTTATAAATGGTTTCTATTTGTTCTTCAGGAATAGTCCAATCATTGAAATTACATTGAATATGTTCTTCTTTACTGTGAATAATTTTCCTTGAATCTAGGCTAGAGATAGAAGAAAACATTTTTCTTACCAAATTTGCCATGACTAATGCATAAAAATCATGCTGTGTATCGAAATGCAAGTCCTAATGGGAACGATGGGACCACTACGCCGAGAACACCAACTCTAATAGGCTTACCAACGGTCTTACTAGCTGACCAACACCTTACCAACACTCGGAAATGCAAATGAACACACGAAGAAGATAAATATGCAAATAGAATATGCAAATAATGGTGAGATGAAATGCTTCAAATGGCTCTGATACCAAAATCAACCCAGGAAAATGATAATAATTGAAGATGAAAAATGAAAAGTAAAACAACGTATTGTAAAAATTAAATAAGAAGCTTACTTGAATTTTGGAGATAAAACTTGAAAATGAATTGAGAATATTGTATTCAAAATATTGAGAGATTTACAAAGGAGTTTTAGGCTTGAGACAATTCTCTGTAAATTGGCTTCTGCCTCTCTTCTTTTGAACTAGTCTATTTATAGAGTCAGGAATTGCATTTACATTTGAATTCTAATTGCATTTCATTTGATTTTTACAGGTGTCTCTTGCTTTTTGAGTGGAGTGTGGGTCCCTCCACGTGGCTTGTAATGATGCTGCCGTTTGAAAGTAGTCTTGTAATGATGCTTCTTTTTGAAAGTAGGCTTGTAATGATGCTGCTTTTTGAAAGTAGTGGAGTGTGGGTCCCTCTATGGTTGAAAGTAGTATTCCCGCCATGATGGTATGTTGAATAATTACAATCATCATTATTACAGAGGAAAATATTGTGATAGGATTATTATAGTAATATGAGTATTAGGATGCTATTAGATAAAACTTCATATCGTGTAAAAATTCATATCTGAATGGGAACAATGGGACCACTGCGCCGGGAACACCAACACAACAGGCTTACCAAGGGACTTACCAGCTGAACAACATCTTACCAACATTCAGAGATGCAAAGAAACACTTTATGAAATTTTGTAATTTTTTTTTTTTTAAATATCAAATGGGTCTTGAGCACAAGGCCCACCAAATGGATCAGTTCATGAATCTTGTGATGAGTCAAGGCTTGAATGAGCTTGTTTCAGTTTGTTTTGAAAGGCTTTGAATCGAAGGAACTTGGAATTGTTCTTCTTCGTCTTTAGTGATTTGGGTCAAAGAAGAAGTTGTTTTGGCTGATGTTTGAACTGTGACCGGGGTAGATAATGTAGCGGCTGGTTTTGGTATTTGATGAATACTTTTTTGAATTTTTTGTCCAGTCTGAAGGAAGTTGAGGACAGTCTCTTGAGAACAAAACTCAACAGAATATCCGGTCCACCATTTAATTTTGAATTCACGAATAAGGGAAAAAGGGAATTCTAAATTGGGAGAATGAATGCGGTCTAGTTTATAGCTCCAACAGAAAATCCATGGAACTCTTAATTCGGCATAAAAATTTACTGGAATGACATATTCTGGTCCAGTCTGTTTCTTCATCCAGGTGTTATAACCAAGAGTTGGAATAGGGGGTAGAATGTCAGGTAGACTTCCGAAATAAAGCCACCATTCATAAAACCATATAGGAAAATCCTTCGAACAGTTTTGATGGAATATGAAAAACCATGAATGATCAAAAGTGGCGTTTGAAAAAGTTCTATACCAAGCCATACGATAGTCTTGGTATGTATATCCCCGAGGTTTGAATGGAACCGAAAAATATTTTGTTGACCAAATGGATGCCCATTCGATCGATTTAATTACCTTTTTTTATAGTACATTTTGAATATGCGGGGTTTTTTGTGGATTAGAACGATCAGGGGTATGAGTTATTTCTACTGAATTTGAATCAACTAAGATAAGTTCATAATAGGTTTGAGTTTTTGTAGGATCATCAGGTAGCCATTGGCATCCCTGAGGAAAGAGTCTGTGAAGGAAATTTTGAAGGGTTTTGAATTCAGGCATGGCAGTAATGGAAGTGAGTGTTATGTTTGTAATTATAGGTTTGGTAAAATATTGAGTGGAGGAGGATGAAACATTTTGAGTAGCTGGAATGGAAGTTGTTGGTTGTAGTTTGAATGACGGTGTTTCTGCAGCCATTGAATAGGTTAAAGGAGGAAAATCCTTTAAGGCTTGAAATCTGTTGGGAGTTTGAATATTTGAGGTATAAGGTTGAGGAGTCATTGCATAATCTTTTGCAGTTTGAATTTGGAATCTTGGAGTCTTTGCTTTATCATTATTTTTGCTCATTGTGTGGTGATGCTGTAAGAAATTCACGGGTGAGAAAATCGGGTAATGAATTGTCTGTGCCTTTGATATATTGTATTTCAAAATCAAAAACAGATAAAATGGCTTGCCATCTGGCAAAAATTTGTTTAGAAACGAGATTTTGAACATCTTTTTGTAAAACCTCTTTGGCAGATTTGCAATCAATGCGTAAAAGAAATTTTTTGTTGTAGAGATCATCTTGAAATTTGGAAATACATAAAACAATAGATAAAATTTCGTTTTTAATTGTTGAATAATTTTTTTGTGGTCCGAGCCAAAGACCACTATGATATCAAACTAAATGTTCATGAGAGGAATGTCCTAGTCTTTGTTTTAAGATGCCACCATATCCTATATCTGATGCATCTGTCTCAACTATCATGAATGCATGTGGATGTGGTATAGACATACATGGTAATGTTTTGGCTTTCTCTTTGAGCATACGAACAATTTGAGTATGTTTGTGTGTCCATGCAGGTGGATTTTTTTGTAATCGTTGATATAAGGGAGCACATATTTGGCGTAGTTTAGGAAAGAAATCAGAGAGATAATTTAAACATCCTAGAAATCTTTGTAATCGGTTTGTATCTTTAATGTCATCGGGGAATTTGTCGACGAAATTCTAATGCGCGATGAATAGGAGTAATAGTTCCTTTGTAAATATTATGGCCAAGAAATCGTATTTGAGTTTGAAATAATTTAATTTTAGGAGCGGAGACTACTAAACCATTTCGTTTGATAACATGAAAGAATGTTTGTAAGTGTTTGAAATGTTGATCAATAGACTCAGAAAAGATTAAAACATCATCAATATAAACAATAATGAATGTAGTATAAGGATTGAAAATGTCATTCATAATATGTTGAAATTCAGAAGGAGCATTTTTTAGTCCAAAGGGCATGACATTCCATTCATAATGCCCAAAAGGGACTGTGAATGCAGTCTTATACCTATCTATTTCTGCAATTTGAATTTGCCAAAATCCGGATTTTAAATCAAATTTTGAATATATTTTTGCATTGTATAATCTTTTTAATAAATCCTTTTTGTTTGGAATGGGGTATCTAATCCATTGTAGGACTTTATTTAATGGTTTGTAATTAATAACTAATCGAGGAACTCCTCGTTCCTTTTCTGTTTGGTTCATAACATAGAATGCAGCACAACTCCAAGGAGATTTGGAGGGTCTAATTAATTTTTTTTGTTAGTAACTCTTGAATTTCCTTTTTACAAACTTCTAGTAATTCATGATTCATTTGAATAGGTCGAGCTTTAGTTGGAATATGTTTTTCAGAAAAATCTTTTTCATAGGGGAGATAAACAATATGTTTTTTCCTGTCCCAGAAAGCATTTGGAATATCAGCACAAACCTCGTTTTTAATTAATGTTTCAAAATCTAAAATTTTTTGTTGAATTTGAGAATTTTGCAACTGTTCTTCAATCCTTTCATAGGAAAGATCTTCTTTTAAAAAGTTAATTTTGTTTTCTAATTTCTGAATAGTATTTATTTGCTGATATATTGAATTTTGTTGTAACATAAGTAATTCTTTTTGTTTGACAGGAGATAGAAATTTGAAGATTACAGTATTACCCATAATTTTTGTACCTAAGCCATTCTGATTTACCCAAAAGGGATAAATTTGAGTAAGGAAAAGGAGTGCCTAATATAATGTCAGTACTTAAGTCGTCAACGACAATGAATTGATGTTTGAAACAGTAATTGTCATTACAAATAGCGGTTTTGAGCAGCTTACCTTTGACCTTTACAAGCACAAGGAGAAGAGAAATTACTTTCATCTGTACTTTCTATATTTGGAAAATCATAATTATCCTCCGATGAATTCTCTTGGACTAATGAAATACTTAATTTTTCTTTTAAATGCTTATCTAACTCTGGAAATTTGTCTAAAATTTCATTAATCCGTTTATTAGTTTTGCAAACATTTGCTTTATGACCTTTTTGGCCACATTTGTAACAAATAATATTGGGAAAGATATTTCGCTTTGATTTCTTTGATTTTTTGTAATATGCTTCTCTTGAGTATCTAGGTTTTCGGGTTCTATATTTAGTGTAAGGTATGAATTTTTTCTTTTTATGTTGGGCAGAGGGAGCCTTAATTCCAGTGATACCAAAGGCTTCACAAAATGACCCTAATTCTGTTCGTTTGCTTCCATATTTTGCTTAAAATTTTACTTCTTGGCAGGCAGCTAAAGCTTCCTGTTTTATAAATGCAAATAATTGACCGTAGGTCATTAAATTGAAATCAATTTGTTCTAAACCCATTTCTTTTTTGAGATTAGTAATAATTCTTTGGGAAAATAAATTTTGTAAACCAATGACAAATTTTTCCTTCCAAAAAGGAGCATTACAGTCTGGTCGTTTGAGTACATAAGTTAAAAACATATCTTTGTACCATCTGAAATCTGTTAAAGTTGGACATCTTAAATTTGTTAAAAATACTTTTGAAGATGATAATTCTTCTTTTGGATTACCGACAAAATGCATTGCAATAGTAACAAGTAAGAAATCACATGAATCATGTTGTAATGATATATTACCTTGATCATCTTCAGTTTTTATTGTATGTTCTATGATTGACATTTTTTCTTCAAATGTTAATGAATTATCCCACCAATATTTTAATTGTCCGGTAAAGCCAGCAATAAGAAACGTGGCTGCATTTTGTTCAGGTATATTTTTTACTTTTTCTGCAATTTTTGCCATACCCATTTCTTGTAATGTGTTTAAAATTTCATATTCACTTTTGCCATCAATATTCCAATTAGTTATTGAATTTCCATCATAATTAGCAGTATGAAATTTTGCGCGTTCTTCGTATTGAATATCTGGAGGGGTAGGCCTAGGATAGTAATTCCTAGTTTCTACGGATTTCCATTTTTGTCTAGATGATGATCGAAAGCTGTTTCTATGAATTTTATTAATATTAGTCTGTTCATTTTGTTCATGAGGTTCAAGAAATGAATCTTCTACTTGATTTATTTTTTGAATAACGGTATTATCTGAGGACAAACTTTCATTATCAGTACTCAGATCAGTATTAGAATCATGTTCATCTTCGTGAACTATAGTATTGATTTTGGACGTACTTGGGAGATTTGAATTAATGCGCTCCAAAGTTTGAGAAATCTTATTTAATAAAGGAGAGGAAGATGATGGAATATATGAGGAGGAAGATAGTTTCAGTTTTGCTTCCTAGTCTTTAGAAAGAGTACTGGGTTGGAAATGAGGAGAGGAATAACTATCTGGAAATCGTGAAATGTTAGTTCAAGGAATGGATTTGAGATCAGAAGATAAGGAATCTACTTGTTTCGCAATTGTATGTAAAATTTGATTTGAATAATTATTTTGATGATAAATTTTTTTAATATCATCTATTTTGACGGAATCATCACCATCTTTACCCTTTTCAAAAGGTGAAGCAAGAATTTCTCCATCAGGAGTATCAAGACGAATGGTTTGCAGTGGAGGATGGATTTGAGTAATTTGACTACCATCATTGAGTTTCCATTTACGGGCTAAACTTGTTTGCACATTAATATAAGAAAGTTTGAAGGGTTCTCCTGTAAATCCTAATTTTGTAGTAAAGTATTCTAACCAACAGAAAAAATCAAAAGGAGTATTTAACCTATGAATATCATTAATCCATTCTTGTCTAATCCTATCGCGATAAATAGGATCTAATTGAAGGTACCACTTTAATTTGTCTGTATTTTCGGGATCAAGAATATCATTTTTTAAGGAATCTAAATCTATTTTTATTTTTCTATTAATAACATTGATTTCACCTTTCATTTGAGAAATAGTAGGAGATAATGGAGGAGAAATAGATACCTCTGGAATAGGAGCCTTATGGTGCACATGAATAGGATTGGGCATAGTGAATAGTTTGTATGTGGAATTTCGACTAGATTCTGCAAAAGAATACCTACTAGGTTCTAATGGTATGGAAAAGTTTGAACAAGATCTGTGTTCTCTCATAGAATTGAATCGTATTAAAATATTACCATTAGGTTCTTCAATGATTTGAGAAATTTCATTTCTTTCGAGATTATGAGGAGGTTGAGCATTTTCAATTTGGAATTCGTCTGGAATAGTGATCTCATGCCATTTTAATCGTTTGGGAGTAAAAGTTTTAGACTGTTCTGCCTCTATATGAAGAACAACTGTCTCATCTCGAGATGTTGGAATCATTTTGAATCTTGGATTTAATTGAGAACTTAATAATAGACTCGATACATGACAACAAATTGTTCAGTGAGTTTTTCAAATTCATCACCTTGTAAATGAATATCTAATACTAATGAATTCATAATTAATGGATCTGTTAAAGAAACAGAATAATTAGGGGTACAATTGAAATAAATTGGTCCGTTACAAATATTAGTTTGAATCATAGCTAATAATGAAGCTTTATATCTTTTTAATCGTTATCTCTTAAAGTTAAATAAATGGGAGCATCTACTCCAATATGTACTAATGGTTTGACAGCTACTTGAATTAAACCGTAATGAATATATCTAAATCCTTTTTCTAGATAGTTACTTAATGATGTTTTTGATAATAAAGGAGTTGTTTGAAATTTTTCTTGAATATTCATTGTCTCTTCATGAGTTTTTACAGATAAAGCGGTTTTGAAATCAAATGTTCCTATCTTATAAATGGTTTCTATTTGTTCTTCAGGAATAGTCCAATCATTGAAATTACATTGAATATGTTCTTCTTTACTGTGAATAATTTTCCTTGAATCTAGGCTAGAGCTAGAAGAAAACATTTTTCTTACCAAATTTGCCATGACTAATGCATAAAAATCATGTTGTGTATCGAAATGCAAGTCCTAATGGGAACGATGGGACCACTACGCCGGGAACACCAACTCTAACAGGCTTACCAACGGTCTTACTAGCTGACCAATACCTTACCAACACTCGGAAATGCAAATGAATACACTAGTAAGATAAATATGCAAATAGAATATGCAAATAATGGTGAGATGAAATGCCTCAAATGGCTCTGATACCAAAACGAACCCAGGAAATAGAATTGAAGTTGAAAAATGAAAAGTAAAACAACGTATACTAGAAATTAAATAAGAAGCTTACTTGAATTTTGGAGATAAAACTTGAAAATGAATTGAGGATATTGTATTCAAAATATTGAGAGATTTACAAAGGAGTTTTAGGCTTGAGACAATTCTCTGTAAATTGGCTTCTGCCTCTCTTCTTTTGAACTAGTCTATTTATAGAGTCAGGAATTGCATTTACATTTGAATTCTAATTGCATTTCATTTGAATTTTACAGGTGTCTCTTGCTTTTTGATTGGAGTGTGGGTCCCTCCACGTGGCTTGTAATGATGCTGCCGTTTGAAAGTAGTCTTGTAATGATGCTGCTTTTTGAAAGTAGGCTTGTAATGATGCTGCTTTTTGAAAGTAGTGGAGTGTAGGTCCCTCCACGGTTGAAAGTAGTATTCCGCCATGATGGTATGTTGAATAATTACAATCATCATTATTACAGAGGAAAATATTATGATAGGATTATTATAGTAATAGGAGTATTAGGATGCTATTACATAAAACTTAATATCGTGTAAAAATTCATATCCAAATGGGAACAATGGGACCACTGTGCCGGGAACACCAACACAACAGGCTTACCAACGGACTTACCAGCTGACCAACATCTTACCAATATTCAGAGATGCAAAGAAACACTTTACGAAATTTTGTAAAATTATTAATATTTTTTTTTATATCAAATGGGTCTTGAGCACAAGGCCCACCAAATGGATCAGCTGATGAATCTTGTGAGGAGGCAGGGCTTGAATGAGTTTGTTTCAATTTGTTTTGAAAGGCTCTGATACCAAAATCAACCCAGGAAAATGATAATAATTGAAGATGAAAAATAAAAAGTAAAACAACGTATCGTAAAAATTAAATAAGAAGCTTACTTGAATTTTGGAGATAAAACTTGAAAATGAATTGAGGATATTGTATTCAAAATATTGAGAGATTTACAAAGGAGTTTTCGGCTTGAGACAATTCTCTGTAAATTGGCTTCTGCCTCTTCTTCTTTTGAACTAGTCTATTTATAGAGTCAGGAATTGCATTTACATTTGAATTCTAATTGCATTTCATTTGAATTTTACAGGTGTCTCTTGCTTTTTGAGTGGAGTGCGGGTCCCTCCACGTGGCTTGTAATGATGCTGCCGTTTGAAAGTAGTCTTGTAATGATGCTGCTTTTTGAAAGTAGGCTTGTAATGATGCTGCTTTTTGAAAGTAGTGGAGTGTGGGCCCCTCCACGGTTGAAAGTAGTATTCCGCCATGATGGTATGTTGAATAATTACAATCATCATTATTACAGAGGAAAATATTATGATAGGATTACTATAGTAATATGAGTATTAGGATGCTATTAGATAAAACTTCATATCGTGTAAAAATTCATATCCGAATGGGAACAATGGGACCACTGCGCCGGGAACACCAACACAACAGGCTTACCAACGGACTTACCAGCTGACCAACATCTTACCACATTCAAAGATGCAAAGAAACACTTTATGAAATTTTGTAATTTTTTTTTTTTTTTAAACATCAAATGGGTCTTGAGCACAAGGCCCACCAAATGGATCAGTTGATGAATCTTGTGATGAGTCAGGGCTTGAATGAGTTTGTTTCAGTTTGTTTTGAAAGGCTTTGAATCGAAGGAATTCTTGGAATTGTTCTTCTTCGTCTTTAGTGATCTGGGTCAAAGAAGAAGTTGTTTTGGCTGATGTTTGAACTGTGACCAGTGTAGATAATGTAGCGGCTGGTTTTGGTATTTGATGAATACTTTTTTGAATTTTTTGTCCAGTCTGAAGGAAGTTGAGGACAGTCTCTTGAGAACAAAACTCAACAGAATATCCGATCCACCATTTAATTTTGAATTCACGAATAAGGGAAAAAGGGAATTCTAAATTGGGAGAATGAATGCGGTCTAGTTTATAGCTCCAACAGAAAATCCATGGAACTCTTAATTCGGCATAAAAATATACTGGAATGACATATTCTGGTCCAGTCTGTTTCTTCATCCAGGTGTTATAACCAAGAGTTGGAATAGGGGGTAGAATGTCAGGTAGACTTCCGAAATAAAGCCACCATTCATAAAACCATATAGGAAAATCATTCGAACAGTTTTGATGGAATATGAAAAACCATGAATGATCAAAAGGGCGTTTGAAAAAAGTTCTATACCAAGCCATACGATAGTCTTGGTATGTATATCCCTGAGGTTTGAATGGAACTGAAAAATATTTTGTTGACCAAATGGATGCCCATTCAGTCGATTTAATTACCTTTTTTATAGTACATTTTGAATATGCAGGTTTTTGTGGATTAGAACGATCAGGGGTATGAGTTATTTCTACTGAATTTGAATCAACTAAGATAAGTTCATAATAGGTTTGAGTTTTTGTAGGATCATCAGGTAGCCATTGGCATCCCTGAGGAAAGAGTCTGTGAAGGAAATTTTGAAGGGTTTTGAATTCAGGCATGGCAGTAATGGAAGTGAGTGTTATGTTTGTAATTATAGGTTTGGTAAAATATTGAGTGGAGGAGGATGAAACATTTTGAGTAGCTGGAATGGAAGTTGTTGGTTGTAGTTTGAATGACGGTGTTTCTGCAGCCATTGAATAGGTTAAAGGAGGAAAATCCTTTAAGGCTTGAAATCTGTTGGGAGTTTGAATATTTGAGGTAGAAGGTTGAGGAGTCATTGCATAATCTTTTGCAGTTTGAATTTGTAATCTGGGAGTCTTCTCTTTATCAGTCTTTTTGGTCATTTTGCGGTGATGCTGTAAGAAATTCACGGGTGAGAAAATCGGGTAATGAATTGTCTATGCCTTTCATATATTGAATTTCAAAATCAAAAACAGATAAAATAGCTTGCCATCGGGCAAAAATTTGTTTAGAAACAAGATTTTGAACATCTTTTTGTAAAACTTCTTTAGCGGATTTGCAATCAATTCTTAAAAGAAATTTTTTGTTGTAGAGATCATCTTGAAATTTTGAAATACATAAAACAATAGATAAAATTTCGTTTTTAATTGTTGAATAATTTTTTTGTGGTCCGAGCCAAAGACCACTATGATATCAAACTAAATGTTCATGAGAGGAATGTCCTAGTCTTTGTTTTAAGATGCCACCATATCCTATATCTGATGCATCTGTCTCAACTATCATGAATGCATGTGGATGTGGTATAGACATACATGGTAATGTTTTGGCTTTCTCTTTGAGCATACGAACAATTTGAGTATGTTTGTGTGTCCATGCAGGTGGATTTTTTTGTAATCGTTGATATAAGGGAGCACATATTTGGCGTAGTTTAGGAAAGAAATCAGAGAGATAATTTAAACATCCTAGAAATCTTTGTAACTGGTTTGTATCTTTAATGTCATCAGGGAATTTGTCAGCAAATTCTAATGCGCGATGAATAGGAGTAATAGTTCCTTTGTAAATATTATGGCCAAGAAATCGTATTTGAGTTTGAAATAATTTAATTTTAGGAGCGGAGACTACTAAACCATTTCGTTTGATAACATGAAAGAATGTTTGTAAGTGTTTGAAATGTTGATCAATAGACTCAGAAAAGATTAAAACATCATCAATATAAACAATAATGAATGTAGTATAAGGATTGAAAATGTCATTCAAAATATGTTGAAATTCAGAAGGAGCATTTTTTAGTCCAAAGGGCATGACATTCCATTCATAATGCCCAAAAGGGACTGTGAATGCAGTCTTATACCTATCTATTTCTGCAATTTGAATTTGCAAGAATCCGGATTTTAAATCAAATGTTGAATATATTTTTGCATTATATAATCTTTTTAATAAATCCTTTTTGTTTGGAATGGGGTATCTAATCCATTGTAGGACTTTATTTAATGGTTTGTAATTAATAACTAATCGAGGAACTCCTCGTTCCTTTTCTGCTTGGTTCATAACATAGAATGCAGCACAACTCCAAGGAGATTTGGAGGGTCTAATTAATTTTTTTTGTTAGTAACTCTTGAATTTCCTTTTTACAAACTTCTAGTAATTCATGATTCATTTGAATAGGACGAGCTTTAGTAGGAATATGTTTTTCAGAAAAATCTTTTTCATAGGGGAGATAAACAATATGTTTTTTCCTGTCCCAGAAAGCATTTGGAATATCAGCACAAACCTCGTTTTTAATTAATGTTTCAAAATCTAAAATTTTTTGTTGAATTTGAGAATTTTGCAACTGTTCTTCTACCCTTTCATAGGAAAGATCTTCTTTTAAAAAGTTAATTTTGTTTTCTAATTTCTGAATAGTATTTATTTGCTGATATATTGAATTTTATTGTAACATAAGTAATTCTTTTGTATTAGTTTGTTTAAGTTGAGGATTCATATGGGGGTATCTTTCGAACATCTTTGAAATACTAAATGGTTCAACGAGTCTAGCTCAACTGGATTCTTCTTTGAGAATTAAATCTTTTAATTTTTCTAATTGTTTCTTCTGAGCTTTAGGAGGAAGTTCTTGAATGATATCAAAGATTAATTCTTTTTGGTCTTTGACCGTATTATTGGAATATTTAATCATATTAATGTTTTTACAAGCACAAGGAGAAGAGAAATTACTTTCATCTGTACTTTCTATATTTGGAAAATCATAATTATCCTCCGATAAATTCTCTTGGACTAATGAAATACTTAATTTTTCTTTTAAATCCTTATCTAACTCTGGAAATTTGTCTAAAATTTCATTAATCCTTTTATTAGTTTTGCAAACATTTGCTTTATGACCTTTTTGGCCACATTTGTAACAAATAATATTGGGGAAGATATTTCGCTTTGATTTCTTTGATTTTTTGTAATATGCTTCTCTTGAGTATTTAGGTTTTTGGGTTCTATATTTGTTGTAGGGTATAAATTTTTTCTTTTTATGTTGGGCAGAAGGAGCCTTAATACCTGTAATACCAAAGGCCTCACAAAATGACCCTAATTCTGTTCGTTTACTTCCATATTTTGCTTGAAATTTTAATTCTTGGCAGGCAGCTAAAGCTTCCTGTTTTATGAATGCAAATAATTGACCATAGGTCATTAAATTGAAATCAATTTGTTCTAAACCCATTTCCTTTTTGAGATTAGTACTAATTCTTTGAGAAAATAAATTTGGTAAACCGGTAACAAATTTTTCCTTCCAAAAAGGAGCATTACAATCTGGTCGTTTGAGTACATAAGTTAAAAACATATCTTTGTACCATCTGAAATCTATTAAAGTTGGACATCTTAAATTTGTTAAAAATACTTTTGAGGACGATAATTCTTCTTTTGGATTACCGACAAAATGCATTGCAATAGTAACAAGTAAAAAATCACATGAATCATGTTGTAATGATATATTACCTTGATCATCTTCAGTTTCTATTGTATGTTCTATGATTGACATTTTTTCTTCGAATGTTAATGAATTATCCCACCAATATTTTAATTGTCCGGTAAAGCCAGCAATAAGAAACATAGCTGCATTTTGTTCAGGTATATTTTTTACTTTGTATGCAATTTTTGCCATACCCATTTCTTGTAATGTGTTTAAAATCTCATATTCACTTTTGCCATCGATATTCCAATTTGTTATTGAATTTCCATCATAATTAGCAGTATGAAATTTTGCGCGTTTTTCGTATTGAATATCTGGAGGGGTAGGCCTAGGATAGTAATTCCTAGCTTCTGCGGATTTCCATTTTTGTCTAGATGATGATCGAAAGCTATTTCCATGAATTTTATTAATATTAGTCTGTTCATTTTGTTCATGAGGTTCAAGAAATGAATCTTCTACTTGATTTATTTTTTGAATAACGGTATTATCTGAGGACAAACATTCATTATCAGTACTCAGATCAGTATTAGAATCATGTTCATCTTCGTGAACTATAGTATTGATTTTGGACGTACTTGGGAGATTTGAATTAATGCGCTCCAAAGTTTGAGAAATCTTATTTAATAAAGGAGAGGAAGATGATGGAATATATGAGGAGGAAGATAGTTTCAGTTTTGCTTCTTGGTCTTTAGAAAGAGTACTGGGTTGGAAATGAGGAGAGGAATAACTATCTGGAAATCGTGAAATATTAGTTCGAGGAATGGATTTGAGATCAGAAGATAAGGAATCTACTTGTTTCGCAATTGTATGTAAAATTTGATTTGAATAATTATTTTGATGATAAATTTTTTTAATATCATCTATTTTGACGGAATCATCACCATCCTTTCCCTTTTTAAAAGGTGAAGCAAGAATTTCTCCATCAGCAGTATCAAGACGAATGGTTTGCAGTGGAGGATGGATTTGAGTAATTTGACTACCATCATTGAGTTTCCATTTACGGGCTAAACTTGTTTGAACATTAATATAAGAAAGTTTGAAGGGTTCTCCTGTAAATCCTAATTTGTAGTAAAGTATTCTAACCAACAGAAAAAATCAAAAGGAGTATTTAACCTATGAATATCATTAATCCATTCTTGTCTAATCCTATCGCGATAAATAGGATCTAATTGAAGGTACCACTTTAATTTGTCTGAATTTTCGGGATCGAGAATATCATTTTCTAATGAATCTAAATCGATTTTTATTTTTCTATTAATAACATTGATTTCACCTTTCATTTGAGAAATAGTTGGAGATAATGGAGGAGAAATAGATACCTCTGGAATAGGAGTCTTATGGTGCACATGAATAGGATTGGGCATATTAAATGGTTTATCTGTAGAACTTCTACTAGGTTCTACAAAGGAATACCTACTTGGTTCTATTGGTATGGAAAAGGTTGAACAAGATCCTTTTTCTAAATATTTGCTTAGTGACGTTTTTGATAATAAAGGAGTTGTTTGAAATTTTTCTTGAATATTCATTGTCTCTTCATGAGTTTTTACAGATAAAGCGGTTTTGAAATCAAATGTTCCTATCTTATAAATGGTTTCTATTTGTTCTTCAGGAATAGTCCAATCATTGAAATTACATTGAATATGTTCTTCTTTACTGTGAATAATTTTCCTTGAATCTAGGCTAGAGCTAGAAGAAAACATTTTTCTTACCAAATTTGCCATGACTAATGCATAAAAATCATGCTGTGTATCGAAATGCAAGTCCTAATGGGAACGATGGGACCACTACGCCGGGAACACCAACTCTAACAGGCTTACCAACGGTCTTACTAGCTGACCAACACCTTACCAACACTCAGAAATGCAAATGAATACACTAGTAAGATAAATATGCAAATAGAATATGCAAATAATGGTGAGATGAAATGCCTCAAATGGCTCTGATACCAAAATCAACCCAGGAAAATGAATTGAAGATGAAAAATGAAAAGTAAAACAACGTATTGTAAAAATTAAATAAGAAGCTTACTTGAATTTTGGAGATAAAACTTGAAAATGAATTGAGGATATTGTCTTCAAAATATTGAGAGATTTACAGAGTTTTAGGCTTGAGACAATTCCAGCATCATTACAAGACTACTTTCAAACGGCAGCATCATTACAAGCCACGTGGAGGGACCCACACTCCACTCAAAAAGCAAGAGACACCTGTAAAATTCAAATGAAATGCAATTAGAATTCAAATGTAAATGAAATTTCTGACTCTATAAATAGACTAGTTCAAAAGAAGAAGAGGCAGAAGCCAATTTACAGAGAATTGTCTCAAGCCTAAAACTCCTTTGTAAATCTCTCAATATTTTGAATACAATATCCTCAATTCATTTTCAAGTTTTATCTCCAAAATTCAAGTAAGCTTCTTATTTAATTTTTACAATACGTTGTTTTACTTTTTATTTTTCATCTTCAATTGTTATCATTTTCCTGGGTTGATTTTTATTATCATTTAATTCAATAAAAAAATAAAATATTCGAAAGTAAGTAATAAAATAATAAACGAAAATCTATTTTTTCCCTTATAGTAAATACTATTAATTTATTACACAAAATTAATTACAAATTCTAACAGTTTAATTATTTTTATAAAATAAAGTACTTTTATTTTCAATTAAATAATCATTTTAAAGAATATAGACTAAAAAAATATTATTACAAAATACTTACATAAAGTTTGTAACAATATTTTTTTAATCCATATTCTTTCAAGATTAATTATTTAACATTAAAAATTTTGACTATGAGATAAAAAAATAAGGTAAATTTAAATTAAATAGTATTTACTATAAAGAAAAAAATAGATTTTTACATATTATTTTAGTATTTGCTTCCGAAGATTTTATTTTTTCATGGAATTAAATTTTAAAATAACCATCCTAATTTTTCTTAAATAATCAATTTTTTAAAGTTAAATAAACAATCTTTAAAAAATATACACTAAAGAGGGATCATTAGAAATTTTATGAAATTATTTTTTAATAAAATCTACAACAAATCCGCTAAAGAAGTTTTACAAAAAGATGTTCAAAATCTTGTTTCTAATCAAATTTTTGCCCGCTGGCAAGCTATTTTATCTGTTTTTTATTTTGAAATACAATATATCAAAGGCACAGACAACTCATTACCCGATTTTCTCACCCGTGAATTTCTTTCAACATCACCACACAATGAACAAAAATAATGATAAAGCAAAGACTCCAAGATTCCAAATTCAAACGGCACAAGATTATGCAATGACTCCTCAACCTTCTACCTCAAATATTCAAACTCACAACAGATTTCAAGCCTTAAAGGATTTTCCTCCTTTAACCTATTCAATGGCTGCAAAAACACCGTCATTCAAACTACAACCAACAACTCCCATTCCAGCTACTCAAAATGTTTCATCCTCCTCCACTCAATTTTTACCAAACCTATAATTACAAACATAACACTCACTTCCTTTACTGCCATGCCTGAATTCAAAACCCTTCAAAACTTCCTTCAAAGAATCTTTCCTCAGGGCTGCCAATGGCTACCTGATGATCCTACAAAAACTCAAACCTATTATGAACTTATTTTAGTCGATTCCAATTCCGTAGAAATTACTCATACCCCTGATAAGAATAATCCACAAAAAATTGCATATTCCAAATGTACTATAAAAAAGGTAATTAAATCGACTGAATGGGCATCCATTTGGTCAACAAAATGTTTTTCAGTTCCATTCAAACCTCAGGGATATACATACCAAGACTATCGCATGGCTTGGTATAGAACATTTTTCAAACGCCCTTTTGATCATTCGTGGTTTTTCATCTTCCATCAAAATTGTTCAAAGGATTTTCCAATATGGTTTTATGAATGGTGGCTTTATTTCGGAAGTCTACTTGACATTCTACCCCCTATTCCAACTCTTGGTTAGAACACTTGGATGAACAAATAGACTGGACCAAAATATGTCATTCCAGTATATTTTTATGCCGAATTAAGAGTTCCCTGGATCTTTTGTTGGAGCTATAAACTTGACTGCATTCATTCCCCCAATTTAGAATTTCCCTTTTCCCTTATTCGTGAATTCAAAATAAAATGGTGGACCGGATATTCTGTTGAGTTTTGTTCTCAAGAGACTGTCCTCAACTTCCTTCAAACTGGACAAAAAATTCAAAAAAGTATTCATCAAATCCCAAAACCCGCCGCTAGATTATCTACCCCGGTCACAGTTCAAACATCAGCCAAAACAACTTCTTCTTTGACCCAAATCACTAAAGACGAAGAGGAACAATTCCAAGAATTCCTTCGATTCAAAGCCTTTCAAAACAAACTGAAACAAACTCATTCAAGCCCTGACTCATCACAAGATTCATCAACTGATCCATTTGGTGGGCCTTGTGCTCAAGACCCATTTAATATTAAAAAAAAAATACAAAATTTCATAAAGTGTTTCTTCGCATCTCTGAATGTTGGTAAGATGTTGGTCAGCTGGTAAGTCCGTTGGTAAGCCTGTTGTGTTGGTGTTCCCGGCGCAGTGGTCCCATTGTTCCCATTCGGATATGAATTTTTACACGATATGAAGTTTTATGTAATAGCATCCTAATACTCCTATTACTATAATAATCCTATCATAATATTTTCCTCTGTAATAATGATGATTGTAATTATTCAACATACCATCATGGCGGAATACTACTTTCAACCGTGGAGGGACTCACACTCCACTACTTTCAAAAAGCAGCATCATTACAAAACTACTTTCAAAAAGCAGCATCATTACAAGCCACGTGGAGGGACCCACACTCCACTCAAAAAGCAAGAGACACCTGTAAAATTCAAATGAAATGCAATTAGAATTCAAATGTAAATGCAATTCCTGACTCTATAAATAGACTAGTTCAAAAGAAGAGAGGCATAAGCCAATTTACAGAGAACTGTCTCAAGCCTAAAACTCCTTTGTAAATCTCTCAATATTTTGAATACAATATCCTCAATTCATTTTCAAGTTTTATCTCCAAAATTCAAGTAAGCTTCTTATTTAATTTTTACAATACGTTGTTTTACTTTTTATTTTTCATCTTCAATTATTATCATTTTCCTGGGTTGATTTTTATTATCATTTTCCTGGGTGATTTTGGTATCAGAGCCATTTGAGGCATTTCATCTCACCATTATTTGCATATTCTATTTGCATATTTATCTTACTAGTGTATTCATTTGCATTTCTGAGTGTTTGTAAGGTGTTGGTCAGCTAGTAAGACCGTTGGTAAGCCTGTTAGAGTTGGTGTTCCCGGCGTAGTGGTCCCATCGTTCCCATTAGGACTTGCATTTCGATACACAGCATGATTTTTATGCATTAGTCATGGCAAATTTGGTAAGAAAAATGTTTTCTTCTAGCTCTAGCTCTAGCCTAGAATCAAGGAAAATTATTCATAGTAAGGAAGAACATATTCAATATAATTTCAATGATTGGACTATTCCTGAAGAACAAATAGAAACCATATATAAGATAGGAACATTTGATTTCAAAATTGCTCTATCTGTAAAACCTCATGAAGAGACAATGAATATTCAAGAAAAATTTCAAACAACTCCTTTATTATCAAAAACATCATTAAGTAAATATCTAGAAAAAGGATTTAGATATATTCATTACGGTTTAATTCAAGTAGTTGTCAAACCATTAGTACATATTGGAGTAGATGCTCCCATTTATTTAGCTTTAAGAGATAAACGATTAAAAAGATATAAACCTTCATTATTAGCTATGATTCAAACTAATATTTGTAACGGACCAATTTATTTCAATTGTGCCCCTAATTATTCTGTTTCTTTAACAGATCCATTAATTATGAATTCATTAGTATTAGATATTCATTTACAAGGTGATGAATTTGAAAAACTCACTGAACAATTTGTTGTCATGTATCGAGTCTATTATAGATTATTAAGTTCTCAATTAAATCCAAGATTTAAAATGATTCCAACATCCAGAGATGAGACAGTTCTTCATATAGAAGCAGAACAGTCTAAAACTTTTACTCCCAAATGATTAAAATGGCATGAGATAACTATTCCAGAAGAATTTCAAATTGAAAATGCTCAACCTCCTCCTAATCTAGAAAGATCTGAAATTTCTCAAATCATTGAAGAACCTAATGGTAATATTCTAATACGATTCAATTCTATGAGAGAACACAGATCTTGTTCAAACTTTTCCATACCATTAGAACCTAGTAGGTATTCCTTTGCAGAATCTAGTCGAAATTCCACAGACAAACTATTCACTATGCCCAATCCTATTCATGTGCACCATAAGGCTCCTATTCCAGAGGTATCTATTTCCCCTCCATTATCTCCAACTATTTCTCAAATGAAAGGTGAAATCAATGTTATTAATAGAAAAATAAAAATCGATTTAGATTCATTAGAAAATGATATTCTCGATCCCGAAAATTCAGACAAATTAAAGTGGTACCTTCAATTAGATCCTATTTATCGCGATAGGATTAGACAAGAATGGATTAATGATATTCATAGGTTAAATACTCCTTTTGATTTTTTCTGTTGGTTAGAATACTTTACTACAAAATTAGGATTTACAGGAGAACCCTTCAAACTTTCTTATATTAATGTTCAAACAAGTTTAGCCCGTAAATGGAAACTCAATGATGGTAGTCAAATTACTCAAATCCATCCTCCACTGCAAACCATTCGTCTTGATACTCCTGATGGAGAAATTCTTGCTTCACCTTTTAAAAAGGGAAAGGATGGTGATGATTCCGTCAAAATAGATGATATTAAAAAAATTTATCATCAAAATAATTATTCAAATCAAATTTTACATACAATTGCGAAACAAGTAGATTCATTATCTTCTGCTCTCAAATCCATTCCTCGAACTAACATTTCACGATTTCCAGATAGTTATTCCTCTCCGCATTTCCAACCCAGTACCCTTTCCAAAGATCAGGAAGCAAAACTTAAATTATCTTCCTCCTCATCGTCTATTCCATTGTCTTCATCTCCTTTATTAACTAAGATTTCTCAAACTTTGGACCGAATTAATTCAAATCTCCCAAGTACATCCAAAATCAATACTATAGCTCACGAAGATGAACATGAATCTAATACCAGTCTGAGTACTGATAATGAAAGTTTGTCCTCAGACAATATAGTTATTCAAAAAAATAAATCAAGTAGAAGATTCATTTCTTGAACCTCATGAACAAAATGAACAGACTAATATTAATAAAATTCATAGAAATAGCTTTCGATCATCATCTAGACAAAAATGGAAATCTGCAGAAACTAGGAATTACTATCCTAGGCCTACCCCTCCAGATATTCAATACGAAGAACGCGCAAAATTTCATACTGCTAATTATGATGGAAATTCAATAACTAATTGGAATATTGATGGCAAAAGTGATCAGTCTGAAATTATTTTTTTGTTGTAGAAATTAAATTATGAAATTATTTTATGAAGTTTTGTCAGCAAATTCTAATGCGCGATGAATAGGAGTAATAGTTCCTTTGTAAATATTATGGCCAAGAAATCGTATTTGAGTTTGAAATAATTTAATTTTAGGAGCGGAGACTACTAAACCATTTCGTTTGATAACATGATAGAATGTTTGTAAGTGTTTGAAATGTTGATCAATAGACTCAGAAAAGATTAAAACATCATCAATATAAACAATAATGAATGTAGTATAAGGATTGAAAATGTCATTCATAATATGTTGAAATTCAGAAGGAGCATTTTTTAGTCCAAAAGCATGACATTCCATTCATAATGTCCAAAAGGGACTGTGAATGCAGTTTTATATCTATCTTTTTCTGCAATTTGTATTTGCCAGAATCCGGATTTTAAATCAAATTCTGAATATAGTTTTGCATTATATAATCTTTTTAATAAATCCTTTTTGTTTGGAATGGGGTATCTAATCCATTGTAGGACTTTATTTAATGGTTTGTAATTAATGACTAATCGAGGAACTCCTCGTTCCAAGCTATTTTATCTGTTTTTGATTTTGAAATTCATTATATCAAAGGCACAGACAATTCATTTCCCGATTTTCTCACCCGTGAATTTCTTACAGCATCACCACACAATGAGCAAAAATAATGATAAAGCAAAGACTCCAAGATTCCAAATTCAAACGGCAAACGATTATGCAATGACTCCTCAACCTTCTACCTCAAATATTCAAACTCCCAACAGATTTCAAGCCTTAAAGGATTTTCCTCCTTTAACCTATTCAATGGCTGCAGAAACACCGTCATTCAAACTACAACCAACAACTCCCATTCCAGCTACTCAAAATGTTTCATCCTCCTCCACTCAATATTTTACCAAACCTATAATTACAAACATAACGCTCACTTCCTTTACTGCCATGCCTGAATTCAAAACCCTTCAAAACTTCCTTCACAGACTCTTTCCTCAGGGATGCCAATGGCTACCTGATGATCCTACAAAAACTCAAACCTATTATGAACTTATCTTAGTTTATTCAAATTCAGTAGAAATAACTCATACCCCTGATCGTTCTAATCCACAAAAAACTGTACATTCAAAATGTACTATAAAAAAGGTAATTAAATCGACTGAATGGGCATCCATTTGGTCAACAAAATGTTTTTCAGTTCCATTCAAACCTCAGGGATATACATACCAAGACTATCGTATGGCTTGGTATAGAACTTTTTTCAAACGCCCTTTTGATCATTCATGGTTTTTCATATTCCATCAAAACTGTTCGAAGGATTTTCCTATATGGTTTTATGAATGGTGGCTTTATTTCGGAAGTCTACCTAGCATTCTACCCCCTATTCCAACTCTTGGTTATAACACCTGGATGAAGAAACAGACTCGACCAAAATATGTCATTCCAGTATATTTTTATGCCGAATTAAGAGTTCCATGGATTTTCTGTTGGAGCTATAAACTAGACCGCATTCATTCCCCCAATTTAGAATTCCCTTTTTCCCTTATTCGTGAATTCAAAATTAAATGGTGGACCGGATATTCTGTTGAGTTTTGTTCTCAAGAGACTGTCCTCAACTTCCTTCAGACTGGACAAAAAATTCAGAAAAGTATTCATCAAATACCAAAACCAGCCGCTACATTATCTACCCCTGTCACAGTTCAAACATCAGCCAAAACAACTTCTTCTTTGACCCAAATCACTAAAGACAAAGAAGAACAATTCCAAGAATTCCTTCGATTCAAAGCCTTTCAAAACAAACTGAAACAAACTCATTCAAGCCCTGACTCATCACAAGATTCATCAACTGATCCATTTGGTGGGCCTTCTGCTCAAGACCCATTTGATATTTAAAAAAAAAATTACAAAATTTCATAAAGTGTTTCTTTGCATCTCTGAATGTTGGTAAGATGTTGGTCAGCTGGTAAGTCCGTTGGTAAGCCCATTGTGTTGGTGTTCCCGATGCAGTGGTCCCATTGTTCCCATTCGGATATGAATTTTTACACGATATGAAGTTTTATGTAATAGCGTCCTAATACTCCTATTACTATAATAATCCTATCATAATATTTTCCTCTGTAATAATGATGATTGTAATTATTCAACATACCATCATGGCGGAATACTACTTTCAACCGTGGAGGGACCCACACTCCACTACTTTCAAAAAGCAGCATCATTACAAGACTACTTTCAAAATGCAGCATCATTACAAGACTACTTTCAAAAAGCAGCATCATTACAAGACTACTTTCAAAAAGCAGCATCATTACAAGCCACGTGGAGGGACCCACACTCCACTCAAAAAGCAAGAGACACCTGTAAAATTCAAATGAAATGCAATTAGAATTCAAATGTAAATGCAATTCCTGACTCTATAAATAGACTAGTTCAAAAGAAGAGAGGCAGAAGCCAATTTACAGAGAATTGTCTCAAGCCTAAAACTCCTTTGTAAATCTCTCAATATTTTGAATACAATATCCTCAATTCATTTTCAAGTTTTATCTCCGAAATTCAAGTAAGCTTCTTATTTAATTTCTACAATACGTTGTTTTACTTTTCATTTTTCATCTTCAATTCTATTTCCTGGGTTCGTTTTGGTATCAGAGCCATTTGAGGCATTTCATCTCACCATTATTTGCATATTCTATTTGCATATTTATCTTACTAGTGTATTCATTTGCATTTTCGAGTGTTGGTAAGGTGTTGGTCAGCTAGTAAGACCGTTGGTAAGCCTATTAGAGTTGGTGTTCCCGGCGTAGTGGTCCCATCGTTCCCATTAGGACTTGCATTTCGATACACAGCATGATTTTTATGCATTAGTCATGAGTTTTGCTTCCTGATCTTTGGAAAGGGTACTGGGTTGGAAATGTGGAGAGGAATAACTATCTGGAAATCGTGAAATGTTAGTTCGAGGAATGGATTTGAGATCAGAAGATAAGGAATCTACTTGTTTCGCAATTGTATGTAAAATTTGATTTGAATAATTATTTTGATGATAAATTTTTTTAATATCATCTATTTTGACGGAATCATCACCATCTTTACCCTTTTTAAAAGGTGAAGCAAGAATTTCTCCATCAGGAGTATCAAGACGAATGGTTTGCAGTGGAGGATGGATTTGAGTAATTTGACTACCATCATTGAGTTTCCATTTACGGGCTAAACTTGTTTGCACATTAATATAAGAAAGTTTGAAGGGTTCTCGTGTAAATCCTAATTTTGTAGTAAAGTATTCTAACCAACAGAAAAAATCAAAAGGAGTATTTAACCTATGAATATCATTAATCCATTCTTGTCTAATCCTATCGCGATAAATAGGATCTAATTGAAGGTACCACTTTAATTTGTCTGAATTTTCGGGATCGAGAATATCATTTTCTAATGAATCTAAATCGATTTTTATTTTTCTATTAATAACATTGATTTCACCTTTCATTTGAGAATAGTTGGAGATAATGGAGGAGACATAGATACCTCTGGAATAGGAGCCTTATGGTGCACATGAATAGGATTGGGCATATTAAATGGTTTATCTGTAGAACTTCTACTAGGTTCTACAAAGGAATACCTACTTGGTTCTAATGGTATGGAAAAGGTTGAACAAGATCCTTTTTCTAAATATTTGCTTAATGACGTTTTTGATAATAAAGGAGTTGTTTGAAATTTTTCTTGAATATTCATTGTCTCTTCATGAGTTTTTACAGATAGAGCTGTTTTGAAATCAAATGTTCCTATCTTATATATGGTTTCTATTTGTTCTTCAGGAATAGTCCAATCATTGAAATTATATTGAATATGTTCTTCCTTACTATGAATAATTTTCCTTGATTCTAGGCTAGAGCTAGAAGAAAACATTTTTCTTACCAAATTTGCCATGACTAATGCATAAAAATCATGTTGTGTATCGAAATGCAAGTCCTAATGGGAACAATGGGACCACTACGCCGGGAACACCAACTCTAACAGGCTTACCAACGGTCTTACTAGCTGACCAACACCTTACCAACACTCGGAAATGCAAATGAATACACTAGTAAGATAAATATGCAAATAGAATATGCAAATAATGGTGAGATGAAATGCCTCAAATGGCTCTGATACCAAAACGAACCCAGGAAATAGAATTGAAGATGAAAAATGAAAAGTAAAACAACGTATTGTAGAAATTAAATAAGAAGCTTACTTGAATTTCGGAGATAAAACTTGAAAATGAATTGAGGATATTGTATTCAAAATATTGAGAGATTTACAAAGGAGATTTAGGCTTGAGATAATTCTCTGTAAATTGGCTTCTGCCTCTCTTCTTTTGAACTAGTCTATTTATAGAGTCAGGAATTGCATTTACATTTGAATTCTAATTGCATTTCATTTGAATTTTACAGGTGTCTCTTGCTTTTTGAGTGGAGTGTGGGTCTCTCCACGTGGCTTGTAATGATGCTGCTTTTTGAAAGTAGTCTTGTAATGATGCTGCTTTTTGAAAGTAGTCTTGTAATGATGCTGCTTTATCTGTAAAAACTTATGACTTGAACATGGTAGTCTTGAGGCATTTCATCTCACCATTATTTGCATATTCTATTTGCATATTTATCTTCTTCGTGTGTTCATTTGTGGGGACATAGTATTTGGTTGGGATCAGACCGTCACGAATACAACTTTGGTCTGCGCCACTATCAACCATAGCATTGAAAATAGCTTTGAAGGTTCCTATTGAAATAGTCACATAGATATTCCATTTTTGAAAAGTAATTTTTTCAATGATAGAGATAAATTTTGTATCAGAGGGTTTTTCTTTTGGGATTGGTATTTCAGCTAATGTGAATTCTGGTGAAGTGATTGATGAATCAAGCACTACTTTTTTACCCTTATGAATTTTTTATTGTAATATTGCAATTTTAGTATCTAATTCTAGATTTTTGGTTTCTACATTGAATACTCTTTCTTTTAATTCTTTAATTTGGGATTTTAATAAATGTATTTCTGTTTGTAATTCTTTTGTATTAGTTTGTTTAAGTTGAGGATTCATATGGGGGTATCTTTCGAACATCTTTGAAATACTAAATGGTTCAACGAGTCTAGTTTGAAACTGGATTCTTCTTTGAGAATTAAATCTTTTAATTTTTCTAATTGTTTCTTCTGAGCTTCAGGAGGAAGTTCTTGAATGATATCAAAGATTAATTCTTTTTGGTCTTTGACCGTATTGTTGGAATATTTAATCATATTAATGTTTTTACAAGCACAAGGAGAAGAGAAATTACTTTCATCTGTACTTTCTATATTTGGAAAATCATAATTATCCTCCGATGAATTCTCTTGGACTAATGAAATACTTAATTTTGCTTTTAAATCCTTATCTAATTCTGGAAATTTGTCTAAAATTTCATTAATCCTTTTATTATTTTTGCATATATTTGCTTTATGACCTTTTTGACCACATTTGTAACAGATAATATTGGGAAAGATATTTCTCTTTGATTTCTTTGATTTTTTGTAATATGCTTCTCTTGAGTATTTAGGTTTTTGGGTTCTATATTTGTTGTAGGGTATAAATTTTTTCTTTTTATGTTGGGCAGAAGGAGCCTTAATACCTGTAATACCAAAGGCCTCACAAAATGACCCTAATTCTGTTCGTTTACTTCCATATTTTGCTTGAAATTTTAATTCTTGGCAGGCAGCTAAAGCTTCCTGTTTTATGAATGCAAATAATCGACCATAGGTCATTAAATTGAAATCAATTTGTTCTAAACCCATTTCCTTTTTGAGATTAGTAATAATTCTTTGAGAAAATAAATTTGGTAAACCGGTAACAAATTTTTCCTTCCAAAAATGAGCATTACAATCTGGTCGTTTGAGTACATAAGTTAAAAACATATCTTTGTACCATCTGAAATCTGTTAAAGTTGGACATCTTAAATTTGTTAAAAATACTTTTGAAGATGATAATTCTTCTTTTGGATTACCGACAAAATGCATTGCAATAGTAAAAAGTAAGAAATCACATGAATCATGTTGTAATGATATATTACCTTGATCATCTTCAGTTTCTATTGTATGTTCTATGATTGACATTTTTTCTTCGAATGTTAATGAATTATCCCACCAATATTTTAATTGTCCGGTAAAGCCAGCAATAAGAAACATGGCTGCATTTTGTTCAGGTATATTTTTTACTTTGTATGCAATTTTTGTCATACCCATTTCTTGTAATGTGTTTAAAATCTCATATTCACTTTTGCCATCTATATTCCAATAAGTTATTGAATTTCCATCATAATTTGCAGTATGAAATTTTGCGCGTTCTTCGTATTGAATATCTGGAGGGGTAGGCCTAGGATAGTAATTCCTAGTTTCTGCGGATTTCCTTAAATAATATTATATGTACACTTTTTATACCATGTATTTTTAATTCTTCTTGGTATACATATATTTTTAATTAAATAATATTTCATTTAAAAAATAAAATATTATATGTACACTTTTTTGTGTTATAAAAATTTATTCTCATGCATAGCACGGGATTTAGTTAGTGCATTATTTCAATTTAAATTATTATTTTTATAATTATAACTTAGTTTTTTTATTTGGAGTCAAATAGTAAAATATATTTACATAAAATGAGAATAATTTTATACCATGTTCAAGTCATAAAATTTTTTTGGAAAAAGAAAAGGTTTTTTTTACTTTTTCTTTTCTTGGAGGGGTGGGGGTAGAGCGGAAGGGGGTGTTGGGGAAAACAGGATTTTCTAGGGAAGAGGGGGCCGAAGGTGTGGGAAAAGAGAGTTTTTTTCTTGAGGGAAAGGAGGTTGGAGGAACAGGCTGTGTGAGAAGAGGAATTTTTTTTTTTTTTTTTTTTCTCAAGAGGGAGAGGGGGCGATGGGAGAGGATTAAGAAATATGATGTTTTTGTTTTAATATTCATTTTTTTTCAATTTATTCTTATACTTCTCTTTGTTTTAATATTAGTTTTTTCATTTTTATTTATATAACTCATTTTTTAATAAATTATATAACTTTATTTTGAACACCACATATAGGCATTAATTGAGTGTTAAAAACCACTCATAAATATTTTGATTCAAATTATATTTAAAAATAAATAAAAATAAAATATTAAGTATGTATTTTTAATTAAATAATATTTTCATCTAAAAAATATTATATATTATTATAAATATTTCATGTATATATAGTTCGAGTTTTGACTAATTAGTCTATTAGAGAATGTATTGGAAGTTTTACTTCAGGAGTGTCTCTAGTCATAATTAGACATTGGTTAGTTGTAAACTGAGATTTGGGAAAAAAAATTGAGATTTGAGGGAATTTCCAAACAAAGAGCGTTTAATTAGTACTGATATAATCTTACTTGCTAAGCAAAAACGCAGACGCGTCGCAATCACGTAAAAGATCCTTTGCGTTTTCAGGAAAGAGAGAAATCGGTAAGCAGAACACCGAAACAGAAGAGGAGAAGAGAGGGGGAGTCTGGAGAGAAGAGATGGTAGTTGGAGGAGGAGTGCTCTCCAATAAGATTCAAAGAGATGAACTCAAGACCGGAGATCACATCTATTCCTGGAGACATGGCTATCTCTACTCTCATCACGGTTCTATTTCCTTCCCTCTCTTTCCCTTTTCCTCTTATTTATTTATTTTTTTCGATCAAGGAAGTTTCGGAAGCGGTTGCTGTAATGGAGTTGTCTGGACCTTATAGTATTTTTCAATTTCGGATGATTCATATTCTTAATTATCTTTTGAACTGGTATACATTTCTGGGTTTAATGTTTTTGGGGATTTATTGTTAGATTTCGGTTTTACTTGATGTTGTATAGATGGGCTCTGTTTGGAAGTTCAAGATTAGGAAATTGCAGATTTCTTTTTCTTTTTTATCTTCTGGAGATGATGGTTGAAAGAGAAAAGGGGAGAAATTTTTACTTGAAAGCTGTTAGTTTATGCATTGGTATTCGGCTTATAGTTTTTAGGTGTGATTGTTGTAATATTCAGAAGGTTATGACTAAAACATAGTTATGGATTGAATTGTATCTTCATTTTATGAAGCCAATTTAGATATCAGCTTATTCTCACTTCCTTCAATTGATAGAAAACTGAAAAGTAAAGATAAATAATTTTATACAATGGGATTTTACTTTACATTAGCTATTTGTTGTACTCTAAGGAGAAAAAGGTTGAATTTTTCAATTATCATAAGTTGAAATGTAGGATGGTACTTCAGCAGTTTTTCCTTTATACACTTTTTGTAGGGCGATTGACTTGAATTCTTTGGTCGAGAACTTATGAAGCATTGACGTGTCTTTACTTAGCTTAAAAAAAAAAAAGATGTGTCATTACTTGTTGGAAGAAATGTGGTTGCCATTATATGTCCGTTTATGTGTGTGTGTGTGTGTGTGTGTTTTGGGTGGGGGGAGGGGTTGTTGTTGTTGGGTAATGAAGTCTATTTACTACTAGTTAGTTTGTACCCTGTGCCCTTCATTCTGGTTTAATGGAAGACTGAAGGAATGTTTTTGGTTATTGTGAATTCTACATCTTAGGGTATTGGTTGATATGCTTTCAAATTTGTGTTCTCCTTATATATCCTTAAGTCATGATATTCATTTTCTGCAGAGGATGTAGAAACTCTTGTTTTGGATTAGCCTTGATTTATCATTTTGGGTTTCAGAGAACAGAGGAAGTAGATTTTTTTTTTCCTTGGGGGGAGGGGGGGTCAATACAAAACTCCAGGTTGTTGGATAGGTGTTGTTTTCCTGGAAAATTTTATCCTCACTAGAATAAATTTATCATGTGAGCCTTCTACTTTATATACAAATACTTTAAATTATGACTGAGCAACCAAGATCTTTTGGAATGAAGAAATATTTCAGTGCAAGGAAGCGTGGTTACAGAGTGGATAATTTCTCTTTTCAATATTGTGTGTAGTTTGGTCTTTGAGTGTCATCTGCAACTAGTGAGACTGTGTGGCAACTGATTGCGTCTTAGATTTAGATGAGATGTACTTGATTTGATGGTCTTCATTTGCAGTTAACAGCATGCAACAGAAAGATCTTGCTTTTATTTCTCATGAACTTGAACCATTGGACAGAAAGCCTTTGCGATAGTACATGGAAGATAGAGTAACAAACAATCATGGAATCTGTACGACTTGTTTAAAAGTGTAAAAAACCCCAAGAAGAATGGAGTACTTCGAAGCAAGAAATTCTTGAAGAAGTTTCAAGAGAAGTTTCTACAGAGTCGCTGGAGTGGCATCTTATGACGATCCTATTTGACTTTCCCTGCCAACTTGGAAGCGCCCTCCCCTTAGTTGATATTTGTTATCTTGATTTTGTTCTAATCGTGTGGTTATTTCATAATAACTGAAGTATACAGTATTGATTTTTTAATATAAATCTGGCCATGATGGGAGTTAAAAGCAGAGACAAATTGACCACAACTTGTGCTCTTTTCTGGTGTCTAATTGATGGGGTTTTGAGACATCACTATTATCTTACCTTACTTTTCTGAATCTTTTCCCTGACTTTTTGGTGAACATCAGGAATATATATTGGTGATGAAAAGGTGATCCATTTTACTCGAAGTGCGGAACATGAGACTGGGACGGGAACTGTGTTAGACCGCTACATTTTCAGCTCCTCTCCTGCTTCCTCAGGGACCCCTTGCCCAAGATGTGGCGATCAATCTAAGGCCAGTGGTGTCATCTTGTCATGTCTCGATTGCTTTCTCCATGGTGGCGAAGTGTACCTGTTTCACTATGGTGTCTCCCCAGCAATTTTTCTTGCTAAAGTTCGAGGAGGAACTTGCACCCTTGCTTCGTCTGACCCAGCAGAGGATGTACTTCACCGTGCTAAGTTTCTACTTCAAAATGGTTTCGGAGTGTATGATATTTTCAAGAACAACTGCGAGGACTTCGCAATCTACTGCAAGACTGGGTTACTGATATATACATCAGTCAGTTTAGGGCGGAGTGGACAGGCAACCTCCTTTGTAGCTGCAGCAACTGCTGTTGTCTCTTCTCCTCTTCGTTTCATGACTACTAGCTTTCCTGGTTTGGCAGCCGTGGGTTGTGGCATATATTGTCTCAGTCGATATGTTTCTGATATTGGAGTGCGTCGCGATGTGACAAAAGTTCCTGTCGAGAGACTCATTTCCCCTGCTGCATTAGATGAGCCTGGTGCTTCATCTGAAGTGCTTAAGGAAGCCTAGTAGTTCTATATAGTGTGCAAACTGCAATTGTTCATGAGCAGGTTATCATTCCAATTTATTCTTGAGAATGTCCATATTATCTTTTAACAAGGCATCTGTTGGAACCTCTATTTGGTTGCTGGTAACAACTTATAAAGATTCGTATATGGCATTTACATGCTGGTATAATGTTTGCTTTCTACATAATCTATATTTATCGCGATATTAATATTGTTTTTGCTTAATTGTTTGTTTTCATTATGTTAATGAAGTACATAGTAGATACTTGTCTGTGTGCATGTGTGTGTGTGTGTGTGTGAGGGAGAGAGAGAGGTCATTTGTGAAACATGATTGAGAAACAAAGGTAAGAGCCTTGGTTGCTGCTTTGATCAGAGAGCAAAGAGCCATATAAAATACAAGAAAAATGAACATCAGGTGATTTGATTCAACACTATATTGATATTTGCTAGAAGTTTCAGTTCAGTTCACAGTCTGCTCATCCTTGAAGTACCCAAGGCTTTCGCCATGTCTCTCAGCACAAATTTCTGAATCTTCCCAGTGGAAGTCTTGGGGAGCTCTTCCTTGAACACCACCGTCTTTGGCACCATGTAACGAGGTAATTTGCTTCGGCAGAACTCTATGATCTCCTTCTCTGTTGGCTTTTGCTTTGTATTAGCCTTCAAACTCACAAAAGCACAAGGTGTCTCGCCCCAGAATTCATCCGGTCTAGCCACCACTGCAGCTTCATTCACCGCCGGGTGCGTATAAAGAACTGATTCTACCTCCACACTGCTCAAATTCTCTCCTCCACTTATGATCACATCCTTTGATCTATCCTTAATCTCCAAATATCCATCAGGATGCATCACTGCAACATCCCCTGTATAGAACCAACCATCTCTCAGACTTTTTGAAGTGGCCTTTTGATCCTTAAGGTAACCAAGCATCACACATCCACCTCTTAGGACAACTTCCCCAAGAGTCTGACCATCCCTCTTCACACTAACTCCAGATTCAGGATCTACCACATCCACATCTGTCATCCCAATTGTCTTCACACCTTGTCTTGATTTAAGTCTTGCTTTTTCTTCTGCAGGCAATTTGTTCCAATTCTTCTTCCACGAGCAACAAACAACCAACCCCCCTGTCTCAGTTAATCCATATCCATGACTCACTATGAATCCTAATTCCTCTGTTCTGTACAGGATTGCTGCCGGAGGAGGCGCCCCAGCTGTTAATATATGAACAGGGTTCTGCAATGGCTTCCCATCTGGAGAATTGGATAGCATATTGAGCACCACGGGGGCACCACACATATGGGTCACGTTGTGCTTTCTTAGTGCAGAATAGATGACCTTGGCATCAAACTTTCGCAGACAAATGTTGGTTCCGCCCACTGCACTCATACCCCAGGGGTAACTCCAGCCATTGGCATGGAACATAGGCAGAGTCCACAAATATACTGGCTGTTTTGGTACTGCCCATTCAATTAAAGAATCCAAAGTGACAATAAATATTCCCCGGTGGCTATGAACTACCCCTTTGGGAGATGAGGTGGTTCCGGAGGTATAATTCATAGTGACTGGATCAAATTCACTCCTGGGACGAATCCATTTAAACCCCGGATCCCCTTTTTGCACCATATCTTCATAGGTAGTGTAAAAATTACTTGTAATTGAAGCTGGGAATTCAGATTCATCATCATCTGTGATGAGGACGAGGATGGGTTTTTCAGAATTTTTGGGGAACAACGATAAGGCTTCCAAGATTACGGGAATTGACTGATAATCGACAAAAATAAGCTTAGATTCAGAATGATGGAGAAGAATTGAGATTGTACGGGCATCAAGACGGAGGTTAATAGTATTAAGAACAGCTCCGGCCATGGGAATAGCAAAGTGAAGTTCATACATAGCCGGAACATTTGGAGCCACAACAGATACAACTTGGGTTCGTTTGATTCCGAAAGAAACCAAAGAAGAAGCAACTCGGAGACACCGGAGATGGGTTTCCGACCAAGTGTAGGTGGTGCCGTTGTAGATGACGGAAGGACAATCTCCATATACGGTGGCTGCTCTTTCCAAGAAACCAAGAGGTGTAAGAGGGCTTGAATTTGCAGAGGTTGGCTTTAAGTCTTCCATTGCTAAACTGATGAAGATCAAGAAGCAGGGGAATTTAGCAAAATTAAGACTCCGGATTTTTCTCTTTTTGAAAATTATTGGATAGGGCCCACTCTTTCATTTTTTCTCTTTTTTTTTTTTTCTTTGAAGGAAAAAAAATAGATCTTAGTTTACCTTTTTTTCACTTGGATTAAAGGAAAAATAGCTCTTAGGTTACCATATCCATATATACTTGGATTAGATTTATATTTAAAAAAGAGTCCATTTGGTAGTCTATTTTTTAATTTCAATAATTAGATATTCAAATTAATTGTCCATTTAAGATAAGGTTGGAAACTTTTTTAGATTTTACATCTCAGTGATAAAGTATCTTAAAAACTAGGGTTCTCAATTGAGAATTTCTAAATTAATTCTTTAAAAGATTACACATTGTTTGTATTAATATATTATAAGAGGAAAGTGATATAAAAAGTGGCAAACAAAGTAATTCAAAATATTTTAAGTGAACATAAAGAATAATTTTAATTCAAAATATTTTAAGTGAACATAAAGAATAATTTTTTGTGATTATGCAACAGATGCATATATATGATACATATATTAATAATATATATGGATTAACTTAACCATTTAAGATTATAAGGTTTACTTAGGTTTTTAGTTTATCCATAAGCTTCCTTTTATAAGAAGGATAATTATTATTTTTAAGTTAAAAATTGAAGATATTATTAGATTTTTGGCGGGGTGGGGAAAGGATTAGGCCAAATTTCAACCTAGGACTTTTTTTTTTTTTTCCCTCTGAGGGCAGGGATAAAAGCCTACGACCTAGGAGATTTTTTAACCTTTCTTTTGTTTTCAGAAAGTGACCTTGTATTTCATTTCAAAAAAAAAAAAAAAAGGGAAAAAGAAACTGACCTTATATTTATCGCAAAAACAAAAAACAGGAAATTTTATTTTCTTAATATAGATGAGGTTTTGTTTGTTGAATTTTCTTCTAAATCAAGATAAACAAAATTTCCAGTTTTAGAACTCCTTCCTCCTCTCATCAAAAAATTACTATTTGTGTCTACGAGATTTAAACAAACTTCTCATAACTAAATTCTATCCAAATAAAATTATAGAACTTTTTTTTTTTTTTAAGAATGATCAAATTGATCAAGAAAATGTATTAAAATATGTATTAGACTATCTAAATGTTTATTCTCTTCTCCCCCAATCTATATGCAACTTCTATTTTCTGTAGTCCTCTTCCCCGACTAGCGTCTCCGGCCAGATCTTGATCGATCTTCCTAATTCTTTCTTTATGATATTTCTTATGTGTTTTTGTCAATAAACTTTTTTTAAAGAGATTTTCTTCTAATATTCAAAGGCAAAATCCTTTTCCTACCTTTGCTGATGTAATCTAAAAACTGTGAAAAAGATTATTGTCAATTTTTATTAGTAGTTAAAAAAAACTGAGATAAGTTTTTTAAGAATGAATATTGTAAACCTTATATCTCCATAGGAGCATAAATATTTATAATAATATTTGACAATAACGGATGTAAATTATATATGTGTGTGATTAGAAGCAAGAATAACACGCTTAATATGCCTAAATTAAGTTATTGAATTTGAAAATTTGACATTTATGATGATATAAATTGATTTATAGATGCATATTTACAACTCTTAACATTTTTTTTCCGATTAGCTTTGAATGTTAAGTCAATTTGTAATAAATCTCTTCTTTTCCTCCCAAAAAAAATATATAGATTGTAAATTTTTATCTATAAAAAAACATTATAAATCTAATTAATCTTCTTTTGGTAAATAATAAATCTAATTAATGGGATGAAGAATAATTAATTACTTCCCGTATTTTTTTACTTTTTCATCTATCAAGACATCATAATGTAACAAATAAAAAAATTCTTACAATATGATAAGTAAAAAAACAAAAAACAACATTAAAATACACATAATTAAAATGCAATGAATGATCGTATGTGTACCAAAGTGGAGGTGTATATCCACTTCATCTTGATAGTCATATCTTTCTCAATCAAATCATCTCATGCAGTTGGGTTGGGTTGCAATTCGCATTTTTTTTAACATTTTCTATAACAATTTTTTTAACATTCTTAATTTGATATATTTTATTAATAAAATCTACTAAATAAAAGATAAACTCTAAGAAAAAAGGATAAACTTTAAGGGAAAAAATATATTATAAAAAGAAATGCTACAGAAAATATTACAATAAATATTACAGAAAATCTTGAATAGTTGGGCTAGGTTGCGTATAAAATTTGTTTTGCGAAAATTTCAATCTGTTTTGTGTATTTCAACATATACCTATACAAGGAAGGTGACATTGCTAGCTACCAAACAAACCATGCAAATAAAATACCCTCCTTCTGCCTCTTTCCCTTCCCTTTTCTGCTTTCAACTAACAATATTCATTTCATTTTATCTCTAGTGTGGTTGGTGGAGGAAAGAGGAGTATTTATGTATGAAAAATGTTTGACGGATCAAAAGGTCTTTGCGTGGAAAAATATCCTTTCATTCATATTGAGTCACTAAAATTAATTAAATATTGATCTCTTTATTATTACTATTTATTTATTTTAAACGGCTTTGATAGGTATGAAATTAATAAATCAAATTTATTTTCTTTTTATTTAGTTGGAGCAAAAGTGTCAATTAATATGTATATATATACTATTTTTACATTTTTTTCAAAATATTATTTCTATTTTTGATTGTTCTTTACGGTAAATTTAGGTAGATTGACTCACGCTCTTTTCATATGTGACTCATTTTAGGAATAAGAAAGTAATCACAATATCTTCCCTTTATTTAACCTAACCAAAAGTGTGATCCAAACACAGACATTCAGATTATAGGATGACCTGATAATACTTTAAATAATTGTTTCCATATAAAGTTAAATTGAATAAAAAAGATTATCATAACTTTTTTATTTTGCTCAGATAAGTTTTACGTGAGAAGAACTTGAGTCAATCTATTAGATTTGCTATGAAGACTAGTGGCGAATAAAAATAATATTTAAAAAGAGTTTATGCATATAAATAAGTGAAAGTAAAAATCATGTATAAAAATAACAATTCATAAATAGCTTATGCATGTTAAATGAAAAGGTGTATGACAGTTTTACTTTGAAAGGGTAGGTACATGAGCAAATATATATATATATATATATATAAAAAAAAGCTTAATGACTTCTATAAAATTTTAAACTTTCAAGAAAATTATTGAACCTTAAATTCAAATTACATTTAAAACTTAACTCATATTGACCTGTACTTGGAAGCACAATTAAAAAAGAAATTTATTTGAAAATTTTATTTCATTTTAGTTTCTTCCGAAATGCATTTGGATTGATTTTTTATCTGAGAACATTTTGTATTGAATTTGCGAAAAAGTGATAAAACAACAGAGAGAAAGGGGAAAAAAGGAAGTAAATGAAACAATTAGGGCCCAACCGGGTTCGAACCGGTGACCTCTTGATCTGCAGTCAAATGCTCTACCACTGAGCTATGGACCCTCGCGGCCTTCAATTTTAACGTTATAAATAATATATTCAAAATTCTAGTTTTTCCCTTCATACACGGTATAAATCAAGATTATCCATTGATTTTGGCCTTTTGTGTCCTTTCTCTGTTCTGTTCTATGACCAATTTGTGATTTTGTTTTTTCCTTTCAATTGTGATTCAGTCAATATGTGTACAATCACACTGTCATATTCAGTAACATTTGAAGCGGATGGCAAAATCTTTCATTTTTTTTCACGTGATATACTTATTGAAACTGATACGTTATAAGTTTAAATCACCTAAAGAACTATTTAATGTCACATGCCAGCTTTATACTACTATTTAGAAGTCTTGTACCAATTAATCTCTCCCGAATTAATGATAACTCTGGCATATGGAGTTTTGAAAAAAAAAAAAAAAAACATATTGGGCTATTATTAATAAAAGAAATAGTTTCTTCTGTTAGTCTATTAATCCTGGGCCGCTTGGGCTTCTTTCCCCAGGACCAGTCTTGGGCCATTGTAGCCGGGCCTCCTAGTGTTCATTGGAAAATTTAAGTAATTGTTTCAATGACTTTTTTTTTTTTTTGGGTGGAAATAATTGTTTCAATAACTAAACATCTAGCTAGGTTTCTGTCTAGAACTATGAAGTTTAATTAACTGTATTGGAGCAGAAATGAAATTGGATTTTTTTGTTTTCTTTGCCTAAAATATATTTCCTCCTAAAAAAATTATAATGGATTTTAGATTGTTTGATCAAGAATATAAGTTTTTTTTTTTTAACACTTTTTAAAGTTTAAGGAAAAAACATTTTATGTACTACTACTCTATTTAGTAGACAAAGTGATACAAATAATCCAAACATGATATATACTACATTGTTAAGAGTAGACTTTTTTAAGGGCAAGGAAAATGGTGTTTCATTCACAAGGGTTTTTTTTTTTTTTTTTGTCTTTTTTCCCTTTATTGAACATCATTGAGAGAGGTCTGTATTTAGAGAAAGGTATATAATTTTATTATTATTTTTTTTTTGGGAAGAGGAACTAATAAACTTTTGCACATCAAATAATGAGACAAATGTAGGATCAACTTAATTTATGTTGGAGTTTAGTTTATAGAAAGTGAATTGTTTCTTCTTTTACTTTTAGTTTGTGAGAGATGATTTTGGTGAAAGAAAATCTAAAAATCAAGGTAAAAAAAGAGAAATTACTTTCAAATTTAAATTGATATTTATTCATCGATAATAATTTTGACACTATTATCTTGACATGTAGCTTATTTTGATAAGAAATTTTGTTGTGAATTCAATTCGTAAGTATCTATATAGACAATTCTAGACATATTATAATAGTAGACATTTTTTTCCTTAATTTTAATCGTTAAATGCTACATTTTCAGAAAAAAAAAAAAGGGTAAATGGCACCTGTGTAATATATATATATATATATTAATAATTCAAATGATATGGAGCCACTTAGGATAAAGGAAAATGTATTTAATTGATTTTGTTTTCGTCTTAATACCCTGGTAAACCTTTGACCAAGAAAGTCAATAACCAACCAATAGACCCAACCCACGCCACGCCACGCCACTCTAATCACGCTGCAATTTTAAGAGAGCTGGACATATATCTAATTTTTTAATACATTAATTAAATTATAATAATACAATAAAATTAGTATAATCTAATGCAGTAATATTTTTAAAAAATTAAACAGTGTAACAACACTGATTATTTTTTTTTTAAAAGTCTAATCTAATGCATTAGATTTTTAACAGAATACATTTTAATTTTTAATTATTTTGAATTTGATATTTTTCAAAAATAATTTCATTTGAATAGATAAATTCAAATACATTTAAATAGAGAAGTTAATTATATTTATATATGAGTTGAAATTATTTTTATTTTTTTTACAGTTATAAACTATTGTTTTTATAGTGAATAATTTTTATTTTACTTATTTTTAAATATAAATTATTTTTAATATTAGAAGTTTATAATAATTTAATAATTTTATAAGAACAGTTAATGTGTTGTTTATATATTTCTATAACCAATTTAAAAAATTTAATTATTTTTGTAAATATTTAAACCGTTATACATTACAAGTATAGCCGTCCAAGAATAGAAATAAAGAAGTAAGAATAAGTTAAATTTATGTAATCCATTTCTTTTATTTAAATATTTTCAAAATCTTTGTCAGTAGAAAATAGAAAAGAAATTGTTCGGGGAGTCGTCATTGATTGTTGACGAATGGCACGTGAAGAGCGAAAAGAGCACGTGGGAAGAACATCCTGCGAGATTTCTCTTCGGGAAAGGAGGAATGGCAGTGGAATCCCCAATTTCCAGGTTTATCGCAAGAGGCAGAATAAACACACGTATATGCACAAAAATTGAAAAGTTATGTGTGGAAAATTTTAAAAAATTTCATTTCCTTCATCTATTTTTTTCTCTTTACGTTGTTTTCTCTCATGAAAATGGGCTATTTGGCCTCCAAAATGTAAATGTTAATACATTTGGTTTTTAAAGTTTTTTTCACTTAATATCATCTCTAAATTATTTAGAGTAAGCTATTAGAGTTTTTTTTTTTCTCGTTACAATTCAAGCTTTCATTATTAAACTAAACATAATATGAATTATATTATTAAAATTAAATAATTAATTATTTTTTTAGGGAAAAATAATTTATATATTATTAATATATAAAAGAATAGCATTTATTATATCAAAAGGTATATTCCTGATCCATTTTAAGGATACATCACAAAATAAAGCAACTTTTGCAAGAAGGTGGCTCGCGCTATTCCTAGACCTATAAACATGTGAAAAGGAGGTGGAATTAAGTCAAATATTATCTAGAAAATATATTGACAAAGCTCCAAGTTCAGAAAAATCTTGTCATGAGAGGTGAGACCATTAACTACCTTGAAAGAATCATTTTTCACTATCAATGGGTCAGAGATGGAGGGTGCAGTCACATCCTTCAATTATACCAATGAGTTCACCATAATCTACAGAAAAAAGACCTAAGCATGGAAAACAACCTGGGCAAAAAGAGGTATACTTAAATGGTTCCTTATGAAAATACCGATACCAATTTTTCCGTCAGAAAAAGTCACATCAGTATTAACTTTCAATATTCCTTGGATTTGGGACTTCCAAAAGCGATTAGAAGGAAGATCGGGGCCTAACACTATAACTGAATAGAGGTAACTTGAAGATTTGAGGATTCCTTAACAAAATGAAGTGTTTGAGATACAATAAATGGCCACTGAAAAATGTGCCTTCATAACGAAGTATGTTACGAGCAAACCATGTCAGCCAGCAACATGTAGCAAATACTGTAGTATCTTTATGCTCATAGTGTAGGAGGACAAAATAAAAAAGATCCTTAAAATTGAGAGTTGGGATCCTTCTCCAATTTGTCGCCAAGGGGTAAAAGATCCCAAACTTGCTTCGAGAAATTACAGTAAAACAAAATATATATATCATCTTCATATTGAAAACTACACTGAATGCAAATAGTGTCACCTGCTATACTCCTCCTCAATAGATTCTTGCCAGTAGGAAAATTATTTTGAATAGCTCTCCGAGACATCCGGATCTTAGGTTAAACTGGGAGCTTGTGAATAGAATTCCACAAGAGAGACTCTTGAGTATCGCTTGAAGATCCATCAGCCTGTCTAGAAGAACGGAGATAGTTCATTCTTGTTTTATAGCCCGACTTGACTGTATAAATACCACTAGTATTGCAATGCCATATGAGCTTGTCATTGGGTCAGACTAGGTTAAGCGGAATCTGGAGAATGGCCTCAGCTTTATGGTGGAGGAAAAGATACTGGATTCTATCATGTCGCCAACAACATTGATTGAAATCAATGACTTCTATCACATTCTTTTTAGGTCCTCTGGAGAAAAAAAAAAAAGGGAATAGAGAAAACTTATTATGGGAAGGTACCCACCTATCATAAAACATATTTGTGGAAATGTCATTCCCTATTTGAGATCGTAAGTCTAGAGAAAGGAGGATCCTTCCTTCAAGGAAACTTCACCGGAGATAGGAAGGCCTAGGCCTTAAAGAAGCACTTAGGAAATTTCCTGAAGAAAAATATTTTGCCTGAAGACATTTAGCCACCAAAGATGATGGGGAAGAAATAATGCTCCAACATTGTTTGACGAGAAGAGCAAGATTAAAGCTTTCAAAATCTTTAAAATCCATACCTCCCATACTTTCTGGCTCACAAAGATCATTCCAAGACTTCCAACACAGCTTTTTATTACCCTCAGAATCACCCCAAAAGAACTGTAGAACTATAGAGTTTAAAGACCACATAACACAAATATACAAAAGAAAACAAGAAATAGCATAAGTCAGGCTAGCTTGAACAACATCTTTAATAAGAATTTCTTTACCTGCTTGAGTAAACAATTAAACTAACTAAATAAGTTAAGCTCTAAAATAAACATATGTATTCTTTTTAAAAAAATATATAAACACATATATTAATATAAGTAACTCTCATTATGATATAAAATTAATTAAAACACTTACATAATTGTATAAAATATATTAAAAGTTATTAATATAATAACATAAATAAAATTAATAATTATTATAAAATGTTAAGGATTCTTATGTAAATAGGATTACTAATCCTAAACTATGTATATCTATGAGTTATAATTAGTATAGGTTTTCTAGACCAAATAGGTTTAGGATTTGTCACCTTGACAAATCTATATAATGTACACAATTTTACATTAATGGGATAGAAAACACAAGATTGTTTTCCCCACTGGAAACTTTCATGGTATCAGAGCCAATTGTCTAAAATTCTCTAATAATGAGTAACGACAATATTGACAATGTTGATAACGACATGGTAGAAGAAAGCCATGCTTACAGAATAAAGAAAGATGCTCATTATCTAGCATCCACCGATGGACCTGGATTGATTCTAACTACGGTCCAATTAAAAGAAACAGAAAAAGATAATAATTATGCAGAATGGGCAAGAGCCATGCGCATAGCCTTGAGATCAAAGAAGAAGTTGGGATTTATTGATGGAATAATTCCCATTCTAGATAATGATCCAGACAAAGAAGAAGAATGGTGGGAAATCAATAATCTAGTAAATTCTTGGATTCTCAACACTATCGAGCCCTCTCTTCGATCTACTATATATCACTCCGAGAGAGCCGATGAATTATGGACAGATTTGAGGGAAAGATTCTTGGTAGGCACTGGGCCAAGAATATATGAATTAAAAGCTGCCTTGGCAAATTGTAAACAAGGCGGAGATTCGATACAAGTATATTTTTCACGATTGAAAAAATTATGGGATGAATTGGAAAATTACACTCAACTCCCGTCTAGCACAGATATAGAACTCTTGTCTTTTATCATAAAAGAAAAAGAAAACAAAAAGATTTTCCAATTTGTAATGGGATAAAATAGTGCAATTTATGGCACTGTCCGTTCCCATATGATCCAACAGGAACCCATGCCAAATTACGAACAATTCTTGCTCAAATTTGTAAAGAAGAACAGCACAAAAATCTGACATGAGCCGCAGACCATACCAGCGACTGCGCCGCCTTCGCCGTTGCCGGCGCCAAAGCAGAACGCCGTGGACCTCCATCAAAATTTTATTGTACATATTGCAAGAGAGCCGGTCATGAAGTCACCGGCTGCTTCCAACTGGTGGGCTACCTAGAATGGTGGCCGCAGAACAATCCTCAAACCACTGCCGCCGGTCGCGAAACTCCACACAGAAATTACAGTTAATGGCGCGGCGGCAGATCTGGACGCGGTGGACGGCAGCAGCTGACGGCAAGAACCCATGCCATCGACGGAGCACGCCCACTGAAAGCTTGGGCCAACTCCACATCTGCTCGGCGTGGACAAATGGCGGCAGAAAACCCTAGCGGCGGCAATAGCTTCGTTGGAGAAGAGGACTAGAGCGGGCCAATCGGGCCGAGCACCAACAGCAGCGGGCCGAGCACCAGCAGCAGTGGGCCGGGCCCTTTTCCAAACCTGACAGTTGACCAGTGGTCAACTCTGCTATGAAAAATTTATGGATTTTGGATTCAGGGTTCTCTCATCATATGACTTGTAGAAAAGATCTCTTAACAAATTTAAATAATATCTACCTGTATACTATTGGTTTACTTAATGGCGCTAAAACAATTTCCCTGCAAGAAGGAACAATCTCTTTAAATACGAGACTCAAACTTCATAGTGTCTTCTATATTCCTAAGCTTACTTGCAACTTAATTTCCTTGTCCCAATTAGCTCGTGACTCCTGATGTTTTATCACTCTTTCTCATGATTATGTGTTATACAGGACCGTATCTCGATGAGGCCGATTGGAGTGGGTGAGCAAAGGAATGGGATCTTTTTCTACAAACATCTGCAGTTACCAGATCTATTTGCTTTTCTAGTGAAGTTCTTGATTCCAGCACATTGTGGCATATTCGATTGGGTCATCCTTCGGATTTTGTAGTAAGTAAATTGTTCAAATCTTCTACAACAAAGAGTAGCCCTTGTAATGTGTGCTTACGTGCCAAACAGACCCGTGATCATTTTTCCTTGAGTATAAATAAAACATCTGAAATCTTTGATTTACTCCATTGTGACTTATGGGGCCCATACAAAACTGCATCTACCATAGGAGCTTCTTATTTTCTAACTATCTTGGATGATTTTTCTAGAGCTGTCTGGATATATTTACTATCTGAGAAAAGCGAAGTTGTGTCTACCTTAAAGGATTTATTTGCAATGGTCAAAACCCAATTTCACAAAACCATAAAAATAATTCGGAGTGACAATGGCACGGAGTTCATATGTCTCAAATCATATTTTTCTGCTCAAGGCACAATATACCAAACAACTATTCTTGGTACTCCACAACAAAACGGACGAGTTGAACGTAAACATCGTCATATTCTAAATGTCGCCCGCGCGTTGCGTTTTCAAGCTAATCTGTCAATTAAGTTTTGGGGAGAATGTGTTCTAACAGCAGGATATCTAATCAATTGCACACCTTCAAAGTTATTACACGGTAAGACTCCTTTTGAGCTATTGTTTGGAAAGAAACCTTCATACTCTCATGTTAAAAGTTTCAGATGTTTAGCCTATGTCCATATGTCCATGACCATGATCCACCTAAAGATAAATTTCGAGCCCGCAGTCGAAGGTATGTTTTCCTTGGTTATCCCTTTAACAAGAAAGGTTAGAGATTTTATGACATGCAAACAGAAAATTTTATTTTATCCCGAAATGTGATTTTTGACAAGACAAGCTTTCCGTACAACGGATTTTACACAATTATGCAATTTTGAAGAACAAATTTTGGGCTCCAAGGAAACCTGTATACAAGATAGGGGGAGTATTGGCCCAAAAACCAACAGCTCACAGCAGAAACACCCTAGCCGCGGCCCAGAAGCCTTGAGCGGCCCATCTGCGCCAGCAGTCTTGCCCACCCCTGCACGCGGCCCAGCAGCTTCGCCTGGCCCAATAGCGCGCTCCGCACCAGCGTTTCCAGCCGCCTACTGAAGCCCAGCATCACGCGGACCGCGGCCCAGCTCTCCTGAAGCCTCATGCAACCCACCTCCAGTTGCTGCTCCTCATGGCCCAGTAACAATAACCTCCTCAGCAACCCAACAAGAGTCTATTCCAGCCTTGGGCCAGCCACATCTTCTGTCCACCAAAATTTCCAGAAATAACTCCTCAGTAGCAAGACCAGGTGCGGCAGAAACCCAGGCACCCACATCCAAAATAAATCCACAAGAAAATCCGTCCATTCTCAGCACAAGAAAAAGCACTCGAATAAAAAGTATTCCGCATCGACTCAGAGACTATGACTGCAATGCTATATGGAAGTCTTCTACATCCCATTCCTCCACTGCTCACTCACCCTCTCCGGACCTCTCAGGTACGTCCCTCTATCCAATAACTCATTTTGTGGACTATGGAAAATTTTCTCCTTCCTACTGGCATTTTTTAGCTTCTATAGCCACAGAATCCGAGCCCACCACCTACTCCAAAGCAGTCTCAAATCCTCTTTGGCACGTTGCCATGTACCACGAAATTGATGCACTTGAAAAAAATGTCACATGGTCCTTGACATCCTTGCCTCCTGGAAAACGTGCCTTGGGAAGTAAATAGGTTTTTCGAATTAAATACAAAGCATATGGCACCATCGAACGATATAAAGCCCGCTTGGTGATTTTAGGAAACACACAAAGGCCAGGTATCGACTTTACAGACACCTTTGCTCCAGTGGCTAAAATGGTCACCGTTCGAACTCTACTTTCTGTTGCTACTGCTCGAAACTGGCCTATCCATTAGATGGATGTCCACAATGCATTCCTTCATGGAGATTTATAGGAGGAAGTATATATGTGACCCCCACCTGGTTTTCGCCCATCTTTCCGCGGTCAAGTTTGTCTCTTGAAGAAATCTTTATATGGACTTCGCCAAGCTCCTCGATGTTGGTTTTCAAAACTTACTTCAGCTTTTCGTAAGTATGGCTTCTCCCAATCTTATGCCGATTACTCTCTTTTCACATACTCTCGAGACAGCATTTTTCTATGCGTTCTCATTTATGTGGATGATTTACTAATTACTGGAAATTCCCTACCCACTCTAGAAAAATTCAAAATTTCCTTAAATAAATGCTTTCATATGAAGGACTTGGGTCCTCTCAAATATTTTTTGGGTATCGAAATTGCAAGAAATATTTCGGGATTATTCTTATGCCAACGCAAATACGTTTTGGAAATTCTCTCTGAGACTGGTTTATTGGGAGCCAAACCAGCATCAACACCCATTAAACCAAATCATCAATTGGCAAAAGCCTCTGGACCTTATTTTGATAAACCAGATCGATACCCCAGACTAATCGAGAAGCTGATTTATCTTACTCTTACTCGACCTGAGCTCGCCTACACAGTCCATACACTTGCTCAGTTTATGCACGCCCCTCGTTGTGCTCATTGTGACGCCGCTATCCGCATCGTTCGATATCTCAAGGGCAGTCCTGGACGCGGTATTCTTCTTCAATCTAAATTTCCTCTCTTACTGACCGCCTATTGTGATTCAGATTGTGCTACCTGCCCAATTACATGACGATCTATCACAGGCTATTTTATTTCCCTTGGTGGATCTCCTATTTCTTGGAAGACAAAGAAACAACACACTGTCTCTTGTTCTTCTGCCAAAGCTGAATACCGCTCTATGGCAATAACTTTATGTGAGTTAAAATGGTTATCCAGTCTACTCCGTGACCTTCATGTGCCTATCACTCATCCAATACCATTACACTGTGATAATCAAGCCGCTCTTCACATTGCCGAAAATCCTGTCTTCCATGAACGCACCAAGCATATTGAAATCAATTGTCATTTTGTCCGAGATGCCTTTCAAGGAAGATTCATTTCTCCCTTCTACATCCACAGTGAAGTTCAGCCCGCCGATATTTTTACCAAAGCTCTACAACCAACACATTTTCATCGTTTAGCATCCAAGTTGGGCATTACTGATATTCATGCTCCAACTTGATGGGGAGTGTTAAGGATTCTCATGTAAATAGGATTACTAATCCTAAACTATGTATATCTATGAGTTATATTTAGTATAGGTTTTCTAGACCAAATAGGTTTAAGATTTGTCACCTTGAAAATCTATATAATGTACACAATTTTACATTAATGGGACAGAAAACACAAGATTGCTTTCCCCACTGGAAACTTTCATAAAAAAAAAAAACACAACATTTGTATTTGGAAGAGTTTCGGCCAGGAACTGAAAATTCTTAAACACATTTTCATCTATAACAGTGCAAAATGTTTCTTACTATAGCTAATGATGTTTATCAACACTAAAAACAATATTTTGTTTTCTTGTTAGAAATAAATTTTAATTTTTAAATTCAAAATCAAGATAAGAAATATACAGTATTTAATTACAATTTGAGTAGGCATGAATGAGGGACAATACAATACTGTCCCACATACAATGTAATCAAAACATTGTTCAATCAATTACCTTATATTTCGTGTTATCAATTGAAGATAGAGTTTGTGTAGCCCTTAGATCATATTAATGACGAGGAAGGCTTTTTTGTTATACTACTAATACTTATACTTTCTTCGTTATTTTGCCCAAGCCTGGCTGAGAAAGATTTTCGGAGTGTAAAACAAAAAAATACGTTGACGGGGCCGGGCCATACTATGTATAATGATTCCACCGTATAAATAGATAAAAAAGAAAAGCCATTCTAAAGACCCACACCCAAGTTCCATAGCTTTTAGTCCGCTATCCCCAGCATTCTACCCCCAGAAGGAAATGTACTTCCCTTTTGGGTCAGTTGTGGGCGAGAAGGGATTCAAACCCCCGACACCATGGTTTATAGCCACATGCTCTAATCCTCTGAGCTACAGGCCCCACGTCGTCTCCAGCGAATCTGTTCCCGGGAGTACCCTCAAAAAAAGAACTCTTTCCTCTCTCCAGCCATTTCTATTTCGGGTTAAGAAGATGTGAAGCTGCGTTTATCTCTATAAGAGGTGCGTTCCGAGGTGTGAAGTGGGAGAGAAGGGATCTCATAATTGGGGTTTTGAATAAGACGACCTTTTGATTTTTCATTTTTTCGTTTTTATATTGAAAAAGTAATAAGAATGAGAGGTGTTAAGCTTTTTATCATCCTGGCGTCGAGCTATTTTTCTGCAGGACCTCCTCTACAATATCGTCACAGTAGTAGAGTTTAACCACCAAGTTCGGGATGGATTGGTGTGGTTCCTCTACGTCTAGGACACCAAAATATTGAACCATGAACGAAAAAAGGCATGAGAGAAAGCATGTTGGCTAGTGATTATGAGGCCCTACCAATTATTGACTGGAGGGGACACCAAAAGCTCTGCCCTCTCATCCGAGAGATAGGGCAGAGCTTTTGGTTTTTACATGTTGTCAGAGTTGAACAATGAAAATAGATGGCGAGTGCCTGATCGAATTGATCAGGTCATTAAGGAACAAAAATCAAGTTTGTTGGTCTATTAGGATGCCTCTGCTGCATACATTACTGCACTTCCACTTGACACCTATCGTAATGATAAACGACTCGTCTCGCGGTGACCTTTCTTGAATTCTCAAAACTTCTGTCGCTCCATCCTCGTAGGGGCAGAGAACCCGTTGCTATCTCGACTGTGCTATCAGAGGCTCTAGGGAAGTCGAAATAGGAGAGCACTCATCTTAGGGTGGGCTAACAACTTAGATGCTTTCAGCAGTTATCCGCTCCACACTTGGCTACCTAGCATTTACCGTAGGCACGATAACTGGTAAAACAGAGATGCGTCCTTCCTAATCCTCTCGTACTTGGGAAATGTCTTCTCAATGCTCTAACGTCCACGCCGGATATGGACCGAACTGTCTCACGATGTTATGGACCCAGCTCACGTACCGCTTTAAATGGGTGAACAACCCAACCCTTGGAACATACTACAGCCCCAGGTAGCGAAGAGCCGACATCGAAGTGCCAAACCTTCCCGTCGATGTGAGCTCTTGGG
>JAPQWS010000159.1:6080000-6082500 GCA_028651295.1 Catharanthus roseus
TAAGACCAATTAACTCACATTTATGATTTATGAAGCATGTATTTTTTGAATTGTATTTTATGCTCTTGGTCATCAAGTATGTGACTTGATAGTAAAACCCTTATAGCGAATAAAATACTATTCTTATTTGTCCCTAGTTTATTACATCTTGTAAACTAGTTTGAAGTTGATTGATGGTCAAGTTTTACTGATCATGAATATGAGATATAAAATCAATTCATAAATACATATTGAGAATATTGTATTGGACATGACCCAAAGTGAAGAAGAAATATTGCATGGGTTTAAGTTATATATTTCTTCTCAGTTTTATATTTGGTGTCCTTTGACCTAATGTTTCTTGCATGGGGAGAAAATATGTTTTGACATAGTCAAACATCACTTTTAATTAGGTGATCATTATAACTATTGGTTGGCTTATTTTCTTGTAAAGGCTTGAATATTGGAGATAGTGAAAGGGATTTGTCCCTCTCTTTTTAGAGAGAGATATCCATGGGCCTCTTGATAAGGAAGACTGGAAAATATGCATGGCCATGCTCAAATAAGTATTAATAAGATGTTATTAATATTATTTGTTGGAACAGTCTGCCTGGTGATCCAGTAAATGGTTAATTAAGTTTTATAAGGATGACTTGGTCCATGCCTTATACTTAATTAGGATATCGTGTGACAAAAAGACTAAATATTAAATCTGATGCTAGGTTATTGTTACATTTACTTAACTTGGGTAAGCATAATGTCTTGCTAGAGGCCGCTTATGTTTTGTGAATAAATGTCTAGGACATTTTTCATTCACTGCCAACGTTAAGTGAACTTACAGGGTCACACGCATAGACGATCTTGTGAGCATAATGTCCACGTTCAATGAATCTAGATTGTGTCCAGATTCGTTGAACGTATACAAAAGGAGAATTAGATTCCATATTGTATTTTCTGGTAAGTTAATAAATAATTAATTTTCTTTAATCGGATAAATGAAATTAATTATTTAATAATACTCATCCAACCGTTGGATGATTATAGGAATAGACAGACGAGAATAAACTGTCATTAGATGACAGTTAGGGTTTTGATATTGATAGCTATAAAAGGTTATGTTAACCTTTTCTTGGTGGCCGTCCTTTATCTGATTAAAGAAAAACAAAACCCTAAACCCTAGAACGGCGATATAGTATCTAGCCTCTTCTCTCCGAAATACGACCGATTACTAGATAGTCAGGATCAGTTCTGAAAAGTTTTTAGAACACAGAAGGGGCTAGCATCCCGATCGCTTGCAGAGGAGTTCGTCGCGTAGATACCAGTAGAGGGCAAAGTGTACAAAGCAGCGCCTCCACAACGAACAATCAAAACATTGAGGTAATTTCTATCTAATCGATTTTTCTAGTATGTGCAGATCCTGTTGGTGGATTTCCGTAGTTTTATTTTATTTTGTTTTTGCCTACGGAATCCAACATAATAGTGGTCAAATTGGTGTATTACCCAACCATGCCCCTATTGCCACAGCTGTAGATATAGGTATTTTGAGAATACGCCTTAACTACCAACGGTTAACGATGGCTCTGATGGGTGGTTTTGCTAGAATAGGCAATAATGAGATCACTGTATTAGTAAATGATGCAGAGAAGGGTAGTGACATTGATCTACCAGAAGCCCAGCAAACTCTTGAAATCGCAGAAGCTAATTTGAGAAAAGTGGAAGGAAAGAGACAAACAATTGAGGCAAATCTAGCTCTACGCCGAGCTAGGACACGGGTAGAGGCTACTAATGCGGTTTGATTTCATAACATAATCAAATTGGTACGTTCACATAATTAAAAGAAGTTCTGTTTCGAACCCTATTATGATTTGATTCTGTCGAGTGAATAGAATCAAATACAATCAAGCAAAATCCAATTGAAAAAAAAAAATGAAATAGCAAAGATACAAAACCAATAAAAAAACAAGGTGGGTCAAAAACTTATTAGATACTGGAGTCGGTGGTATCTAACAAGTTCTACCTACTATTGGATTTGAACCAATGACTCTTGCCGTATGAAAGCAATACTCTAACCGCTGAGTTAAGTAGGTCATTTATCATCCCAAAGAGAACCAAATGGTACTCACCCTATGGATGGATTAGAAATATCATATTACTTGATTATAAATATCTTATTACTTATAAGCAATATGAATTTAAACAATATCACTCAAACAGATCAAACATTTATGATGTTGATTCATCTTGACAAGAAATTATCTACAGGATAAAATACGTATCACAAGCAATAAGGGCTATAGCTCAGTTGGTAGAGCACCTCGTTTACACGCGCGCCAATGTTTTTCAGGGGAATCCATCATATAATCCAATCACAAAAATTGTGATCTTAATCGATGTCTTACCCCATTGAGGGAACAATAGCCTGACAGAGGATTCGGTCCAATTGAGGTGCCTATTTAGGTGCCCAATAGACCTTATCATGGAGTTGAGATATTGATAAGGTGAATATCCAGTCTATTCAATG